>LR738715.1:311865893-311884189 GCA_902687465.1 Secale cereale | reverse complement strand
CCAAATTCAACCGCCCTTCGGCCAACTAGCCAATAATATTCCCCAAACCCCCTCCCCCCGACCACTCCACTCCATTCGCTCCGGCAAAGCCGCCCTCCCCGCCGTGCTGATACGTCGGTGTCGCGGTTCTTCGAGGGGACGCATGGCGATCGTCTCGCTCCCACAGTACACTCTCGTAGGTTGTCGTCCTCTTGCCATGCCGCCATTGCTGGTGACGTTCTTGTGGAGACGCACGGCGGTCAGCTTCTCCCATGGTACGCGCATTCTAGAGTGAGGCCCCGTGCATGTTGGAGTAGCTTTGAATGTTAGCTGATAGACGTTGTTAATCTCACTGTTTGCCGAAGTACTTTACAGTCAATATGCTCTGCTTAAGAATCTTCCTTGCCCTATTCTGCACTCAATCTGCTTAGCCGAGATGGCATGCCACGCCCGATTAGTTGCTAAAATATCCTGCCATATATTTATTGTGACGAAGATTGCCATGGTCTAGATCTAGTAGCCAATCTATTAGGTGAAATAGCTCTACACCATTTTATACTTGATCTGGTAGTCAATCTGTTAGGTGAAATAGCTCTACATCATTTTATACTCGATCTTTGTTGCTAAGATGGCCTTCGATGGCTGTGTGCTTGGCCTCATTGACTGCTGAAACAGCCTGCCATAATTTAGCACTCAAATATGTTTGCTGAATTAGCTATACATATATTACGTTACTTAGATCTGCTTGTCCAAATATCTTGCCATAGCTTTAGACGTCGACCTAGGTATATTTTTTCCGGGCTTCATAAAAAAACATATATGTTTTTCCTGTGATATCTAGTAGAAGAACTAATTCATATGTCTAACAGATGGACATGACTTGGATAACTTCTGCTCAAAGATTCTCCGCTGCATATGTCGAGGGGGTTGAAAACTCCATGAACTTTATTAGAGCTGAGTACGGCGGTCCGCAATCAGATGTGCTCTGCCCATGTAGCAGTTGTATGAATTCAGTCACAAGACCCTAGTCAACTGTGCAAAATCATCTACACTTGTATGGGATGTTGGTCACATATACTAGGTCGGTTCATCATGGTGAAGCTGTGAACGTCAATGTTACTGACTATGTGAAAGCAGCAGATCACCATCTTGATCTGCCTGATGCTCAGGTGGAAGAGGAGGAGGAGGTGGTGGTGGCGGAGCCAGTGAGTTTGACCAACATTGAAACAATGATACGAAATGCTCGTGCATTTCATGAACTTTCACCTGCACAAGAAAAATGGTGGGACTGCATGTTGGAACAATGCAATGTGGCTATCACCCCAGGAAATAAGTTGTCAGTATTCTCACACTACGGGAATCAGCTAATTTGCCGTCTGTGGCTGTCTTTGCCGTCATTTTTTCGTCGGGCATGACGGCAAAGAGCAATTTTGCCGTCAACTGCAGACGGCAAAGAAATACTGATGGCAAATAGATAACTTTGCCGTCTTCTAAAAATATACTGACGGCAAAATAGGCTTTGCCGTCTGCCAGAAAAAATACAGACGGCAAGCAACTCACTTTGCCGTCTGCTAAAAATATACTGACGGCAAAATAGGCTTTGCCGTCTGCAAAAAAAATACAGACGGCAAAATAGGCTATTTGCCGTCTGTATATTATTTGGCAGACGGCAAAGAGAAAACACAAATCACGCGGATCACTGACATGGCAAGATCTAAACCACACATCCCACCCATAGTTGCCAAGTTTCCGGGTCGATGGGGTCGAGGAACGGGAACGAGGAACGAGAATCGCCGATGGCAAATAACATGGAACGCTAGGGGTATACTTCTTTCGATCGACCGATCGATCAGCGGAACGCGTCCCACGCTATTCGGGAACGATGACTGGGAACGATCAGGCCCCGATGCAACAAATAGCCCTGGTAATTTTGCATTCGAATGTCCACTGGTGGATAGTATGGGCCTTGATTGCCATGCAGGCCCACATAAGAGATACATCGCCCAAACAAATCCCGTTTTTACCTTAACTCAAGAAAACGCTCGGAGACACTACCGCCGCCGCCGCTGCCCCGTGCTCGACGACGACGGCCTATGCGGCAGCTAGATCGTTGAGGCCCCGGAAGGTGCAGATCGTGGAGGCTCCCGTGACGCCGCCGAAGTGCCGTACTACCAGTACTGGAGGATGCATCAACGCCGGCGTGAAGCCATCTAGATTTCGTCGACGGTGGAGGGAGGCGGACGCTGCAAAAGTCAGGTACGTCTTCAAACTCTCCTTGAATCAAGATCCTCGTTCCTTGGGTCTTAGGATCGCGTCCTGGCGATCGATTCGTATCGTTCCCTGCTTCGACCCCGACCCTCGATCCGGGTCGACGTTCCCGAGTCGAGGGACGCGGCCTCGTTCCCCGTTCCCGGCAACTATGATCCCACCTAGCTACCGCGCCCGTCAGACCACGCATGCCTCCCACCCACCCATGACCTGGCCCCACCCTCGCACGCCTGTCTCCTCTCCATCTCTCCCGAACGGACGTCCGTCTCGAACTGCCTTCTTTCTCTCCTACCGAGCAGATCAGATCGCATCGCCCTCCTCTATCCTCTCCCGAGCAGCCAACTGCCGCCGGCCTCGTCCGGCGACCTCGAGCAGCCGCGCGCCGCCGGCCACCGCTAGCCCGCCCGTCCGGTGCCCTCGCGCAGTCGCGCGCGCTGGTCAGCGCCCGCACGCCCGCCCGTGCGGCGACCCCGAGCTCCCGAGCGCCGCTGGCCAGCGCTCGCCTGTCCGGCGACCTCGAGCAGCCACGCGCCGCCGGCCACCGCTAGCCCGCCCGTCTGGTGCCCTCGCGCAGTCGCGCGCGCTGGTCAGCGCCCGCACGCCCGCCCGTGCGGCGACCCCGAGCTCCCGAGCGCCGCTGGCCAGCGCTCGCCTGTCCGGCGACCTCGAGCAGCCGCGCGCCGCTGGCCTGCGCTCGCCCGCTCTCCCGTCCGGCGCCCCCGAGCCGACGCGCGTTCGTCCAGCGCCCCCCAGCGCCCGGACTCCACGCCCCTCGCCGTTCGTCCAGCGCCGCACACGCCCGTCCCCGAGCTGCCGGACTCCGCGCCCCTCGTCGTCCGTCCGGCGTCGTGGCCCCCGTCCGCGTGCAGCTCTTGGTTTGGTTGGTAATAGTTTTGCTCAACAATGTTCAGTATTCTTTATTTAAAGTTTGGCATCTGTTACTAGAATTGTTCTTGCTCATCTATCAGTTAATTTGACACTGTAAATAACTGAGATATTCTGGCAGCATATCAAGTACAATTGCAGAAGTACACTGCAGCTCAGTATGAATGGTCTTCTTTACTTCATTTAGGCAATTTCTCTTGCTCTCTCTTCCGAGTCTATTCTCTTAATGAAACTACAGTAGCCCATCAAAGTCACAACGTGTTAGGATTATTCAGTGCTCGCATTTTTTTTATGATCTATTCTGCTATGGATGATCGTTTATTTTTTAGGTGCAGTATTCTCTTTCTGTATTTCCTGAATTTGGTAGAAATAAGCTCGCGGATTATGTTTTCTACAACTACTGATAGAAGGCATAAACAAAAATAACACCGATGGTGCATAGGTAGAACGAACGGGTGTACTCACATGTGAGACTTACTCCTGATCTCAGACTCTCAAACCTTGAGTATTATTATTTCAGTATGTCTACGACGCCGTCCTGACGCTGCCCATGATGAAGACATCACTAGGAAGCCTTTGGTTGTGGGAATACTTCACGTCTCTCATTGTTGGATGCGCTGATGCTAACGTAAGAAACCTCGGATGCTTCTCGCCGAAGTGCTCTCTCGACATGTTTACTGGCAGGTGCTTTTGACCACGGCCACACGTGTGTACAAGACGCACAGGCCGGTTCAGACTCGATTGATCCGTCGAGGCGCACAAGTACACGAAGATTGCTTGGTTGATTCTTGCAGCCGGATGAAAACATGAACGTACAGAACAAACAGACAAGGTGCTTTCTTATTCCTTCTGTTTCTCTCATAGTCTACCCATTCAACGCAGAATTGTCCTTTACTAATAAAGTTTTGCTAACGATGTAAGCCCTTTGTTCAAATAAATTTTAATTCTAGGATGAAAGGTTGTATACCTCAATGATATTTACATAATTTTATTTGCTTCAAATATTCAAACAAAATAGTCAAAAGTATAACATTTAAAGAATTTTGCAAGATAAATACAATAATATCATTTGTGATTGACAAATATACTTTCACATATAGTTAGTGGTCAAGGTTTTATAAATAGTGACCAAGCGGATAGTTATCACCTTATATTACCCAATAGAGGACTTCCTAAATTATGTTTGATCATAAATAAATAATAGACGTATTAAGATGGTTGCCTCTGCATATTTTAAGACTCCCACAACGAAGCAAAGCATCACACATTGTTTCTGTAAACTAATAAACCAACCCGATAGATCGTGCATGTGTGACATAAGTTGAAAACCATTGCCCAACGATCCCATTACAGAAAACCATGTCCCCTCTCCCTAAATTAACTAATGTATTCACCATCTTAATTCCTTTTTCCTAATTAAGACAACTGAATTTCTATTGTTGATTGGAGTATGTTATAGTGAACAACTATAAAAACATCGAGCCGTATTAATATGTACCGGAATATAAAGGGATGCTCTTTAGTTGTGTTTGATGCAAAAAACAAAATCTATTCCAGCAGTAAAGTGCTACAGAAAATGATATTAATTCTATTTACAATTCTATGTAGCTTGATGTGCTAGAGTTTCAATAGCTGGCTTAATTTGTCATCTTGATATAGTATCTATGTTCTATATGGAGGGAGGTCAAAAAGACACTAATGTTATTAGTGTTCCAATTTTACATTTATTTGTTCTATCAAAGAATAATGTACAACAAGATAATTTGATTTACGGTTTGTTTGGTGCCTTCATTTCAACTTCTCAACATAGTTGAGGCCAAAGTTTTATGCAAAGGTAGTTGGATCATTTGTTACTCATCTCATAACTAAAATATCTATCACCCGATACTCAATAAATAATAACTATAAAACAAAATTCTAGCCCGCGCATCGAGCGGGCCACTTCTCTAGTTGAGTGAAATAATAATAGAAGATAGTATTAACTATTTGATACGATGAATTTCTAAATCCGAACCTTTTTTCCTTTATAGTTAATTGTTGCGGGTGGGCGTTGTCCATGTACAAAATAGACAAGGACGAAGAGTAGTACGCGACCCGACGGCCGAGCCGACGAACAACCACCAGGGAAGGTTGATCCCTCCCTCTCGACTATGTTTTATTTCCCCAACTTATGCATGCTCTGCTCTGGTTTCTATTCTTGGGGTTGATATACTGCTTGATTGAATCATATGAGGCCACTAGGTTCCTCTCATGTTGCTCTTTTTCCTGATGAGCTGTTGTACATGTATGTGGCTAGTTCAGATTTGGTTCTAACGAATATTTAATTAACTCCTGCCGCTCTGCATGTAAATATTTGCTCCTGTTTTGCATGTCATGTTTGCTACTGCTAAATGATGTGTACTAGGACATGTTATTGCTGTACTAAGAGGAGTTGTTGCACATGTCATATTTATTCCTGTACCAGGCTAGTTCAGATTTGGTGTCAATAGGTTCTTGTCTATTAGGATGATGTTATATGCTTGACAAGTTTATTTGATTGACAAAAAATGCCTTTAGTATGAAATGATGCACTCGAGTCTGAATCTATTTGATAATATGAATCTAAGTCTGAACCTCTTTATTATTGTTTGATTAATTGCAGTGGACATGTGAAGAAGGGATGGAGCAGCAACGATGATTGGTCGCACGAGGCTACAGTCAACCTGATGTGGTGTTTTAATCTCCTCGACCTAGCGAGTAGTTGTGTGTGGTTTCCTTTCAAGTAGCATAGTTGGAGTTTCGCATGTGTGTGTAGAAGCTGATGGTCGTGAGGCTAACTCCTGAAGTAGTACATGACTTGAAGATGCCCAGCTAGATGTGAGACTTCCTGATGGTTTAGTCTACTTTGTGATCTCATATGCAACACTTTGTGATACCCTATGATATATATATATATATATATGTATATGGACATTTGCTATGGTTTGTTTCGTTTCTATGGAACATTGCTGTTATATTTGTAATATATATGGTCTATTGAACTGCTAAAATGAAGTTCTGCTAAAATTTGCTGTCTGGTACAATATGAGCTGACAGCAAAAAAGATGGGCGATTTTGCCGTCTTGTAGTCCCGCAGTTGACGGCAAAAATGTTCGTAGTTTTGCCGTCTGGGCTATCATTGGGCTGACGGCAAAAAGAACTCACGCCGTCCGGTAGACGGGCGTTCCGTCTATTTGCTTTTTTTGCCGTGTAGGCATTTTGGCTGACGGCAAAAGGTGTTCACTGACGGCAAAACTTTTGCCGTCATCTCGTCATTGGGCTGACGGCAAAATGAGCCTTTGCCGATTTTGAGATTGCCGACATATTTTGCCGTCATGGGCTGACGGCAAAATTTTTGCCGTCTGTAATCCTTTCTTTGCCGTCTGTAGCGTACTGACGGCAAAATGCCTGATTCCTGTAGTGTCAGCTATGGTCACATTTCTTCAGGTGAAGACATCTGAGCGGATGACCAACAAATCATTCGATAAGATGTTGGCTGCTTTACGCAAATCTTTCCCACCTGCATCTGAGCTACCACACACCTATAGTAAAATGAAGAATTTCCTTCGTGCTGTTGGAATTGGATATGATACGATCCATGTTTTTAAGAATAATTGTGTTCTGTTCTGGAAGGATTATGCCAACTTAAGTGAATTCCCAACATGCAAATCATCAAGATGGAAAGATGGCGATGCCGTGAAGAGGATTCCTCATAGTGTTCTGAGACATTTTCCAATTATACCAAAATTGCAGAGGTTGTTTCATGATACTGAAACAAGAGAGGATGTACTATGGCGTTCTAGGAACCAGGAGTATAGTGATCAGAATGTAATGAGCCATCCATCTCATGGTAGTGACTGTAAAAGCTTCAATCAGAAACACAAAGAGTTTCCTACTGACCCGAGAAACATGAGACTTGGCTTAGCTACAGATGGATTTAACCCATTTGGCCACAAGAGCGCCACATATAAAATGTGGCTAGTGCTTGTTATCCCTTACAACATGCCACCAAATGTCTGCACCAAAGAATCAAACTACATGATGGCCTTGCTCATCCCAGGTCCAAAAAGTCCTGGAAAGGATTTTGATTTATTCATGGAGCCTCTTCTGGAGGAACTTCAACAGCTATGAAGGGGCGTTCTCACTCGAGACCTATATAGCAGCCCACCAGCTGATTTCTTTCTGCATGCTCTAATAATTTGGTGCATCCATGATTATCTGGCTTTGGCACTATGTCAGGGCAAACGACTTATGGTTACAATGCATGTGTTCGCTGTGACAGGAATCCGTTGTCATACACAATACTTAGCAAGATCTGTTACATTGGACACTGTCGTTTCCTTGCCAAGGACAAGTCGTGTCCTACAAAATACCTAAGATATGTGTTCAATGCAAAGCATGAAAACTGTGATGCGCCCAAGAAGCTCATCGCCGACGAGTTGCAAGTGGAATTAGAGAAGGTCGGGCATATTACACCAGGAAACCATCCTAATAATGGCAGCGGGAAAAGGAAGCATGGCAGGGCAGAAGAGAGATTATTGTTTACTTGCAGGTCCACTTTGTGGGACCTGGAGTATTGGAAAGATTTGGATCTACGGCATAATCTTGATGTGATGCACATCGAGAAAAATATATGTGACAACATTATCGGCACACTTCTTAATATTGAAGGCAAGACGAAAGATACCTTAAAATCTAGGATTGATTTGACACACATGGGTATCAGAATGGATTTGCAGGTGGAAGATGAAGGTAAACCACGGGATATGGCACCAGCTGTGTACGTCTTGGACAAGGTAAAAAGAAAAGAATTCTGCGAGGTCGTGTCACGTGTGAGATTCCCACATGGATTTGCTTCCAACCCTGAATGGAGAGTCAGTGTGGATGGAAACAAGGTACAAGGGTTGAAAACTCATGACTGCCACGTCCTACATCAAAGGGTTTTACTTGTCATCCTTAGAGGATTGGTCCGCCCTGACTTATACAGAGCAGTTGCAGAGTTGGGACAATTTTTCAGGGAACTTTGTAGTAGAAGTATCAAGATAGATGCTTTTGAGCGTCTTAGAGACAAGATACCAACTATCCTATGCGACCTTAAGAAGATATATCCTCGGCCTTCATTGATGTGATGGTGCATTTGGCTGTTCATCTACCTGATGAGGCACTACTTAGAGGTCCAGTACAGTATGGCTAGATGTACCCTATTGAAAGGCGGCTAGGCACTTTCAAGGGCTATGTTAGGAACAGAGCTAGACCCGAGGGTTCCATTGCAGAGGCCTCAATTGCTACAGAAGCATTCACATTCTGCTCAAAATACATTGAAACAGCTAATCAGCTTAGCAAAGAGGTGGGTGAAGACAGTCCCGAGCTCAATGTTTTTAATTGTTTTGTTCGAGTTACACGGAAGAGTCGACAAGATGACAAACCTAAAGATTTGGACAAAACGTTTGGTATGTGTTGAATAATTGTCTTGAGATTCTACCTTAAATCGAGGAAGTGCTAAGTACTGCAGCTCATCGTAATCTACTAAACTTGCAGCACATTCTTATATATTTAGATGTTTGACGCGATCACTATGTTGTGCAACATCTACAAAAAGGAGTTACTTCCGCAAAATCCAAGCAACATTGACAAACTGGTTATGACAGGATTTGCAAAATGGTTCAAGAGCCATGTAAGCTTTTGAATTGCACTGTCAGTTTTTTTAATATATTGAGTACATAAGATGATCAGCTTGTCTATTTTCTAACCATAGGTTAAGAAGATGCGGGAGGATGGGCAAGCAGTTAATGATTCCTTTTATGCAGTAGCAATGGGTCCTGATACTCGGGTAAGACATTATGAATCTTGCGTTGTTGGAGATGTCCGCTACAACACCCTTGCACACGACGAAGGCAGGAAGACACAAAACAGTGCCATCATGAGTACGGATACGTATGGCAAAGAGATAACTGAAATGTATGCGAACATAACACATATTGTTCAGTTGCAGTATATCTCCAATTTAGATGTTCATCGGTGTGTGGTTCCGTTGTGCTGTCATTGGTATAACCTCTTTTCTAAGATCACAAAACCAAGAGCTGATGATTATTTCAAATCCATCAATGTCAAGGCGGAGTACAAGACCGAGAGCCTTTTATTTTGGCAAATCAAGCAACACAGATATTTTTCTTGGAAGACACATTTGCACGTAGTGATAACTGGAGAGTAGTGAAAAGGTTTGAGCAGAGGAATTTGTTTAATGAAGTTGCACAACAAGACGATGCTTACATTGCTCCCGATGTAGAAGATTCCACATATGTTCCTAATATCTTTGAGAACCATCACGTCAATGACGCTAGCGAAAAGATTGCATGTCGGGCTGTGGACATACGAGAGTTGATCAATAAGAAGCCAATGTTCAAGGAGATTGAGGATGAAGAAGAAGATGACACTGGTTGAATTATGATTCAGACAGATACACATGGCGAAGGTGTTGACGTTGCTGCTGCGGATGATGATTAGATTGCTTTTGTCGTATTTGCCTGTGAGAAGACGTTTTTTATCTACTATGTGAAATTGTGTTTGCTATGACAACTGAAACCTGATAAAGTTGTTGTCTAGTATTTTGCTGTGAGAACATCACTTATTATGTATGTTGATTTGTGTGGTGATTGTATGACGACTAAAACATGATGACATTGTTGTTTAGTTGTACTCATATTTGGCTATGAAACTTGTATTTGATGACATAGTTTGCTGTTGGACTGCAATTTGCTCAACGTCTTTGAATGGGAACAAAGCTGATCCGACAGGGCCTCTGCTAATTTATTTATTTATTAGCAAAAGGGCATGTGCTATTTATTTATTTATGAGCAAAATGGGATACCCCCATTTCCGTTAGTAGAAATCATTAGATGTTCACAACACTACGCCCAGCCTACTAAATAGGTTTCATTCATTACTAGTTTCAGCAAAGTGCTCATGTCATAGCCACTGAATACATCATGAGTGCTACATACACTGCAAATAAAGAGACAATCATCCTACAGAGCACATCGATTTTGCACATTATCTTCACAAGCTCTTTCATCTCCTCATTGTTGTCAAGGTCGTTCAACAGTTGTTGCCTGTCCATGATCAGAGGAACTGCATCTTTAACCTTCTACTCTGCGTCTTCCTCTTCTGTTGTTCCTTCAGTTACTTGTCCAACACCCCAACTTGCTGGTATTGGGATTCCTCAGCTAACCAAATAATCAGCGTAGTTCCATTCCCCCACATCAGTAACTTCCCAGAAATATAAAGCACATGAATCTTTCCTTTTCTCCACGAATCAAATTGGAAGATCATCAACCAAACTATTAAAAAAATCAGCAACTGAAAGCAGCGGAACAACACTTCAACATATTATTACCCCATGATTCGGGCATTTGTAGAAGATTCGGCCATGGTTGAGGATTGTGGTTGAGACACGACAGATGACTCTGCGTGATTTGTAGCAGTGGCACCGCACCAACGGCAGCGGGTTGCGATGAGCAACCGGCTGCGGTGCATGTGCCGATGGGGGTGTGATGAGACCCACATGCGATGGTACGGGTGGCGACTTGGCACATATCTGGTTGTTGCCTGCTGAAGAGCAGGTGGACGAGCCTCCAGTGGACATGGTTGCAGCGGCCAGAGCTTCTGATGCTAGGTAGAGTAAGTAGAGAAGAGGCGAACGTTGGATATGTCAGTTTCATTACTTGCAGAGTAACATAGCACCATATATAGTCATAGTCTAGATTTGGATTCGAACCAGCTACAGGAGCACGTCTCTTTTTTTTCTAAAACTCAGCAACGTCTCTTTACTGATACACTAGCTTGTTCTATACGCCTTCTCGAGTCTTTGATTTTCTTTCTCTCTTTTTTGTGAGGAAGGAAGGAGGACAATATTGAGGGTTCCTGGGACTCGAACCCAAGACCTCTCGGTTGAAAACCAAGGGTGCTAGTCACTTATGTGGCGAACGTTCCCTGGGAGGAGGATGGTAGACAAACGCATTTTCCTCGCAGTTTTAGTTGCGACGCAAGATCGAACGGTCGCAGTTTCGGGAATGTTATTAGGTGAACGAGCCTAGTTTTTCTTTTCTTCCTATATATAAAAAATCATGCTAGGTGTCGGCTTAGTCAACAAACGATTGTTCCAACCTTGACCGTTGGGTTGACATTCAACGTGTATCGTGTTTCTTCAGTCTCTTCTTCCTCCAGCCGCCAAAGCCAAACCAGCGTCGGCGGGACCGCCTACTCCCGCCTCCCACGGCTGGTTGTGCTGCCACGCACGCATCATGGCCACATCGCACCCTAAAACTCTGTGCATCTATCCTGGCTCCTGTTCATTCCCGCCCGAGGCCTCACCATCTTCCTCCACCTTGGTTCGCTCGCTGCGGCACCGCCCTCCGGTGTTGTCAACATGGTCAACAACCGAGAGGAATAAGGAGATTACTGTACATGCTGAGGATGACAGTAGGGACCCACCAGGATCATGGCAGTAGGCAAGCAAGTGCCTCCTTTATTACAAGAAAAAAGGGTTCCTCTTGATTGTTTCCTGACATCTGGGTCGCACGCCACTATCAACGTAGTCAATAAGCGAGATAACTGCACAAGGAGGGGCAGACACCCAGGACCCAGCAGCGCGCATAGTATTTTTTTCTGGGATGGAGAAGGGTATCAACTGGGTTGTGCGGGAGCTGTGGCCCGTCTAGCCAAGGCTTTTATTTCATATGTTTACCACATGACCAACCCAGTTTTTTTCCTTTCTGAAAATGGCTAGCCCAGCTATTTTGTTTTTTTGCAGAATAACCAACGTAGGCCTACTTGCTTTACTATGCCCTTCTGGGCCGGAAATCTTTCAAGGCGAGGAGGGATGCATTCCGGCTTGCCCAGAAAATGGGCTATAAGTAACAAGAAATGGGCTATAAGTAATAATAAATGGGTTGTAAAATAAAAAAAATACAGCAAACATGCAATTAGTTCCAAAATATTTTTTTCTTTCGGATTTTGATATTTTAATTTTCATTGGTTTTGCGCGGGTAAAATTTCATTGGATTTAAATTAAGGTATGTTTAGTTTTTAAATTAATTTGAATCTGGCTAGAAATTTCGGGCTTTATGATGTTTGTGATAGATTTGGAGGCTGACTTGTGGGTCTACTAGGTTGACGCGTACGCAAGGCTTTGTCAACTTATAGTCAACACACGATTCTATTAGCAGTGGTCGTTGGATGTCCATCTAAAGGTTGTGGTGCTTCTTCAATATCTGATCTTCTTGCTCCAGCCACACAAACCAGCGCCGGTGGGACTGCCTGCTCCCTCCTCCCGTGGCCGGCTGTGCTGCCGCACAAGCCGCATCGCCCCACCCAACTCCATCGCTGGCCAGGCTATTCCGCTGATCACCCACACCTCATGTTACTTTCGGCGACGGCAGCCGAACCAGTAAACCCTCGTACTTCCCACCGCGTGGACAACCACTGCCGATTCTTCCCCGGCTCCAAGTCATTACCTTCCTATGCCTCGCCATCGTCCACCGCCCTGGTGCTCTCGGCGCGGCATGGTCAACGAACGACATCCATCGGAAGAGGACTGTACGTGGAGAGGCTGACAGCTGGGTTCACGGCTGCACGCAAGGAAGTGCCTCCTTATTACACGCAAAATAATGATTCCTCCAGCTGACAGCAGGGACCCACCAGAAGGGCCTCTATATTTAGCGAAAAAATGTTCCTCCCGCTGACAGCTCGGACCCACCAACTATATCTTCGCACAGAAGGAAGTGCCTCCATATTACGCACAAAAAATTGAATACTCCCCCTGCTATCTTGGACCCACCATAGTTGGAGGCTGACTTGTGGGCCTACTGATGCGGATGGAGGGCTTTGTCAATTTAGTCAATATGAACGGTTCTAGCAGCAGTGACCGTACGACGTCGATCCAACAGCCGTAGTGCTTCTTCAACCTCTGGTTTTCTTGCTCGAGCCCCCCAAACCAGCGTCGGTCATGCCTCCTGCTCCTGCCTCCCGTGGCCGGTTGTGCTGCCGCACAGGCCTCGCCGCCCCACCCTACTCCCAGCGGTGGCCAGGTCATACTTGTACTCACCCACACCTTTTGTTATTCTCTGGCGCAGGCAGCCGAACCAGTCCCTCGTACTCCCCTTCGCTAGGGACTTCGGTGCCCATTGTTCCACGACTCCAGATCGTTCCCATCTTAGGCCTCGCCGTCGTCCATCGCCTTGGTGCTCTCGGCACGGCATGGTCAACGTGGTCAAAGAACGACTTCCATCGGAAGAATACTATACGTGGAGAGGCTGATAGCTGGGTCCACGGCCGTAGCAAGGAAGTGCCTCCTTATTACGCGCAAAATAATGATTCCTCCACCTGACAGCAGGACCTACCAGAGGGGCCTCGAAAAAAGCGTTTCCCCTCTGACAGCTGGACCCACCAGCTACATCTTCGCATGCAAGGAAGTGTGTCCATATTACGGGCAAAAAATGATTCTCCCCCCTGACCACTAGGACCCGCCATCAATAACGTCGTATGTAAGGAAGCGCCTCCTTATCCTCCCTGATAGTCATGGCCCACCTGGTCAAAGTGTACGTAGTGTGGTCATTCTGGTCGCGAACGTGTACATATATACTGGTCGGTTGATCTCTCTGCAACAATGACACGTATATATGTACACTGTTCATCCACCGTCGACCTCCTCCAGCCTACACATGCGACTATTCATCCACGACGTCTCCCTCCTGCCTCCAACAGCTCATGTTCATCCAGTCTCCACCAGCTACTGTTCATCCAGCCCTCCACCGGCTACTGTTCAACCAGTCCTCCACGGGGTCCTGTTCATCCACCCCAACTGGCTCGATCGGGGTCATGTTCATCCAGCGGCAACGGCCTCTATCTACTATACCACGGGGTCATGTTCATCCAACCCCCACAGGGAACTGTTCATCCAACCCCCAACAACGTTCACTGTTCATCAAGAGGAAGCAAGTTCAATCGGCTTCAGTTAGCAGCAGTAGCGAAGAAATTGCTCGATCGGGTTCAGTTAACAGCCAGATCGATCGATCGCTCGGGTTCAGTAACGCGTAGCATGCAGTGTAATCGCTCAGGATCAGTAAGCAAACGCCTCGCTCGGGTTCAGTTAGATCCCTATGCCTCACACACACGCGCGTACATGTCCGAGAGAAACGTGCAATCCCTCCGTGCATCGCTCGGCCTAGACCACCCATCGTAACCGGGAACTCCCCGATATTTTCCTCGCCCTCGCTTCTACCATGGTTTCTTCCGTCATGGACGGCCCAAAGAATGTCATGCAGCTGCGTCTCCGGCCCGCCCAGGGTGAAAAGCCCATTTTATGTCATGATTTTTTCTCATAGAAGTAGCAACCCACCACATCTATGATGATACGGGTTTTTGTCACAATTATCGTCATAGAAGTGTCATAAGCATGATAGAAAAAAAATTCGTCCAGCCCAAAATGTCATGGATGTTTCCTTTTTTTGTAGTGAGCATTTGGCAGCGAAGAAGCAAATCGCGGTCACATGCGCGGATGAGGTCGCGATGGCTGCCATTCGTGCCGACCCCCAGATCTTGGAGGAGCACCTTGCCATTTGCTATCCATGCCGGTTAAGCATGCTTGATTTACCCGTTGCGTGTGCTGCTCCTACCTTTCCTTAACAAATTTTATTGAATTGTGCTATCTAATTTTACCATGCAATCTGTTGCTCTAGTGTACATGTTCTATATGTCGTGCAGTGTGGCGCTCACTTATGAACTGTTTGGTTAATTAGTTGTCGTCTTCAGTTAACTGTTTGGTTCAATTATGCAAATGTGATGTTCAATTCTTTAGGATGCAATTTTGTATTGTCTTCCATGTGAGAAATAAATCGAATTTATCTTTACAAAATACATGAGAAACGAATACAATTGCTATATTTCCAAGTTGTTAAGCATGCTTGGTTTGGTTAACTGTCTGATCTTCTATTAGGAGTATGTTATATTGTGCAATGTGGTGCTCAGTTAATGTCTGGTTCATTTGTTGTGGTGTTTAGTTAACTGCTTGGTTCAATTCTACAATGCGATGTCAATTGTCGTGGGTAGAATTTTGTATTGTTGTGCATGTGAGGAATAAATCGAATTTGGCTGCACTTAATACATGAGAAACATATACAAGTGCTAAATTTCCTAGTTCTTAATCATGCTTGGTTTGGATAAATGGGTTTTCCATGTGGCTTGAATTAATCGGATGAATCTGCAATGTGCTTATTTTTCATCAACATATTTTACTGATAGCATGGGAACCCTTACTTAACCTGATGACTAACTACCTTATATGTGTTGCAGGGAAACAATGGGAAGCACTGAGGTTTACAATCGAGGTTAGCACGTGCATGGTCCGTTCTCTAATAGGACATTATTGTGCAATTGCAGGAACCATTCTAATATTTAGGTTTTTAACAATTTGGTCTTGCACATGCAGGTCCTACTGTCAGAGGTTTTGACCCACTGTTCGACCCTTTGTGCATATGGGGAAATGAGTTGTCCATGAATATCAATCAAGTCAAGAAAATCAGAAAGATTGTTAGGATAAACAAATTAGCGAAAAAACAACAAGATCTTTGTCTGCACAATGAAGAAGACATCATTTCACTACAAGATGGTACTAACTATTATACCTTGCCTTTTTTTATTCATTTGCCCCATTTCCAATATAGAGAAGATATTTATGCACATCCTTGTTTTCAGGCCTTTCCAAAGCAGTTCACTGATGATTACCACTTAAACCACCTCTACGGTCAGGAGGCGAGGAAGGTTTTATGCAATACCCACGGTTCAATATTGAAGTGTTCCTGAAGAGGACGAAGGACGGACGGTCAACTATCCACAGGCACTAGCCTAAAGTTGCAAAGACCTTCAACATGAATGAAGGCTCAATATTCGCCTTCCGCTTCAGCAGTTTTCCAGATGAGATGCATTTGTCTATGTATCGTCTATGATGCTAATTTCGAAAGGTTCTACCTATTGCATGTGAAACTTGGTGCTGGTGTAGTTGTGTAATGGGGTAGCTGAGTGCTGAAGCTATATCATGTTGTACTCTGATGTATTTCAATTATGAAATCCTGCTTCCTTAATATGAAAATGAAATATCTTATGTGCTTAATGTGAATGTCAATTAGATTAATAAATGGATTATTAATAATAGGGCAAAGCCTGCTAATGGAAAATTGGCCTGCTAATTGGGTTTTGCTATTCCAAACGGTTATTGAGAAAATACCATGGACGATGACCTCAGGCAATGCACACAGTTTCTACGAATAAACCGTGTTCTATCAATGAACAATCACACATGACCTTCTCTTGAAAACTGTTTGCATTAGGCCACCTTGCCCAAAGTTTACCACATAAAAATTGTGTGTGATGGACAGCCTTTGCCACACAGTTTCTCCTACGCATCGTGTGTGATGCATTCAATAATGCAAATGATAAAATTGTTAATATCGTATGTGATGTACCTACGAACGGAAATGTTTTCCTTGGAGCGATTGTGTGGGACGTATATACAAACGGAAATGTTTAGCGGGGACTGGCTGTGTGGGATGTACTTATGACCGGAAACGATTTCGCCTCTATAATTGTATTTTTTTAGCACTATTGTATGTATAACCGTATTTGATCACTTGCTAGTCGCACACGACCTCATTTTGTCGAGTGTGTGTGTGCCAGGAGGGCATATCCCTGACGGTTTCTGGGTCGTGTGCGAAGGACCCCCCTACCGCCCACACTCACTTGGCGACCGTTCCAAATACCATCGCAGAAAGGGGTTAAAACCGTTTGTATAGCACCTCGCTGTACTAGTGACAGGATCACAGAGAGTTTGCGAGGCCATCTCGGTGAGACCGAGATCCGTACCGAATTGTCTTGGGTTTGTGGCAGTGGCTATGTCAAATGAACTTGGTGGCGCCGGATGGATCAAATCGGTGGGGCTGAGTTTGACTTTAGGTTTTGGACATATGTGGAATTTGAGAAAGTGGCTGAGGGTTTTTGGAGCAATCTCACTAAGCACTTGAGCAACCAAATTATTAAGCAACACCTCATCCCCTTTTAATAGTGTTGGCTTTCCTATGGAATCAATGTGATCTGGGATCACTAAAATAGAAATGTAGAGTCTTGAGATTTTGCCAATCTTTGTCCTTAGCATCTTGAAGGGATTCCACATCCTCTTGTCCTTGACAGCTTGAAAGAGTTCCACATCCCCTTGTCCTTGCCACTCCAATGTTGAACTTATCTGAAATACACTAGGTAAAGGTATTAGTCCAACAGGGGATATGTTGTCATTAATTACCAAAATCACCCACGGAGCACTTGTGCTTTAAGCATCCCATGAATTCTGGTAGCAAAATAACCGCACCCTCACAGCATCTCTAGGAGGACCCTTATATTGCGTCGAACTGCAAAATAAATGTGAATTTACAATTTTGCGTCAAAAAGTGGCTCGAATAGATATTGTATCAGACCACGGCCTTTAAAAGAATTGTGGGGCACGGTAAATTCATCCCCTCAACCTTTAGAAACACGGGGAGGCCGACCCGAGGGCGAACACTATCGCTGGATAGATTTGCGGGAAAGACATTTCCGCGCGGCAGTTCCCGCTTTCCCTTCCGTTCGCTGACATTGTGCTTCTTCCGCCAGCTCCGGACCACCTCCCTGGCTCTGTAGCACTGCCATGGACGCCTCCCATCCATCGCCCATTACCGTGGAAGTCATGGATGTGCCAACCCCTCAAGCAGAGCTCGTCACAAGTCATGTCGCGCCCATCGTCGTTCAAGCCTCCACCGCGCATCCCCGCAAGCGCCAGGGCAACATCATCGTCTACAGCGGCGCTCCTGCAGCCACCGCAGGGAAGGCACGCACGCTCACCGTTGTCGCCGCTGCCAATCCTGTGCAGGGCGTCCCCACCCAACCGGTGAAGATACGCAAGGTGGCGGGGGTGAAAGGCAAGAAGGTGGCCACAAAAGGTCCTGCCAGCGCCGCGCCACCACCTCCTCCGATAGCCACCCCAAGAGCTCCCCCTAAGACACCCACCGATCGCCACCCCAAGAGCTCGCCCTAGGACGCCCACCGGCAACACGGCTGCTGCCCCC
>LR738715.1:311847394-311865855 GCA_902687465.1 Secale cereale | reverse complement strand
CCCCCCCCCCCCCCCGAGGTGTTCGACAAAATGGGCCCAGGGTATGAAACTTTGATTTTCTTTTAGCTGTTTTTTTACTTTTCACCATTGCGCTTGTTTGTGACTTGTGGAGCGAAACTATAGCACCGATTTGCATGATGCGACTGTCGATTTTTTGCACATGTTGGACGATAACGCCTTCAACATCGATCAAGCCCCAAACAGGGATTACGGCTACAATGAGATGGATGGTGGTGTGTAGCCTCAGGCGTTCGGTATTTTCGGTTTTTTCGGTTCGGTCTTTTTGGTCTTTCAAGAATTTGGTCTTCTAGAATTGAAGACCGAAATAATTTCGGTCTTTTCATTCTTTAACTATTCGGTCTTCAGTCTTTACTATTCGGTTTTCGGTCACGACCAAATAGACCAAATTAATTTGTTACAACTCGTATTTGAGAGCAGAAAGTAACAGTACATGTTTATATTCGACAGCAAGTAACAAGATTTGTATGACACAGAGTAAGAATATTCATGATTCATGGTCCAGCAACAATATTCATGCATGCATAACCATTTACATTTTGACAAAATGTAAGAAGATATATAATAAGCAACACAAGTCCATGTAATACACAAGCAGCGAACAACAAAGACCACAACCACATAGTACTTTAAATCAAATAGACCAAGTTCAATACATGAGGACATTGGTGATCTTGACGCCATTTGGCTCCGTCCTTTTGGCCTGTCATCTTCAGGAGCTTCTAGATTGGCACCTTCAACAACTGTTGGTTCGACACCTTCGACAACTGTTGGTTCGGCATCTTCATCTTCAATAATGCTACCCAAGACAGATTCATATCCTGCTTCTGCAGCTGCTGCTTCTGCATCTATCTCTGCCTCTTCCCCTACACTCATAAATACATCAACTTTCTCATTAAATTCCTCATCATGTTCAGATTCTGGTATAGAAAACATCTACAGAAAAAAGAGGACATTGGTTTGTCAAACAAACAATAGTCCTCCACAGAATGGATGACAGTTGTGGTAATTCCAATTAATTGAAGACGTGAATACACTGCCACCAACTCAGATATTTATAAGAGTAAAGATAAAGAAAAAATAAATTTGTAGGTAATGATTCCAAAATTTTATATTTGACAATTGCAGCTCTTAGAACAATTATTAGTGGTATGATATGAAAATATAACTTTTCACCGGAGGACCAACTTCTTAGGTACGGCCCTGAACTGTGCAACTCATTTAACATATAAATGTAGCTATTCATGTGTACTGAAACACATGAGATAAAACTTCTGGATGAATTGATATTAGAGTGGACAAGTATTATTACCTTGGCTGAGCACTCTGGGGAACAATCGGCTTATATGGCATCGCCCTCTTAATTGCAAGACTCTGAAGTTTCCTGAATTCCTCCATAGTCGCAGCAAAATCTTTGGCAAGATTCATGTCAGCTACCCGCTTGTCTGCTTGTAGGTGACACCCAAATTCATTAGCTTATTCGTTTAAAAAGCCTTATCCAGGCAGAAGTACTGGATCTTGATCTAAAAGAAGGTAATATAATCGTATAAAGGTGGTAAAATATTACTGACACTAGATCCAGTGCTCTTGTCTGCTTCAGCAGCACTCGTCGGCTTCTCCTTCGCATCCTTTGCCAATTGGGAGGTGGAGCACCGATAGCGGACGGTCGCATAGCAGGCGGTGGAGTGACCGATGGGAGGTTGGGGTTGGCGGCGCGGGCGCCAATCTTCACAGGTTAGGTGTCGGAGATATTGACCACGGGTGTCCTCATCTACTACCCATGGTATTTCAAGACGATTGGGGGCCGCCTGTCACCCTCTGGCCGCCTGCTCATTAGGCCGCCTCCTGGGGCCGCAACGCCCACGAGCCGGCTGCCAGCAGGCGGCGGGGCCTGGACAAGCGGCAGCCTAATGACCAGCATCCATAAGACGGCCCAACGCCTCCCCCTCGGGACGTGTGCTGGGGAACCACGACAAGGCTAAGGCATAGCTACAGTTCGGCATGTCCTTAGAGAATCTATAAGGGCGTGGCTACAGTGAGGGCGTACCTTACGGACCCTCCTTAAGCGGCGTATCACTGTAGCCATGTTGCCAATGACCTAGCCCTAGTCAGAGGAAGCCATGATCCAACTACCCACAGGCGGCAGGGCCAGCAGGCGACTGGCCCCACCGGCCAGTTGGTCAACAAGAAGCAGGCGACCTTTGGCAGGCGGCCTGAGGGACGAGCCACCTAGCAGCAGGCGGCAAACCGTGCCCTAGGTGTCTGAACCCCATCAAGATGACAAGACAGGACGTGGTGGCAGTGTACGACAGGAGGCGGCGGCACTATAGCCATTCCCCTCATGACGATGCTGCCGTCAACAGAAGAGCGCCCACAGTGAAAAGCAATCATGAGGGCCCGCAGACAGCGGGCCCCAACAAAGAGGCGGTAAGGCCGGCACCCGAAGAGGCTGACAGTCATTGGCCGTTCCGCCCAGATTACCGTTGTACCCCTGGGGGTAGGCCTATATAAACGCCCCAGGGTCCTCCATGTGGAGTGGTAGGGTTCAGGTTGTCGGACCATTAGTTAACACAGGGAGAAAGAGAGAGATCGCGAGGGAGAAACCCTGGCGGCCATTCTCGATCCCTAGAGCGTAGGTAGAGAGCTAGCCTTGCCCTTCTTCCTCCTCTAGACGACACAACTCAAGGAGCAACCTTGTAGCTACCATATTGCCATTAGTCATGACGCGGAGCCCCGTAGAGCAGGACTAGGGGTGTTATCTCCTCGGAGAGCCCCGAACCTGGGTAAGATTCGTAGGCGTCCTAAGTATCGCCTTATCCCGCCTCCAGGGCCCGGCGACGTTCTATTGTCCCCATGCATGATAAGCAATCCTTTGGTATATGTCGCACCAAAACGCCGACATTTGGCAACC
Organism: Secale cereale; assembly: GCA_902687465.1. NCBI lineage: Eukaryota > Viridiplantae > Streptophyta > Magnoliopsida > Poales > Poaceae > Secale > Secale cereale. Next base: position 311,862,926 of record LR738715.1, on the reverse strand, counting down.
ACCACGGGGCAAGGCGCACCGTCGTCCGGAGACATGTTCTGGACGGGAACTTTGTTCCTCCCTGGTGAGCACAGCCAGTCGGGCATGCCCGCAGGCGTGGATGCCGGGATGCTTTGCGGTGCTAAGGCCGCATGCGCCGCGAGCGGATTCGCCGACCTTCTCGTCGGTGTCCACCTTCACGACGAGCCCTCTCCGGTCGCAGGGCCAGTAGGCTCGGAGAGTTGCCTCGTCGAGCTCCTCGACAAGCTCCACGTCGTCAACGAGCACGCCTCTGACATGGAGTCTATGGGTTCCTCTGATCCACCCGTCGACATGATCGTCGACCTCGACGCAGCGTCCGCCGATTCCTTTCCCGAGCACGTGGTGATCATCGATGATCCCCTCCCCTCTACAGCCTGCGGCAGTGGCGTCAGCACCATCGCGGAGGTGCTGACCGCCAGCCACGACGAGCCTTCCAGCGGGTCAGGCCAGGACCCACTGTAGGCGGCCATGCAGAGCCACTCCGCCCCCATCGTCGCGGGAACGGACGGCGCGGTGCTGGAGGCACTCCGCGTCTCACTCCTCGACAACGCCAACAAGCTAGCCGCCTCCCGGCGCCTCACCGAAGCCTACCGCCGTGAGATGGACCGTGCCATAGGCGGCACACCGGCTGCTGGTGAGCCCAGCCGATCCGGTGCCATTCGCGGTCGCGGCGGGGTGCTGGCCGACATGCTGGGGGCCCCACGGCCAAAATACCCCACCCCGTTGGAGAACCTAAGGGCTGCCCAGGCGGCAGTTGATGTGCTAGGCTACTTAGAGGGAGATGAACTTCGATGCATGACTCAGCGCGTCCAGCAGCTCCTCGACGCGGCTGCCGTGCAGCAGGAAGCCCGTCGCCGGGCCTTGGAGGCCGGCGTGCAAGCAGATAACCGCCCTTTTCGGCGGGAGCAAGGGACTATGTCCCGTTCATAAACAGTCGGCACTCGCAGCCAGCGTGGCTCAGAGCCGGCTACTAGCGGCAGCAGACAGACTCGCATCACCATCGAGCGCGATCAAGATGGCCGCCCAAGGGATGTAGAGCGGCGAGATGAGCACTCACCTCCTCCTCGCCGGGAGAGGCGTGTGTCTCCGCCGCCTATCGACCATCCTTCTCTCGGAGGCCGCTTGGGCCGTCGTGAGGGAGTTGGGGAGAATGACGCCCGCCACCGCCTCGACCGACTGGCCCGGTCCCAGGCGGTCGAAGAAGAAGATGCCCTCGGTCCAGCTTGCTTCTGCCCCCGCATCCGTGACGAGCCTTTCCCCAAAGGTTTCTCACTCCCCAGAGACACCCCCAAGTACAACGGATCGGTGAAGCCAGAGAACTGGTTGGTGGACTACTCCACGGCCGTTAGCATAGCAACCGGCAACAAGCGCGTTGCGGTGAAATATGTGCCACTCATGCTCCAGGGCACGGCCCGGACGTGGTTGAACAACCTCAAGCCCAACAGCATCAACAGCTGGCTGGACTTCACCGACGTCTTCACTCGCAACTTCACCAGCACCTACAAGCGGCCTCCCAAGCCGCGCGAGCTCTCCTTATGCGTCCAAGGTCCGAACGAGTCTGCTCGTGCTTACCGGACGCGTTGGGCAGAGCTGTGCAACTCTTGCGAAGGAGTGCATTAGGTACAAGCCATCGAGTACTTCACGGCCGGGTGCAGAGAAGGCACCTTGCTCAAGCACAAGCTCCTCTGCGATGAGCCCACCACATTGGACGAGCTGCTAAGCATAGCAGACAAGTATGCCACCGCTGATTCCTCCATGAAGTCCGAGCTGCATGTGGATGCCTCCGGAAAAATGGCTCCACCAGCTCCTAGAACGTCGGCTGGAGAGTCCAGTCGGCGCCAGCAGCAGACTGATAACAAGCACAAGGCCCACCCACCGGCCTCCAACAGCCGGCTGGTGGCAATAGTTGATGGCCAGCAGCCAGAAGCTCAGGTGGGTCCCAAACGCCAGAGGGGCGGCAAGCCGGCCTGGCAGCCCGCTTTCTCCTTTGATCAAGCTCTGGATGCTCCCTTCAAGTTTCACAGCGGCGTGAAGCCCTACAATCACACCACATGAAAGTGTCACTGGCTCACGCAGATTGCCAGAGGGGAAGCTCTGCCACCGCCGCCTACTGGGCAGGCGGCTCTGCCTCCAAAACCGCCGGCTGCTCGCCCAGGCGGCCAGGTCCAGGACGAAATCCGAGAAGAGAACGGAGCTTACGTCGTCTTCATGAGCCAGGCGGACGATAGGCACAGCCGGCGCCAGCAGTGCGGAGAAGTCAACACCGTTGCCTCCGAAGCCCCGGAATTCATGCACTGGTTCGAAACGCCCATCAGCTGGAGCCGTGAAGATCACCCGGCTGTCATGCCTTCGCCAGGAGCTTACGCCTTGGTTCTAGATGCAACTCTCTCCACCGACAGGCGGGCCTTTCGTTTCTCCCGAGTGCTGGTAGATGGCGGCAGCAGCATCAACATCATGTATCGTGACACCATGGAGAAGTTGGGCATCAAAGAGAAGCAGCTTCAGCCTACCAGGACTGTGTTCCACGGCATCGTCCCCTGCCTCGCTTGCTCACCAATCGGCGAGACCAAGATTGATGTCACATTTGGTGACAAGAGGCATTTCCGGCGGGAGCCGGTCTGGTTTGAAGTGGTGAACCTGGAAAGCCCCTATCACGTGATATTGGGCCGGCCAGCTCTTGCAAAGTTCATGGCAGTACCCCATTACGCCTACCTCAGGATGAAGATGCCGGGACCCAAAGGAATAATCACCATAGTCGGGGACTATGAGAGGTCCGTCGCATGTGCAACTGCCAGCAGCCGGCTTGTCGAGTCCCTTGTCGTAGCTGAAGAGAAGCGCCGCCTCGATCGGTTGGTGGCAATGGCTGGCGAGCAGCCAGCCATACCATCCGATCCCAGGGAGGCGGAGCCGCAAGGCTCGTTCCAGCCGGCCAAGGAGACGAAGAAGATTGCTTTGGACCCATCACACCCGGAGCGATTTGCCAGCCAACCATACCATCCGATCCCAGGGAGGCGGAGCCGCAAGGCTCGTTCCAGCCGGCCAAGGAGACGAAGAAGATTGCTTTAGACCCGTCACACCCGGAGCGATTTGCTGTCATGGGTCAAACCTAGATAGCAAATAAGAAAGCGAGCTCGTCGATTTCCTGTGTGAGAATCGGAACATCTTTGCATGGTCCCCCAAAGACATGTCGGGTGTCCCAACGAACTTCGTCGAGCACAAGCTACATGTGAGAGAAGACGCAAAGCCTGTCAGGCAACCACGTCGCTGCCTGTCAGAAGAAAAAAAAGAGTTGTTGGAGAAGAGGTCGCCCGCCTGCTAGCAGCCGGCTTCATTATGGAAGTGTTCTACCCTGAGTGTCTTTCCAACCCTGTCCTAGTGCTGAAGAAGAACAACAAATGGCGCATGTGCATTGATTACACCAGCCTCAACAAAGCTTACCCTAAAGATCTGTTTGCTCTACCGTGAATAGACCAAGTGATTGACTCCACAGCCGGATGCGAGTTGATGTCATTCCTTGATGCCTATTCCGGATACCACCAGATCAAACTTGATCCGGCCGACCGCCTGAAGAACGCCTTCCTCACGCCATTTGGGGCCTTGTGCTACCTGACTATGACGTTCGGCTTGAGGAATGTCGGCGCCACCTTTCAGCGTTGCATGCAGAAGTGTCTCCTCAAGTAACTTGGCAGAAACGCCCACGTCTACGTGGACGATATCGTGGTAAAGATGGAAAAGATGGGAACTCTCTTGGAATACCTCCAAGAGACCTTCGAAAACCTGCACCGCTTTCAGATCAAGCTAAACACGGAGAAATGCATCTTCGGGGTACCAGCAGGCTAGCTCCTTGGTTTCCTGGTATCTGAACGCGACATCGAATGCAACCCCGCAAAGATCAAGGCCATTGAGAGAATGGACATGCCAACTGGCATACGGGACGTCCAGAGGTTCACCGGGTGCCTGGCATCGCTCAGCCGATTCATCGGCCGGCTGGGCGAAAAGGCACTCCCCCTGTACCAACTGATGAAGAAGACTACTTGCTTCGAGTGGAACGACAAGGCGGATGAAGCCTTCCAGCAGCTCAAGAAAGTGTTGTCCATGCCGCATGTCCTGGCGACGCCAACAGATAAGGAACCCATGTTCCTTTACATAGCCGCCACCAGCCGGGTGGTCAGCACTATGATTTTGGTCGAGCGCACAGAAGATGGCAGGGCCTTGCCTGTCCAGAGGCCGGTCTACTACTTGAGCGAGGTGCTATCAGTCTCCAAGCAGAACTACCCCCATTACCAGAAGATGTGCTATGGCTTGTACTTTGCCGCCAAGAAACTCAAGCAGTACTTCCAAGAGCATCCGATCACGGTCGTATGCACGGCTTCGCTTGCTGAGATCATGGGCAACCGAGATGCTTCAGGCCGAGTGGCAAAGTGGGACATTGAGCTGGCCCCCTTTTCCATCTTCTACCAGTCCCGCACCACCATCAAATCACAAGCGCCCGCCGACTTCCTCGTCGACTGGGCCGAGACCCAGTACCAGCCGCCTGCTCCAGATTCAACCCATTGGCGGATGCACTTTGATGGATCAAAGATGCGCAGTGTCTTGGGAACCGGCGTCGTCCTCACCTCTCCCAAGGGCGAAAAGCTCAAGTACATCCTGCAAATCCACTTTGCCGCCTCCAACAATGTGGCCGAGTACGAGGCACTCATTCACGGGTTCCGGATGGCCAAAGATATTGTCATCCGCCGGGTGCTGTGCTATGGTGACTTAGATTTGGTTGTCTAGCAGTCATCTGGTGACTGGGACGCCAAGGATGCAAACATGGCAAGTTACCGTTTCCTTGTCTAGCAGATCAGCAGGCACTTCGACGGCTGCGAGTTCCTCCACGTGCCACGAGCCGACAACAAGCAAGCCGACGCCTTGGGACGAATTGGCTCCAACCGCCAAGCAATGCTAGCCGGTGTGTCCCTCCAATGCTTACGCAAGCCATCTATCCAGCCATCACGAGAGTCAGAGTCAATCTTCATGCCAGCCGATCCTGGGGCAAACGACCCAACAATCTCAGCAGCCGGCCCGGGGACTGCTGCACCCGGCCCGGGGACTGCTCCAGCAGGCGGCCAAAACACTTCAACTCCAACACCCGGCCCGGGGACTGCTCCAGCAGGCGGCCAAGAAACTTCAGCTCCAACAGACGGCCTAGGGACTGCTGCACCAGCACCTAGCCTGGGGACTTCAGAACCCGGCCCGAGGACTGCTGCAGCCGGCCTGGGGACTTCAGAAGCACAGCAGGCGGCTCACCCCCAGCCCTCCACCTCCCGGCCCAACCGCCCTGGTTTCAGTGGCAGCAGTAACAGGAGTCTCAGCACCGTCTTGGGCACAGCCAATCCTCAGGTTTCTGCTCAGAAGAGAGTTGCCAGCAGACAAAACACAGCAAGTTCAATGCCGAGCTTCAGCATATACAATAATAAACGGAGAGCTTGTCAAACGAAGTGCAACCGGCGTCTTCCAGCACTGCGTGGAAGCAGAAAAGGGTCTAGCCATTTTGAGAGATATTCATCAGGGCGAGTGCGGCCACCATGCGGCCTCAAGTTCCCTCGTCGCCAAAGCCTTCCGCCACGGTTTCTTCTGTCCAACTGCTTTAGACGACGCCAAAGATTTAGTCAAGAAGTGCAATGGCTGCCATCACTTCAGCTCCAAGCAACACTTGCCAGCTTCTGCACTGAAGACCATTCCGATCACTTGGCCGTTTGCAGTTTGGGGACTGGACATGGTGAGTCCTTTCAAGATAGCCCGCGGCGGCTTGACCCATTTGCTTGTGGCCATGGATAAATTCACCAAGTGGATCGAGGCGAAGCTGGTCAAGAAACTCAACGGCCCAACTGTTGTGACCTTCATCGCTGATATCACAGTTCGATATGGCATACCATACATTATCATCACCGACAACGGCACAAACTTTGCCAAAGGCGCATTGGCCCGTTTCTGTGCAACACAGGGCATCCGAGTGGACTTAGCATCCGTTGCCCACCCGTAGTCAAACGACCAAGTTGAGCGCGCAAATGGCCTCATCTTGTCCGGCATCAAGCCCCAGCTGGTTGATGTTGGGGAACGTTGCATGGGAAACAAAAAATTTTCCTACGTTCACCAAGATCAATCTAGGAGATGCATCTACGAGGGGAGAGTTGGATCCACATACCCTTGTAGATCGCTAAGCGGAAGCGTTCAAGAACGCGGTTGATGGAGTCGTACTCGCCGCGATTCAGATCGCCGAAGATCCTAGCACCGAAGCAACGGTGCCTCCGCGTTCTTCACACGTACAGCTCGGGGACGTCTCCTCCTTCTTGATCCAGCAAGGGGGAAGGAGAGGTTGATGGAGACACCGGCAGCACGACGGCGTGGTGGAGATGGTGGTGGAGGATTCCTGCAGGGCTTCGCCAAGCACCGCGGGAAAACGAAGATGGATGTGGGAGGGGGAGGGCAGCGCCGAGGCACGAACGTGTGTGGCTGCCCTCCCTCTGCCTCTCTTTATATAGGGGGAGTAGAGGGGAGGGGGCGCCCTAGGGTTTACCCCTAGGGGCGGCGGCCAAGTGGAGATGGGGGGGCGGCGGCCAGGGCTGCGCCAGGGTTAGGGCTCCCCCCCCAGGTGCCTTGCCCCCCAAGCTAGGGGGTGCGGCAGCCCTAGGAGGGGCCAGCCCCCCTTGCGCATGAGGAGAGGGCCCAGGGGGGGCGCACAGCCCTATGAGGGCTGTTGTGTCCCCCCTTTGTGGCCCATTAGGCCCGAAACTCCTTCCGGGACCCCGAAACCCCTTTCGGTCATCCGCCGTCTTCCCGATACTCCCCGGAACACTTCCGGACTCCGAAACCTTTCATCCTATATATCAATCTTCATCTCCGGACCATTCCGGAGACCCTCGTCACGTCCGGGATCTCATCCGGGACTCCGAACAACCTTCGGTAACCATGCACTGTTCTCACTAACAACCCTAGCGTCACCGAACCTTAAGTGTGTAGACCCTGCGGGTTCGGAAACTATGCAGACATGACCGAGACACTCCCAGGTCAATAACCAATAGCGGGATCTGGATACCCATATTGGTTCCCACACGTTCCTCGATGATCTCATCGGATGAACCACGATGTCAAGGATTCAGGCAATCCCGTATACAGTTCCCTTTGTCTCGTCGGTATGTTACTTGCCCGAGATTCGATCGTCGGTATCTCTATACCTAGTTCAATCTCGTTACCGGCAAGTCTCTTTACTCGTTGCCGTAATACATAATCCCGTGACTAACTACTTAGTCACTTTGAGCTCATTGAGATGACGTATTACCGAGTGGGCCCGGAGATACCTCTCCGTCACACGGAGTGACAAATCCCAGTCTCGATCCATGTCAACTCAACAGACACCTTCGGAGATACCTGTAGAGTACCTTTATAGTCACCCAGTTACGTTGCGACGTTTGGTACACACAAAGCACTCCTACGGTGTCAGTGAGTTACATGATCTCATGGTCATAGGAACTTATACTTGACATGCAGAAAACTATAGCGATAACTGACACGATCAAAAGCTATGTTTAACGTTTGGGTCTCGTCCATCACATCATTCTCCTAATGATGTGATCCCGTTATCAAATGACAACTCATGTCTATGACCTGGAAACCGCGGTCATCTTTGATCAACGAGCTAGTCCTGTAGAGGCTCACTAGGGACAAAGTCTGTCTATTCATCCACACGTGTATTTGAGTTTCCAATCAATACAGTTATAGCATGGATAATAAACGATTATCATGAACAAGGAAATATAATAATAACTCTTTTATTATTGCCTCTAGGGCATATTTCCAACAGTCTCCCACTTGCACTAGAGTCAATAATCTAGCATTACAAGGTAATGAATCTAACACCCATAGAGTCTTGGTGTTGATCGTGCTTAGCCCGTGGAAGAGGCTTAGTCAACGGATCTGCAACATTCAAATCCGTGTGTACTTTGCAAATATTTATGTCCTCCTCCTTGATCGAATCGCGGATGGAATTGAAGCGTCGCTTTATGTGTCTGGTCCTCTTGTGAAACCTTGGTTCCTTGGCTAGAGCAATGGCACCAGTGTTGTCACAGAACAGAGTCATTGGGTTCAGTGCACTAGGCACAACTCCAAGATCTGTCATGAACTCCTTCATCCAGACACCTTCCTTTGCCGCCTCCGAGGCAGCTATATACTCCGCTTCACATGTAGAATCAGCTACCACGCTCTGCTTGGAACTGCACCAGCTTACCGCTCCCCCGTTGAGAATATATACGTATCCGGTTTGAGACTTAGAGTCATCCGGATCAGTGTCAAAACTTGCATCGACGTAACCCTTTACGACGAGCTCTTGATCACCTCCATAAACGAGAAACATATCCTTAGTCCTTTTCAGGTACTTTAGGATATTCTTGACCGCTGTCCAGTGATCCATACCAGGATTACTTTGAAACCTTCCGGTCATACTTATGGCAAGGCTGACATCTGGTCTCGTGCACAGCATTGCATACATGATAGAGCCTATGGCTGAAGCATAGGGGACGACACTCATCTTTTCTCTATCTTCCGCAGTCACTGGGCACTGAGTCTTACTCAACTTTGTACCTTGCAATACCGGCAAGAACCCCTTCTTGGATTGATCCATTTTGAACTTCTTCAAAACTTTATCAAGGTATGTGCTTTGTGAAAGTCCTATCAAGCGTCTTGATCTATCTCTATAGATCTTGATGCCCAATATGAAAGCAGCTTCACCGAGATCCTTCATCGAAAAACTCTTGTTCAAATACCCCTTCACGCTATCCAAAAATTCTATATTGTTTCCAATCAGCAATATGTCATCCACATATAATATTAGAAACGCTATAGAGCTCCCACTCACTTTCTTGTAAATACAAGCTTCATTGTAAACTTGTACAAACCCAAACGCTTTGATCACCTCATCAAAGCGAAGATTCCAACTCCGAGATGCTTGCACCAGCCCATAAATGGAACGCTGGAGCTTGCATACTTTGTTAGCATTCTCTGGATCGACAAAACCTTCCGGTTGTATCATATACAACTCTTCCTTAAGAAAACCGTTAAGGAACGCTGTTTTGACATCCATCTGCCAAATTTCATAATCGAAATATGCAGCTATCGCTAACATGATTCGGACGGATTTAAGCATCGCTACGGGTGAGAAAGTCTCATCGTAGTCAATTCCTTGAACTTGTGAAAAACCCTTTGCCACAAGTCGAGCTTTATACACGGTGACATTACCGTCAGCGTCCGTCTTCCTCTTAAAAATCCATTTATTCTGAATGGCCTTCCGCCCTTCAGGTAATACTTCCAAAGTCCATACTTTGTTTTCATACATGGATCCCATCTCGGATTTCATGGCCTCTAACCATTTGTCGGAATCCGGGCCCACCATCGCTTCTCCATAGCTCGTAGGTTCACCGTTGTCTAACAACATGACCTCCAAGACAGGGTTACCATACCACTCAGGTGCAGTGCGTACCCTTGTCGACCTACGAGGTTCGGTAGTAACTTGATCAGAAGCTTCTTGATCATCATCATTGGCTTCCTTTTCAACCGCTGCAGGCTCCACAAAAACATCTTTCTGTGCTGCGCAACTCTCTGGTTGAAGCAGAGGTTCAATAACCTCATCAAGTTCTACCTTCCTCCCACTCAATTCTTTCGAGAGAAACTCTTTCTCGAGAAAGGACCCGTTCTTAGCGACAAACACTTTGCCTTCGGATCTGAGATAGAAGGTGTACCCAACAGTTTCTTTTGGGTATCCTATGAAGACACATTTGTCCGCTTTGGGTTCGAGCTTTTCTGGCTGAAGCCTTTTGACATAAGCATCGCAACCCCAAACCTTGAGAAAAGACAACTTAGGTTTCTTACCAAACCATAGTTCATACGGTGTTGTCTCAACGGACTTAGATGGAGCCCTATTTAAAGTGAATGCAGTTGTCTCTAACGCATATCCCCAGAACGATAGTGGCAAATCGGCAAGAGACATCATAGAATGCACCATATCTAATAGGGTTCGATTACGACGTTCGGACACACCATTACGCTGTGGTGTTCCAGGTGGCGTCAACTGTGAAACAATTCCACATTTTCTTAAGTGATTGCCAAACTCATAACTCAGATATTCTCCCCCTCGATCAGATCGTAGGAACTTGATCTTCTTGTTACGATGATTTTCAACTTCACTCTGAAATTGCTTGAACTTTTCAAAAGTTTCAGACTTATGCTTCATTAAGTAAATATACCCATATCTACTTAAGTCGTCAGTGAAGGTGAGAAAATAACGATATCCACCGCGCGCCGTGACACTCATCGGACCACACACATCAGTATGTATGATTTCCAATAAGTCACTTGCCCGTTCCATTGTCCCTGAAAACGGGGTCCTCGTCATTTTGCCCATGAGGCACGGCTCGCATGTGTCAAGTGATTCAAAATCAAGAGACTCCAAAAGTCCATCAGCATGGAGCTTCCTCATGCGTTTTACGCCGATATGACCCAGACGGCAGTGCCACAAGAAAGTGGTATTATCATTATCAACTCTACATCTTTTGGCATCAATGTTATGAACATGTGTATCATCACTATCGAGATTCAATAAGAATAAACCCCTCACTTCGGGTGCATGACCATAAAAGATATTACCCATATAAATAGAACAACCTTTATTCTCTGATTTAAATGAGTAACCGTCTCGCATCAAACAAGATCCAGATATAATGTTCATGCTTAACGCAGGCACTAAATAACAATTATTCAGGTTCATAACTAATCCCGATGGTAATCGAAGAGCGAGCGTGCCGACGGCGATCACATCAACCTTGGAACCATTTCCCACGCGCATCATCACTTCGTCCTTCGCCAGCCTCCGTTTATTCCGCAGTTCCTGTTTAGAGTTGCAAATGTGAGCAACCGAACCGGTATCAAATACCCACGCACTACAACGAGAGTTGGTAAGGTACACATCAATAACATGTATATCACATATACCTTGCTTGTTGTTGTTGGCCCCCTTCTTGTCTGCCAGATACTTGGGGCAGTTCCGCTTCCAGTGGCCGTTCCCCTTGCAATAGAAACACTCAGTCTCTGGCTTGGGCCCAGCCTTGGGTTTCTTCACTGGATGAGCAACTGCCTTGCCACCCTTCTTAGAGTTACCCTTCTTGCCCTTGCCATTCTTCTTGAAACTGGTGGTTTTATTGACCATCAACACTTGATACTCCTTTTGGATGTCTGCCTCAGCGACTTTCAGCATCGAAAACAGCTCGGCGATGGTTTTGTTCATCCCTTGCATGTTATACTGCTGTACGAAGCTCTTGTAGCTAGGCGGGAGTGACTGGAGAATTCTGTCAATGATAGCCTCATCCGAGAACACAAGTCCCAGATCAGCTATGCGGGTATAGTACCCAGACATCTTCAGTAAGTGCTCACTGACAGACGAATTCTCCTCCATCTTGAAAGCAAAGAATTTATCGGTGGTCTCATACCTCTCGATCTTGGCATTCTTTTCAAAGATGAACTTCAACTCCTGGAACATCTCATATGCTCCATGACGTTCAAAACGCCTTTGAAGTCCTCCTTCCAAGCTATACAATATGGCACACTGCACTATTGAGTAGTCATCCGAACGCGACTGACAGGCGTTCATAACGTCCGCAGAGGCCTGAGGAGCGGGGGGTTCACCTAGCGGTGCATTTAAGACATAAACCTTTTGGGCAGCTGTGAGGATGATCCTCAGATTGCGGAGCCAGTCCACAAAGTTGCTCCCATCATCTTTCAGTTTAGCTTTCTCTAGGAACGCATTAAAATTCAGGGGAGCTACTGCGCGAGCCATCTACAACAAAAGATTTGCAAAGACATTTTAGACTATTGTTCATGATAAGTGAGTTATTACCTAATCAAATTATTTATAACTCCCACTCAAATTGACATCCCTCTGGTCATTCGAGCGTGACATGATCCAGATCCACCAACCCAAGTCCGATCATCACGTGAGATGAGGTGGTGTCAATGGTGAACATCTACATGTTGATCATATCTACTATATGACTCATGCTCGACCTTTCGGTCTTCCGTGTTCCGAGGCCATGTCTGTACATGCTAGGCTCGTCAAGTCTAACCCGAGTGTTCTGCATGTGCAAAACTGGCTTGCACCCGTTGTATGCGAACGTAGAGTCTATCACACCCGATCATCACGTGGTGCTTCGAAACGACGAACCTTCGCAACGGCGCACAGTCGGGGGGAACACAATTTTATCTTGAAATTTTAGTGAAGGATCATCTTATAATGCTACCGTCGTCCTAAGCAAAATAAGATGCATAAAAGGATTAACATCACATGCAAATCATAAGTGACATGATATGGCCATCAACTCGTGCTTTTGATCTCCATCTCCAAAGCACCGGCATGATCTCCATCGTCACCGGCGCCACACCATGATCCCCATCATCATGATCTCCATCATCGTGTCGCCATCGGGGTTGTCGCGCGCCCACCATGCTCTTACTACTATTGCTACCGTTTAGCGATAAAGTAAAGCATTACAAAGCGCTTAATGATTGACACGCAGGTCATACAAAAATTAAAGACAACCCTATGGCTCCTGCCGGTTGCCGTATACATCGACATGCAAGTCGATATTAACTATTACAACATGATCATCTCATACATCAAATATATCTCATCATGTCATTGGCCATATCATATCACATATATACCCTGCAAAAACAAGTTAGACGTCCTCTAATTTGTTGTTGCATGTTTTACGTGGCTGCTATGGGTATCTAGCAAGAACGCTTCTTACCTACGCAAAGCCACAACGGTGATATTTAAGTTGCTATTTAACCTTCTACAAGGACCGCCTTGTTCTGTTCCGATTCAACTAAGATAGGAGAGACAGACACCCGCCAGCCATCTTATGCAACAAAAGTCACATGTCTGTCGATGGAACCGGTCTCATGTACGTGGACATGTAAAGTTGGTCCGGGCCGCTTCATCCCATAATACCGCTGAATCAAGAAAGACTAAGGAGGGAAGCAATCTAAACATCAACGTCCACAAACCCTTTTGTGTTCTACTCGTGAAAGCATCTACGCAAGATCCTAGCTCATGATGCCACTGTTGGGGAACGTTGCATGGGAAACAAAAATTTTTCCTACGTTCACCAAGATCAATCTAGGAGATGCATCTACGAGTGGAGAGTTGGATCCACATACCCTTGTAGATCGCTAAGCGGAAGCGTTCAAGAACGCGGTTGATGGAGTCGTACTCGCCGCGATTCAGATCGCCGAAGATCCTAGCACCGAAGCAACGGTGCCTCCGCGTTCTTCACACGTACAGCTCGGGGACGTCTCCTCCTTCTTGATCCAGCAAGGGGGAAGGAGAGGTTGATGGAGACACCGGCAGCACGACGGCGTGGTGGAGATGGTGGTGGAGGATTCCTGCAGGGCTTCGCCAAGCACCGCGGGAAAACGAAGATGGATGTGGGAGAGGGAGGGCAGCGCCGAGGCACGAACGTGTGTGGCTGCCCTCCCTCTGCCTCTCTTTATATAGGGGGAGTAGAGGGGAGGGGGCACCCTAGGGTTTACCCCTAGGGGCGGCGGCCAAGTGGAGATGGGGGGGGCGGCGGCCAGGGCTGCGCCAGGGTTAGGGCTCCCCCCCCCCCAGGTGCCTTGCCCCCCAAGCTAGGGGGTGCGGCAGCCCTAGGAGGGGCCAGCCCCCCTTGCGCATGAGGAGAGGGCCCAGGGGGGGGGCGCACAGCCCTATGAGGGCTGTTGTGTCCCCCCTTTGTGGCCCATTAGGCCCGAAACTCCTTCCGGGACCCCGAAACCCCTTTCGGTCATCCGCCGTCTTCCCGATACTCCCCGGAACACTTCCGGACTCCGAAACCTTTCATCCTATATATCAATCTTCGTCTCCGGACCATTCCGGAGACCCTCGTCACGTCCGGGATCTCATCCGGGACTCCGAACAACCTTCGGTAACCATGCACTGTTCTCACTAACAACCCTAGCGTCACCGAACCTTAAGTGTGTAGACCCTGCGGGTTCGGAAACTATGCAGACATGACCGAGACACTCCCAGGTCAATAACCAATAGCGGGATCTGGATACCCATATTGGTTCCCACACGTTCCTGATGATCTCATCGGATGAACCACGATGTCAAGGATTCAGGCAATCCCGTATACAGTTCCCTTTGTCTCGTCGGTATGTTACTTGCCCGAGATTCGATCGTCGGTATCTCTATACCTAGTTCAATCTCGTTACCGGCAAGTCTCTTTACTCGTTGCCGTAATACATAATCCCGTGACTAACTACTTAGTCACTTTGAGCTCATTGAGATGACGTATTACCGAGTGGGCCCGGAGATACCTCTCCGTCACACGGAGTGACAAATCCCAGTCTCGATCCATGTCAACTCAACAGACACCTTCGGAGATACCTGTAGAGTACCTTTATAGTCACCCAGTTACGTTGCGACGTTTGGCACACACAAAGCACTCCTACGGTGTCAGTGAGTTACATGATCTCATGGTCATAGGAACTTATACTTGACATGCAGAAAACTATAGCGATAACTGATACGATCAAAAGCTATGTTTAACGTTTGGGTCTCGTCCATCACATCATTCTCCTAATGATGTGATCCCGTTATCAAATGACAACTCATGTCTATGACCTGGAAACCGCGGTCATCTTTGATCAACGAGCTAGTCCTGAAGAGGCTTACTAGGGACACAAAGTTTGTCTATTTATCCACACATGTATATGAGTTTCCAATCAATACAATTATAGCATGGATAATAAACGATTATCATGAACAAGGAAATATAATAATAACTCTTTTATTATTGCCTCTAGGGCATATTTCCAACAGTTGAGCCCTTGGAACGATCGGTCGGCTGTTGGATCTAAGAGTTGCCATCTGTCCTCCGGAGCCTCAGGACAACTCCGAACAAGTCAACCGGCTTCACTCCCTTCTTCCTCGTCTATGGGGCCGAGGCCGTCATCCCAACAGATGTAGAATTTGACTCGCCTCGCGTCACCATGTACACCGAGGCCGAAGCAAAATAAGCACGAGAAGACGGCATGGACCTGCTGGAGGAGGCCCGGCTGGTAGTGCTCCGCCGATCCGCCATCTACCAGCAGGGTCTCCGTCGCTACCACAGCCGGCGAGTCAGGCCATGTTCCTTCCGCGAGGGGGATCTTGTGCTCCGGCTGATCCAGAGAACAGCCGGCCAGCACAAGCTCTCAGCCCCTTGGGAAGGACCATTCATCATCAGCAAGGTACTAGGCAACGATGCCTACTACCTCATCAATGCGCAGAAGCCAAGAGCACGCAAAAGAGACGACTCAGGCAAGGAGTCGGAGCGCCCGTGGAACGCAAACCTCCTTCGCCGCTTTTATAGCTAAAGACAGTATGTATTGTGCTATCTACTTTATTTTCAGGAACAATGGGACCCCCGAGGAGTTCTCGGGG
>LR738715.1:311794940-311837341 GCA_902687465.1 Secale cereale | reverse complement strand
CTCTTTGCACCATATGCCTAGTGCCATGAATATAGCCATTGTTGCATCATCTTATTCATGCACTTTTGCTCCTAATGGTTATGTGCAAGAGAAGAGAACCATCATGATGGATGATGTGTTTATCTACCACGCGCATACATTCTTTGTTTTGTTCTGTGCATGTGTAGGATACTTGGACTATGTGTCGACTTCGACTTCACGTGAGTTGACCATTCGAGCTCTTGAGAGCGAGCCACTTTCTACCACGACGCTTCTACACCGCACTTGCTTGTGCTTCGGCATTGTGAAGGATGGACAAGGACACACTTTCAAGGTGATATCCTTCTCTTTCGAGACACCCAAAACCATGAGCATGGATATGATGGATCACACTACTTGTGTTGCTTGCACCATGAGACTTATTTGCACACATGTTAGAGATCTTGATTTGACTTGCCATTTACACATCTCCATGCCTCGTGATATATATGCCTTGTGTGTTGCATCCGACTTGTGGATTACTTGTCCATATCATATGCTTGGTTGCAACAATGTCATCTCTTCACATATGCCATGTCCCATTGCTTGTCACATGCTTTGCTTGATTGCCTCACACATGTTGAACAATTTCTCTTTCTATTGTGTTGAGTGCCACACGACTTTCACTACACCATATGCACGCTATGCTTGGATTGTCTTGCACTTGACTCATGTGTTTAGACACTTCATTTTACATGGTGTTGTGAATGATTCTTATGCCTACCATAGACCTTTCATGGAGCGCTTTATGCATGCTTGCTATGACCATGAGGTAGATGCTTATTCTCTTGACACACGTATGTGCATCTCTACCTCACATTTACATGCTTGTTTCGATGATGACCTTGATTGTGCTCAATTGATGTGCTTAAATGCCATGCCACAAACCTTTGTCACACCCTATGCTATGCTTGATGACAACACTTGTTGGGTAAATCACCTCTTGAATGTTTGGTTTTGCACTAACGCTAACCACATTTGTTTTTCCAAGTGTTTGTTGTCTTTGCTCCTTTTGAAGGAATCACTAGACGGAGAGACATTGGAGAGTGCCCATGTTGAGCTTCAAGATGATGAGCACTTCGTGATGGTCCACATCTACACGACGACGCCATCTCTTTCCCATGGTGATTTGGTTTTCGATCCGAGGTCGGATCTTTTCCAAGGGGGAGGGGATGATACGGTGTATCCTATGGACATCACCATGTCAAGAGTCTTCTTGGGAAGTGACACGTGTGACCTCTATTTCTCATACATAAAGGTGAATCATCTCCTTTACACGTGTTCACTTGACCCCTTCGAGGATGGTATACTACTTGACACTCCTCTCGTGTGCATGCATAGGTATTGTCGGAGCTTCACAGATGGCGAGGAGGAGTGCAAGCGCCAAGGATCACCTACACCATCTGCGAGGGAAGCTTGGAAGAGAAGACGGAAGAAGACGGAGCTGCTGATACTACAGCGGCCGGACATCCGGGCCAAAGGCCGGACATCCGGCGCTTCCGCAACAGCCGGACATCCGGCACTCCTCCCGGAAATCCGGGCCCTCCTTCACAGAGGCTGGACCGAGCCAGCCCGGACATCCGGCCGTAACCCCGGACATCCGGCTCGCCCCGAAGCCCCGGACATCCGGCTCCAGCCCGGATATCCGGCCTTGCCTGCGTGCATGTATCCGGGCCGATGCCCATGTACCCGTTTCGCCCCTCACTTACCCCTTCATGACCCTAGACTATATATACTCCTCCACCTCCACCATTTTAGGGTTAGCAATGGTTTAGCTCATATGAGAGATAGAGCTTTGCTCACCCATCCCGGATCTACTCCACGAGAGAGACCGCGGCCCCTCTACGGAGAAGATCCACCTTGGATTCAAGACCCCTAGCGGGAAGATCCTTCACGGATTCAAGACCTCCTCTTGGAGATGAACTCTACCCATGTATCTTTCTCTTTGTTGTTCATGTATCTTGTGATCTTGTGTGTTTGATTGTCTAGTGGATGTGTGATTGGACTTGTTCTTGTGTGTTTCCTCTCGTGTTTTCCCCCGTTTCCCTTTGTGTTCTTCGTGTTCATCGTGGGATCCCCTCCATTTCGTGAAAGATCCGCTGATTAGGGTTCCACCCTGTATCATATGGTATCATGAGCCACGGTTTCTCACGAATTTGGAGCCTCCCCACCGTTTTCTAGCCTTGTTTTGTTGTGTTCTTCCCCAAATTCGAAAATTCCCCACCAAAAATAGCCCCAAAAAATTTTGTGATCTGTTGGTTTGATGAAGTTTTGTTGATTTTGATCCATGGATTTGCTTGGTTTCAAGTGGATCTAGCATTTTCCCAAGTTTCCCCATCTTTCCTCCACAAAATCCGTCAAATTTTGCCCCCAAAATCATCAAATTCCGCCCACAAACGAGTTTGGAAGTCCCGATTCAGATCTGGAATCGTCGGGCCGGACATCCGGGCCATAGGCCGGACATCCGGGCCATCGGGCCGGACATCCGGGTCCCCGGCCGGACATCCGGCTCCTGGAGGGCAAATTCGCGCACGTTTCTGGACATCTGGTCCCGGATTTCCGGGCTCCACCCCGGATGTCCGACCCTGATACGGAGTATCCCATGATCATCCCCATGTTCACTCGACGAGGCCTCAACTACACACAATTGGACACAAGGTTCACTCGCTCCTCTCTGAACCTCCACTTTCTACATGTGAGACATGCCTACTACCTCAAATATATGTGCTATGCATGTTCAGGAACACCCAAGGGGACCATGGAGAACCCAAGGACCAAGGCCAAGTGCGCGTGGAAGAGAAGGAAGAAGGACCAGCATCTACAGGCCCCGGACATCCGGCCCCCCAAGCCCGGACATCCGGCGCCCCTTCACAGAAGCTAGCACCGCAAGCCCGGACATCCGGCCCCATGCCCCGGACATCCGGCTCCACTCGAAGCCCCGGACTTCCGGCCCCTTCGCCGAAAATCCGGCCCCTCATCACAGAAGGCAACCGAAGCCGGCCACGCTCAGCCCGGACATCCGGCCAGAGGCCCGGACATCCGGCTCCTCGCGAGCCGCCGGACATCCGGCCCCCGGCCCGGACATCCGGCGCCTGCCTGCGCGCAGAGACGGGCCTGAGGCCCATGTATCCCTCTCCCACTTACCCCTTCGTGGACCTAGACTATATATACTCCTCCCCCTCCTCCATTTGAGGGTTAGCTTAGAGATAGCTCATTTGATACCTAGAGCTTTGCTCATCTAGTGGTTCATCTCCTTGTGAGTGACTGCGGCCCCTCCACGGAGAAGATCCACACGGATTCAAGACCTCTGCGGAGAAGATCCTACGGGATTCAAGGCCCCTCGCGGGAAGATCCTACGGGATATCATCAAGACCTCCTCACGGAGAAGAACCGGTTACCCTTTGTATCGTCCCTTGTTGATCATGGATCTTGTATCTCTTTGTGTTTTGAGGATCTAGCATATGTGTGACTTGTTCTTGTTGGTTTGAGTGATTCTCTCGTGTTTTCCCTCGTGTTCCCCTCTCGTGTTCTTCGTGTTCATCGTGGGATCCCCTCCATTTCGTGAAAGATCTGCTGATTAGGGTTCCACCCTGTATCAACACTACATGTGTTGCTTGCACCATGAGACTTATTTGTCATCTTGGACCCCTTGATTGCACACATGTTAGAGATCTCACTTCGACTTGCCATTGTCACATTGCCATGCCTCATGTTATATATGCCTTGTGTGTTGCATCCAATTCTTGGATTATTTCTCCCTATCATATGCTTGGTTGCAACAATGTCATCTTTTCACATATGCCATGTCCCATTGCTTGTCACATGATTGACTTGTTTGCCTCACACATGATGAACAATTGCTATTTCTATTGTGTTGAGTGCCACTCGATTTTCACTACACCCTATGCACATTATGCTTGGATTGTCTTGCACTTGACCCTTGTGTTTAGACACTTCATTTTCTTTGGTGTTGTGAATGATTCTTATGCCTACCATAGACCTTTCATGGAGCGCTTTATGCATGCTTGCTATGACCATGAGGTAGATGCTTATTCTCTTGTCACACATATGTGCATCTCTACCTCACATTTACATGCTTGTTTCAATGATGTTCTTGATTGTGCTCAACTTATATGCTTATTTGCCATGCCACACTTCTTTGTCACACCTTATGATATGCTTGATGACAACACTTGTTGGGTGAATCACCTCTTGAATGCTTGGTTTTGCACTAACGCTAACCACATTTGTTTTTCCAAGTGTTTGTTGTCCTTGCTCCTTTTGAAGGAATCACTAGACGGTGCGACATTGGAGAGTGCCCATGTAGAGCTTCAAGATGATGAGCACTTCGTGATGGTCCACATCTACATGACAACGCCATCTCTTTCCCATGGTGATTTGGTTTTCGATCCGAGGTCGGATCTTTCCCAAGGGGGAGGGGATGATACGGTGTATCCTATGGACATCACCATGTCAAGAGTCTGCTTGGGAAGTGACACGTGTGACCTCTATTTCTCATACATAAAGGTGAATCATCTCCTTTACACGTGTTCACTTGACCCCTTCGAGGATGGTATACTACTTGACACTCCTCTCGTGTGCATGCATAGGTATTGTCGGAGCTTCACGGATGGCGAGGAGGAGTGCAAGCGCCAAGGATCACCTACACCATCTGCGAGGGAAGCTTGGAAGAGAAGACGGAAGAAGACGGAGCTGCTGATACTACACCGGCCGGACATCCGGGCCAAAGGCCGGACATCCGGCGCTTCCGCAACAGCCGGACATCCGGCACTCCTCCCGGAAATCCGGGCCCTCCTTCACAGAAGCTGGACCGAGCCAGCCCGGACATCCGGCCGTAACCCCGGACATCCGGCTCGCCCCGAAGCCCCGGACATCCGGCTGCCAGCCCGGACATCCGGCCTTGCCTGCGTGCATGTATCCGGGCCGATGCCCATGTACCCGTTTCGCCCCTCACTTACCCCTTCATGCCCCTAGACTATATATACTCCTCCACCTCCACCATTTTAGGGTTAGCAATGGTTTAGCTCATATGAGAGATAGAGCTTTGCTCACCCATCCCGGATCTACTCCACGAGAGAGACCGCGGCCCCTCTACGGAGAAGATCCACCTTGGATTCAAGACCCCTAGCGGGAAGATCCTTCACGGATTCAAGACCTCCTCTTGGAGATGAACTCTACCCATGTATCTTTCTCTTTGTTGTTCATGTATCTTGTGATCTTGTGTGTTTGATTGTCTAGTGGATGTGTGATTGGACTTGTTCTTGTGTGTTTCCTCTCGTGTTTTCCCCCGTTTCCCTTTGTGTTCTTCGTGTTCATCGTGGGATCCCCTCCATTTCGTGAAAGATCCGCTGATTAGGGTTCCACCCTGTATCACAGAGGGTGGCCATTACCTGGGATCCGGCACGTTGCAGGCGGCGGAGTAGGTGTTGGGCCGGCTGGAGGCGCGCTTTGACAGCGAGAAGTTGTTCATTGGGAGTCTGGGGCGCGTTGGGTGCGATCACCCGGCCCGCCCGGCGTTTCTCGTCGCGCTGGGCCTCAATAGCCTGGCTGGCGGCAACAAAATGGCCCAGGAAGAATTTTGCGCCAAGGACAAGACAAAGAATCAGAAAAAAGAAAGTCGGTCGTAGCGGACGGCAAGCACGTGTAAGCAGGGGAGGCGGCTTGCCATCGACCATGTCCGCGATGGCTCCGTAGCCGTCCTGCAGGGCCGTCTCCGTCTCGGCCCAGTTCGAGCGTTCAGTTTTGAACTCGGCTCGAAGGAGCTCCTCAGCGTCCCCAAACTTCCCGAGCTCCGTCTTGTGTGTCGCTGCCTGGTCTGCCAACTCCTTGGCCAGGCGGTCACGTTCCTGGGCGGCGAGGCTGCGCTCCTGCTCCTTGGCGGCGAGTTCGGCCTGGACCCCGCCCAGCTGATTGCCTAGGTCGGTTACGGTTGCTGGCAAGAAAGGAGAAGGAGCATCAGCACCATCAAGAAGACAAGACAACCTTGGAGTTCCTAGCCGCCTGCTCAGCAGCCGGCCCGAAACTCGGGGACTACACCCAGCGGGTGCGTTTACGCGCCCCCGCAAGAAGGAAAAGAAGACACTTACCCCGGCTTCTGGCTAGGGCAGCCCTCAGTCGAGCCAGCTCCTGATGCTGGGAGTTGTAGGCCACCAACCAAAGATTGTGGTAATCCTACAGCAAGAAACAAGTTAGCCCACAAAGTAGCGCCTTGGAGTTCCAAGCCGCCTGCTCAGCAACCGGCTCGGAACTCGGGGACTACACCCAGTGGGTGCGCTGACGCGCCCCCACAGAAGAAATTGAAGAAATAAAAATAGAAGCAATGAGTCAACATACTCGGACAGAGGTTCGCGTAGCCAGGAACTCCCGCAAGGCCGTTTGCATGACCTCGCCCAGATATTTGAAGCGGACGAGGACGTCTCGTGACGCAACGTTCAGCACACCGCTACCACCGGGCATCCAGCCTGGCGGCGCTGCGCTGGTGGCCTCGTTATCTGGTGATGATGAGCTGGCGGCACCGGCCTCTACTTGTCGTGGCGCTGAGGCCGCCCTCGCAGGACGCGGACGGGCGAGGGCTCGGGGGGTCGGCAGCGGGCCTGCCACCAGCACGCCTTCTGCCGGCGGCACCTTCGCTCCCACGGGACGGTTGTCGTGCGTCCCAGCGGGCGGCGTGGGAGGGATTGCTTCCGCCCCCAAGGTGGCGTGGTTGTGCCCCTCCTTGTCAAGAGTCGGCTGATCGCCAGCAGCCGGCACTTGGACGGACGGCTCCGGAGGGCCCATGTCCTGGAGATTGGCGTGGTCCGCCGGCTGCTGGAGGCCCGCCTCTTATTCCTGGGCTTGGGCGACGGCATCCGCCTGGGCCTTGGTGGCTGCCTCGGCTTCAGCCTTGGCTGCGGCATCGGCCTTCGCCTGCTCAAGGGTCATGGCCTCCCGCTCTTCACGGGCCTCTTGGGCGTTCCTTTCCGTCGCCTCTCGGAGCGCGGCAGCAGGGTCCACGTAGCGCGGCGCAGAAGGGGCATCTGTGCCCCCAACTACAGAGCGCACAGGCGCCCGCGAGAGAGAAAGCGAGGCACTGTTCGGGTATTCCCAAGAAAACAGTAAAATCAGCCACGAAGGGGGCAAAAAATTAGAACAAATACAGAAAGAAAAGAGGACGCGGCACTTACGCGGACACGACCGGCCTGGGCTTGGGAACCCTAGGAAGGGCTGCTTTGGCGGCCGCCTCCTGGTGTTTGGTGGCGGCGTCTGAGACCTTGAGCTTCTTGGGCTTGCCACCAGTCGGTCCTGTAGAGGCCGGGAGCTTCACGCCGCCGGCTGCGGTTGGCGGCGCCACCAGGTGGCTGCCGCTCTCAAGCGGGTTCGCCTCTCGGACACGAGGTGACGCTTCCTCCCCGTCGTCATCATCTATCCAGTCCTCGACACCGCGTCCTGACGAGCCGCCTGCTGGCTGGTCCACGCCGCCTATCACCTCCTCTTCCTCCATGGCTCGTGTCGGTCTGAGAGCGGTCTGGTTGCAGAGGGCGGCCCGGCTGGTCGGAGCCCGGCTCTGGCTGGCCGGGGAAGCTCTACATGCGGCACAAGGGTCAGGCGGCTCGGACAGGCGGAGGAAGGAAAGAAGAAGAAAGAAAGAGGGAGCTCACCGCAGGCGGCGGGTTGCTGCGGCTGTACGGCGGCTTGCCAAACGCCCAGCCCGAGTCGGAGAGCTTGTAGTTGGAGACGGAGTTCACCAGAAGGGCCACCTCCCTGTATGTCATCTGCTTGGTGTAGGTCCGGCTCGGGTCCCGGTGCCCGCTCATATCACAGATCAGATGCGGGCGGGACTGCAGCGGCAGCAACCGATGCTCCGCAAAGGTGATTAGAAGGTCCGAGAACACCACGCCCTCATTTGCCCTCATCTCCCGGAGGCGCCGCACAACGATGGAGGCCCCGGGTGTGAGGGAGACGGGTCGGAACTTCCAAGAGGCGCGGGGTTCGGCAGGCGGGCCGGCTGCGAAGTCCGGCAGGTTGATGAAGTCATGCGCTGGGTCGACGTTGGAGACGTAGAAATACGTCTTTTGCCACAACTTCGCCGAGTGCACGAGAGCAGGCGGTAGGAAGTAGTTCTTGGCCCCGGTGCGCTTCACCGCGATGCACCCACCGCACTGGGCTGCCACGCCCTAGACCGCGGTGCCGAGCTTCAGAAAGAAGATCTCGCTACATAGCTCGACTGTGGGGAGTATCCCGAGGTACCCCTCGTAGAGGACGACGAAGGCAGACAGCGTCACCACCGTGTTCGGCGTGAGGTGGTGAGGCTGCACGTTGAAGAATTCGAGGATGGAGCGAAAGAAGCCGCCGGTGGGGAGCGCAAAGCCGCAGGGGAAGTGCGAGCGGAAGATGACCTGCTTGCCGAACCGCGGCGCCGGCCTGATTTCCTTCACCGGCGCCAGACGCACGGCGACCTTGTCGGCGGAGGGCAATCGCCGCGCGCGGCGGAGGTAGAAGATGTGCTCGTCGAGGACCTCGCCGCCGTCCCACTCGTCGGAGCCGTGGACCTGCGCCTCCGCAACCATGGCTTGAGGCAAGAGCTCGCTCCGACGGAGCGCTGCAAGCGGCGGTGGCGAGGTGCGCGAGAAAAAGCAAGGAGGAAGAAGAGAATGGAGCGGGGGGTGTGTGTGAGCGGCGCTGACCCCCTCCCGGGCCTACTTATAGGCTCGGGGCGACGAAGCCGAGGGGGCAAGGGCGTGGGATTAACTGCTCCACGCCCCGCATGATCACTACCTTTTTCTTGCCTAATCCGCGCGCATAAAATGCGCGTGGGGAGGGCAATCGACTGCCTCTGCCGCAATAGATCCACACGCGCACCAAGGCCCTGTAATGGCGGGCCCCGGCCCGCTGCTATGTCCCGTCACGCGTGTGGGCTGGCAGGCTTGCTTGACGGGGCGATGATGCGTGGAACAGCGCCAATGGGCGGCAAGCCCACACCACAGCCCGCCATCCAGGCGGTATCTTCTCCCCGAAGATTAGAAGACAGAGGCCCGGCTGCCAGAAGGCAGCCCTTTCCAGAGGACGGACAAGAGACACCACCAAACCTTACTTGGAGTGGGAAGCTGCTGGAACCCCGCAGCCCCGATCGCGACCACAAAGTTCCACCAGCTTCGGGGACTACTGCCGGAGATATTGACCATGGGTGTCCTCATCTACTATTCATGGTATTTCAAGACGATTGGGGGCCGCCTGTCACCCTCCGGCCGCCTGCTCATCAGGCCGCCTCCTGGGGCCGCAACGCCCAGGAGCCGGCTGCCAGCAGGCGACGGGGCCTGGACACGCGACAGCCTATTGACCAGCATCCAGAAGACGGCCCAACGCCTCCCCCTCGGGACGTGTGCTGGGGAACCACGACAAGTCTAAGGCATGGCTACAGTTGAGCATGTCCTTAGAGAATCTATAAGGGCGTGGCTACAGTGAGGGCGTACCTTACGGATCCTCCTTAAGCGGCATATCACTGTAGCCATGTTGCCAATGACCTAGCCTCGGTCAGAGGAAGCCATGATCCCATTATCCATAGGCGGCAGGGCCAGCAGGCGGCTGGCCCCACCGGCTAGTGGGTCAACAATAAGCAAGCGACCTTTGGCAGGCGGCCTGAGGGACGGGCCACCTGGCAGCAGGCGGTTAACCGTGCCCTAGGGGTCTGAACCCCATCAAGATGACAAGACATGACGTGGTGGCAGTGTACGGCAGGAGGCGGCGGCACTGTAGCCATTCCCCTCCTGAGGATGCTGCCGTCAGCAGAAGAGCGCCCACAGTGAAAAGCGATCACGAGGGCCCGCAGACGGCGGGCTCCAACAAACAGGCGGGAAGGCCGGCACCCGAAGACGCTGACAGCCGGGGGCCGTTCTGCCCAGATTGTCGGTGTACCCCTGGAAGGTAGGCCTACATAAACCCCCCGGGTCCTCCATGTGGAGTGGTGGGGTTCAGGTCGTTCGACCATTAGTTTACACAGAGAGAAAGAGAGAGATTGCGAGGGAGAAACCCTGACGGCCATTCTCGTTCCCTAGAGCATAGGTAGAGAGCTAGCCTTGCCCTTCTTCCTCCTCTAGACGACACAGCTCAAGGAGCAACCTTGTAGCTACCATATTGCCATTACTCATGACGCGGTGCCCTCGCAGAGTAGGACTAGGGGTGTTATCTCCTCGGAGAGCCCAGAACCTGGGTAAGATTCGTAGGCGTCCTAAGTATCGCCTTATCCCGCCTCCAGGGCCCGGCGACGTCCTATTGTCCTCATGCATGATAAGCCATCCTTCGGCATATGTCGCACCAAAACCCCGACATCAGGGTTGCCGCTCGGGCGCCTTTCTTCACCTGCCAGGGCCGCCGCTCTGGCGCTGGTGTTCACCAGCCAGGGACGCTGCTCGGGCACCGGTCTTCGTTCACGGGCACGCGACGCGCACCGGGAGCGGGCGGCGGCTAGGGTTAGCAATGGAAGAGAAAAATAAGAACAAGAGATGCTGTGAATCGGGAAGTGAGGATGAGACAAAGGTCGTGTACTCTGTAGTTGTGTCTTGTGTGCAACCATTGGGCTGGCTGGAGAGGCCTTAGGACGGGCTTTTGTTAATCGGTCTATACGGGCTATTCGGTCATGTGCATAGCATGACCGATCAGACCAAAACAAGTTTGGTCTTCTATTTCCATAGACCGTTTTTTATTCGGTCTTTTAAAGTTCGGTCTTTTCGGTTTCGGTCTCGGTCTTTTCGGTTTCGGTCTTCGGTCTTTGGTTTTTATGCCCGTGGGTAGTGGTGTGCACGGTCACAGTGAGGAAGAAGTTGAGGTGGATGAGATTGGGGAGGGGGTGTTCGACCAAGAGTAAGCAAAATTGTGCGCGAGATCAAAGAACTACACGCAATTGGAAGATCAAGTCTTGATCAAGGCTTGGGAATTTGTGTCTCTTTATGCGTCCACCGACACTGACCAATTGGGCGAAGCAGTATTAGGAAAGGATAGAGGATCAGTTCTTCTGAATGATGGCAAAGTATCCCTTGAGGATGGCACACACGTATAGGACACTCCAAGGTCGTTGGGTTGTGATTAAGCCAAATTGTAGTCGTTGGAGTGGCTGCTTGGAGCAAGTCCCAATGCACCTCCAAGTGGCACCGTTGAAGACGATTGGGTGAGTTTGTTTTCACGTCCCAAGTAGTGCAAATGATTATGTGAGTGGTTGCATGTGACATACTTTGACGTTATTTTTATTTTGTAGGTCAAAATTGCGCAAGAAAGGTACAAGTACATGGAAGCTTCCAATGGGAAGTCATTTACACTAGAGCACTGTTGGGAATTGCTTCAAAATAGCGAGAAGTGTAAGTTGATTGAAAAGGAATCCCCACCAAAGACAGGTTCACTCACCAAGTTGGATGATGATGATGAAGATGATGATGGCCCAACATACAAGAACCAGCCCAATGAAAACAAGAAGGTTAAGGACATGATCAAGAGGGAGCAGAGGCACCAAGCTTGCGGGGCAAGATATATGTCATGGTGCAATCAAATGAGTTGATAGTGGTCAAGACATTGGAGGCAAAAACAGAGTTGCCTGATAAGAAGGCGCGAGAGAAACAAGAAAAGTGGCAATTACTCAAGGAAGATGTGTTGCGCAAGGCCACCATTGAGGAGAGAAGATCCCTTGCCGAGGAGAACACGACCTTGGCCAAGCTCTTGTGGAGGAGAAATAGACCATGACGATGTACTGTAATGACATGGACGGCGTCACCAAAGAATGACACGATATTGCAAGGAGGGAGATCTTGGAGAGAATGAAGCAAGCGGCGACGGGTGGTGGCTTCGGTACCGGTGGTGGCTCCGGTGGAGAGTGATGATGATGATGGTGGTGGTCATGCAGATGGTGGTGGCTTTTGCATGGTTCTTTTGGGTCATGAATGAAAACTATATTTAATTTCCACGTAAACTATGTTCAAATTTGTAACCATTTATCAAAATTGTGGTCAAATTGTCTAATTTATTTTCTCGATTTGAGGACCGGCGCGTGCTGTGACGGAACAGACCCCGCAAGGCTGAATGGTAAAATAGATAAAACAAAATATTCGATGGGATCTGTTTCACCATAGCCCATGTCATCACTCGAAATACGTATTTCGTGGCTCTTAGAGCATCTCCACTCGCCCCCCAACAGGCCCCCTTTTTATTGTCGGATGGAAAAATTTGGCCCAGTCGCGCCCCTAGGAGCCCAACTTTCGCCGGCTAGGTCCGAAATTGGCGTCGGCGAACCCAGGCCAAACCCGGCACGCTGGGGGGCACCCGGGGGTGCCAGGAGAAACATTTTTGGCGCGAAAGCCTGATGGACCCGCCGAGTCAGCGAGTGGGCGCCTTCGTCGTCCTCATTGCATCAGTTTCCTACGGGAATCAATGCAAAGGTTGCCGCCAGTCAGTGATACGTCCCCAATGTATCAATAATTTTTTTATTGTTCCATGATGTTATATTATCATTCTTGGATGTTTTTCAATCATTTTATAGCAACTTTATATCATTTTTGGGGACTAACCTATTGACATAGTGCCCAGTGTTAGTTGATGTTTTTGCTTGTTTTTTACTTCCCAGAATATCCCTATCAAATGGAGTCCAAATGCATCAAAACTTTTTGGAGATTTTTTTGGACTAGAAGATAACTTGGGAGCCAAGGAAGCATCTGAGGGAGGCCCGTGGGGCCCACAAGACAACAGGGCGCGCCAGAGGCCCCTAGCGCTCCCTGATGGGTTGTGTGACCCACGGGGGTCTCCTCCACTGCCTCTTCGCTCTATAAATTCTCAAAAATTCCACAAACCCTAGGGGAGCAGACGAAACACAATTCTAGCCGCCGCATGTTCTAGAATCACAAGATCCAATCTAACACAATCATGGAGGGATTCATCATCCTCGTTAGTGCCTCTCCGATGATGCGTGAGTAGTCCACCATAGAGCTATGGGTCCGTAGGAAGTAGCTAGATGGATTCCCCTCTCTTTTTGATTCTCAATACAGTGGTCTCTTGGAGATCTATATGATGTAATGACTTTTTGCGGTGTGTTTGCTGAGATCCGATGAATTTCGAGTTTATGATCGGATCTACATCCATGAATATTATTTGAGTCTTCTTTGATCTCTTATATGCATGATTACTTATAGCCTCGTATTTCTTCTTTGAATCTTTGGTTTAGTTAGGCCAACTAGATCAATTTTTATTGCCATGGGAAGAGGTGCTTTGTGATGGGCTCGATCTTACGGTGTCCTCACTCGATGACAGAAGGGGTAGCGAGGCACGTATGTATCGTTGCTATTAAGGATAACAAGATGGGATATATTCCTACATGAATAGATCTTGACTACATCGTGTCATCGTTCTTATTGCATTACTCCATTTCTCTATCAAATCAATACATTAGATGCATGCTGGATAGCGGTCGATGTGTGGAGTAATAATATTAGATGTAGAATCGTTTCGTTCTACTAATTTTGGACATGATGCCTATATAATGTTCATTGCCTTGGATATCGTCATAATTATTTAATATTCTATCAATTGCCCAACAGTAATTTGTTTACCCACCGTATGTTGTTTTCTCGAGAGAAGCCACTAGTGAAATCTACGGCCCCCTGGTCTATCTTTTATCATATTTCTTTCCAATCTATTTTTCATCGCATTTGTCTTCAGATCTATTATTCCGAAAACCCGAAAATACCTTGCTGCACTTTTTATTTGCATATTTTATGTTGTGTTCTTACATGATCTATTTATCCAATTTTATACAAACAAATCTATCATTTTACCGAGGAGGGATTGCCAACCCCTCTTACACGTTGGGTTGCAAGTATTTGTTCTTTGTGTGCAGGTACCGTTTATATAGTGTTACCTGATTCTCCTACTAGTTCGATAACCTTGGTTTCACATCTGAGGGAAATACCTACCGTTGATGTACTGCATCATCCCTTTCTCTTTGGGGAAATACTGACGCGGTTTCAAGCCGCATCAGTCAGCCTTCCATTGAGTCCTCACGGGCGGCGTAGTGAAGGCGCACTGACGCGCGTCCCGCCCCCTCTCGCCATGCGTACACACGGCCGCTGCCCACTTGCCACCCACCCGCGGCTACAAAAGCCACCCCCTCCACTCGCTAGTGGCCACACATCCCCTCGCCATATTCTCCCCCTCTCACGCCGAGGCATCGTTCTCTTTTTTCACCACCGATTCCCCCTCCCCCGTCTCAAGCCATGGCGGAGCGTTATCCCGGCGATGGAGCGTCCGCCTTCGGCCGCTGCCACATGCACGAGCCGGAGGCTCGCCTCCTCTACAAGGTCGACTACCCGGCGCCGCCCGACATGCGGGTTCCGGGCTCGTGCAGGCTCAGCGCCGGCAGAGTCCTGGTGCCACCGCCGCCCGCCATTGCCGTACAGCGTGTTGAGATCGTGCATATCTGGTCGTCCCTAGCGGAGAACATGAGTTAGCAGCTGAGGTACGCCCCCGACAGCCACAACTTGTGGACGGTGTACTTCGAACGCCGACACGCTCACCACGAACGGTACGATGCCCTGTGGATGCCACAACTCCGAGGGGCGGTGCCTATGGTGGGGCTTGCCAGGGCGCACGCTCGAATCCGTCCTCAAGCACATCGAGGCCGGCAATTCGCCACGGATGGAGTACCCGGCGGCCCCCTCCTCTCACCATCGCGGCAGCTCCTCGACACAAGGAAAATAGAGACGGCGGCGTCGTCCTCGTCGGGCTCTTGCTCCTCCGATTCGCTACTCCTCCCCGTCAAGCCGAAGCCACGGGAGACGGCTCTCGGGCATGCACCCACGGGAACGCCCTCGTCATCAACGATGCGGCCATGGCACTTCGCCACCCTCTTCCTGCCTCATCAAGCCGAAGACCGAGCCGGCACTCTTTCCCGTGAAGAAGGAGCACGAGGCCATGGCCGCCGAACTGGAGGACGACCTGGCGTGGTCTCGCCAGGACTACATCTGAGAGGAGATGGAGCGCCAGCGGCGCGATCTGGAGGAGATATCCGCCGAAAAGGAATGAAAAACGCCGAATTCGTGTCTTTTTGTCTATTTCTAGCCAAACTTGAATTAAAAAAAATACGTCTGGGCGGATTTGGGGCGGTCGCTAGGAACCCGACCACCCCGCGGCCAAAATAGCGTCGGCTCACCCCCAGGCGACGCTATTTCAGTCGTCAAGGGCGTTGAATGACTAGAGATGCTCTTATACTCACTCTAAGGCCAACTCCAGTGCGCGACCCCATCCCGTCCAGCCTCGTCTGTTTGGGGTAAAACGGACATATCCATCGGCCCAACGCGCGATGGCCTGGACCCATGTGGTCCGTTTTGTGTCCGGGCCGACCCATTTAGAGCGCAAACATGCGCCGGGTTTGGGTCGCGGCGGACATCAAACGGACGCATCGCCCATCCGCTTCCAGGCCACGTGGCGGCGGCCACCTACCTCCCACCGCCCAACATTAATGCGCACGTGCGGTCGGCCCCACCTATCATCCACACAGCCAAACGGTCGTCGTCCTTCTTAAATGGTTAGTCGTGGACCGATCGTCGTACACACTCCCCACTCCAGCGCGTGATGCCTCCTCGAAACCCGACACGGCCCAAACCCTAGCTCTCCCTCTCCCCTACCTCGATATCGCCGGACGACCGCCTCGCCGCCATGGGATTCTGGAACACCGGCGCAAAGGGAAGCACGACCGTGAGGCTGGCTCATCCTCGGGCCGCTGCCACCATGGCGACAAAGACGAGCCCGCATCACCGCCGCATCGGGCCCCTGCGCCGCCCGCTTTCTCCATTGCCCCCACGGCCGTCGGCGGGCGCGACCGGCACTACATCACCAAGGATGTTTGCCAGCGGTACTCGGAGACGACGACGCCGATCCCTTGGAGCAACGCGCACTTGCTAAACAACTGGCATTTGTTCGCGGATCGGGTGCCGATCTTGCCAGTCCAGACGAGCGGCCGTGCGCGCCGCGAGGAGATCGCACGCTGTCGCCGCCTCCTACCAGACAACTTGTACGACGACCCCATGTACGCCCTCGACTCCGTCCCGTGGGACACGTTGTTCCAGGACGAGCACGACGCGCGGCGCGCCTCTTTCTTCGTCGGCACCTTGTCGGGGCCGCCACGGCCACGTGAGCACCGCACATGCGCTCCGAGCCCTCCCCAAGTGCGCGGGCGTAGGGTGGTGTGTGGCATCACGCCGACGCCCTCGTCGTTGCCCTCCCCGTCGCCACCACCACCACCTCCTCGCATGACATAGGAGGAGGAGGCACGGCTCCTTCAGCGTGTCATGGACGACTCCATGAATACACAGGACGAGCGCCAATGGCACGGCCTAGAGACTGTCATGGCCCTCTCTGCGGCTGGAGACGTGGCCTTCCCCGAGCTAGAGATGGTGCAGGCGGTGGAGGAGGCGCCACGGAGGGAGGAGGTGCTGGAGGAGGAGCCCGTGGCCGCGTTCCACCCAGGCCTGGTGAGCCAGCGGTGGAACTGGTCTTGCACGGCCCCGTAGATCGCCGACGCCATGGGGGGCGTGAACTGGTGCCTCACGCCACCGCGGTCGCCGGAGCGGGAGGCGTCGCCACGGCGGGAGGTGGTGCACGCACCTCCCGTGTACCAGGCACCGCCCGTGTACCAGGCACCGACGTCCTACCTCTGGACGCCGCCGGCCTACGCCGTCCTCATCAGCGACGACGAAAACGTCAGCCAGTGAGAAGACGGCGACGACCACGTCATCGGCGGGGACGACATTGACGGGCAAGAGCGCACGGACGGCAGTTTCTTTATTATGTTAATTATGTTAATGTGAATGACTGGAACTGGGCCGTTTTGTGGCCGTGAGATGTTTAATTATGTTTTATGTTTTATGTTTGCGTTTATTTTATTTTTTGGCATTTTTATTTTTGTTTTTTGCCTTTTTTTAATCACGTACACACCGGACATGATTTGGTGTGCGGCCGCGCGTTGGGCGCACCGACAACCCAACGGTCGCAAGCGGACATGCCCGGCCCCATTGCCGCCCCAAACGGACGAAAACAGATCAAATCGGACGTCCGTTTGGGGTCGTGCGCTGGAGTTGGCCTAAAGATGTGTGATATAAGGCCAACTCCACTGCGCGAACCCATCATGTCTGGCCCCGTCCGTTTGGGGTAAAACGGACAAACGAGGTGGCCCAGTGCGCGATGCTCCGGACCCATCTTGTCCGTTTTGTGTCCGGGCCGACCCATTTCGAGCGCAAACATGCGCCGGGTTTGGGTCGCGGCGGATAGCGAACGTACGCGTCGAACGTCCGCATCGGGGCTGCGTAGCAGGCGGCCACCTACCTCCCATCCACCAACATCAATGCACATGCACAGGTGGCCCCACCTGTCATCCGCCCAGCGAATGGTCGTCGTCCTTCTTAAATGGGAAGCCGTGGACTGGTCGTCGTCCACACTTCCCACTCCGACCCCTCTCTGCCCCCTCGAACGCCGACACTCCCCAAACCCTAGCCGCTCCCCGTCCTCGAACTCGTCGATCGGCCGCAGCCATGGGGCTATGGAACTACGGCCGCAAGGTGAAGCACGACCGTGAGGCCGGCTCCTCCTCGGGACACCGCCGAGGCTTCGTGAAGAAGGAGGGGCCCGCATCACCGCCGCGCACCTCCCGTCGAGCCCCCGCATCTGCCCCCTTCACCATCGCCCTAGAGCCGCCGGCCCGCGCGACCGGCAGTACCTCAGCGCCGACGTATGCCGGCGCTACTGGGAGACGAGGACGCCGGTCCCGTGGAGCGACGTCCACCTCCCCAACAACTGGCACCTCTCCGCCGACTGGGTCCCCATCCCGCCGGTCCCGATGAGCAGCCGTGCGCGCCGCGACGAGATTGAGCGCCGCCGCCGCCTCCTCCCCGACGACCTCTACTACGACGATAGGTACGCCCCTGACTCCGTGCTCTGGGACACGTGGCTCCAGGACGAGCACGACACGCGGCGAGCCTCCTACTTCGCTGGCACGGTGTCGGGGCCACGGAGGCCACATCGGGAGGTGCGTGGGCGCACGCGGATGCACGGCCTCACGCCCACATCGTCGCCTTCCCCGTCTCCGTCACCACCTCCACCACCTCGCATGACGGCGGAGGAGGAGGCCCGTCTCATGCAGCGTGTCATGGAGGACTCCATGAACATGCATGATGAGCGCCAATGGCCGGGCCTAGAGGAGACGATGGCCCTCTCTGCGGTCGACGACGTCGCCATCCCCGAGCAGGAGATGGCGAGGATGGACGAGGTGATGGAGGAGGCGCCCGTGGCCGCGTTCCACCCGGATCTGGTGGGCCAGCAGTGGAGCTGGTCGTGCACGACGCAGCAGATAGCCACCGCCGTGGGGGCGTGAACTGGTGCCCCACGCCGCCGCGGTCACCAGAGCGGGAGGCCTCGCCACGGGAGGAGGTGGTGCAGGCACCTCCGGCCTTCCAGCGCGCCCCCGTGTACCAGGCATCGCCGTCCCACCTCTGGACGCCGCCGCCGTACGTCGACCTCGTCAGCGACGACGAAGATGACGGCCAGTGAGAAGACGGCGGCAGCCACGGCATCAACGGGCACGGCCGGAGCGCGCGCGCGACGTCTTTTATTTTGTTTATATGTTAATTATGGCACAAGTGAACCATGAAACTGGGTCGTTTTGTGGCCATGACCTCTTAACTTATGTTTTAAAAAAATAAATGGATTTATTTACCTTTTAAGTCATTATATTTTAGTTTTTCTGTTTTTTTATCACATCCAACACGGACATGATTAGGGGTGTGGTCGCGCGCTGGGCGCACCCACGACCCAA
Organism: Secale cereale; assembly: GCA_902687465.1. NCBI lineage: Eukaryota > Viridiplantae > Streptophyta > Magnoliopsida > Poales > Poaceae > Secale > Secale cereale. Next base: position 311,818,485 of record LR738715.1, on the reverse strand, counting down.
TGGACAGAGACGGACATGGACGAACCCATTGCCGCTTCAAAGGGACAAAATCTCACCAAACCGGATTTCCGTGCCGTGGAGTTGGACTAAGAGGGTCTGCTAGATGCTCCGACGCCCTACAATGCAAACCAACCAGCCTATAGGGCACTTGGCAGTGATCGGGATCCTAGGCGGCCGACTCGTCCCCATCCGCCACCTCCTCCCCCCTGCGTGTCGCGCATACCGTGGCCTCACGCCCTCACCGCCGAACATCACACAGCCAAGCTAGCCAAGGCGGCCAAACTCACTCCGGGAGGCAGGCACGTGACCGGTGCCCTGCCGACGTGGACCCGTCATCTCATCTGGCGTGGCATGGGCGCCCGCCTCGCCTCGTGAAATTAAACAAAACTGGCCCTTATCTGAAACATCAACACAAAATGACCTCATTCTGAAAATATTTCATGAAAATGGCCCTTTTTGCATGACGCCCCGGGCTAAGGCGTCATGCTAGAGAGCATGACGCCCCGGGCTAGGGCGCCATGATAGTGACATGTAGCATGGCGCCCCGGCCTAGGGTGCCGTGCCAAATAGCATGACGCCCTACCCCGGGGCGTCATGCTATCTAGCATGGCGCCCTAGCCGCGGGCGTCATGCAAAAGGGGCCATTTCGTGAAATATTTTTAAAATGAGGTCATTTTGTGTTGAAGTTTCAGATAAGGGTCAGTTCTGTACATTTTCACCCTCGCCTCGCCTCTTCACTTGTCTCCAGGAAGATACACGGCTAGATTCGATCCCTGGGCCTGGGCGTGACCTCATTGGGTGGCTGCCCGTGCTCGCCGTGACCACTGTGCTCTTCTTCTGTGCTGGTGCTGCCGCGCGCCGGGGGCGGGCACGCCGCAGATGCGATTGGACGCGGCAGGGCGGCTCCCCGGCCTCTGCCCTCCTCGCATGCGCGCGCTGCTGTTCGCCATGGCGTGATGTGTCCGTACGCGATGCGCGGATACACGCGGATTCGGCTGCCGGTTGGTGGATCCATCGGTACCACCACCTCAGCTCAGGCATGGGCAGCCTCGTGCGGGATCGCACGCGCCTCGCCCATCCGTAGCAGTACGTTGCAGGGTTCAGATAGGGCATACGGACGCAGGAGCAGCGGCAGTCGCCAGCGATACGGATACGGATACGGCGCAGGATAACGATCCGTCTTCTTGGACGCATACATACAGCATGTCATGTCAGTAGGTATATACACACACACTCCAACTAGCTGAAAAGATCTTGAAAAGCGATTTCCTATCTCTTGGGCGGTTTGGTTGTTTTGCACAGCACGGACACATGGTTTTCAGTTTACACGAGATGGGAGACCACTCTAATACTCTATGGTCAAGAGCAATCCGCAATTGGGCACTGTTTTTCAGAATTCTGAAGTGTTTCAACTCGCAGCAGGAGCTGCCAAGATAGTAAACTCCAGAAATGAAATAGGACCCCAGCCTAAGCTACCCTAATGGCTAATCCTAATGGTAAGCTAGAGAACAACAATGACGTGATGATGATTAGTTACACCACACCACAATGCATGTACGTGGCCCGGAACAAACCGAGCCCGTCCGTTTTTGGTTCGATGTGCACCTTTTCTCCCACACGGGCCTACAGGAACAAATTTCCGGCAAGTGACCAAGCAGCTGCCCACCGTACATTTGCGTGCCAGCATCACCACACTCACCAGATATCTCTGAAAACAAAATTCACTTTGCAGCCGAGGACACACACTTTTCACTGTAGGGAAAATGAAGGAAACCTCCCTTGCTGCTTGGCTTGGGGACGGGCAAATGCAAGCAAAAAGATGGAGCTATACTCGAGTACGTGCAGCCAATGGGAGATGTCCCAACAAGATGGGTGGGCCTGGGGAGCGGGCGGTCGAGACGTACTGATTGGCGCTGCGTGGCCCCGAGAATCTACGCCTTCATCATCATCATGCCGCAATAACGGCACCCAACCCCGTCGCGCGGTCGTTATTACCGTGCACACTCCCAAATGCTCCGCGATTGGTGAGGTGGCCGACAGGCCGGCCTTGATTCGGGCGGCCGTTGACATCTTGGTCTCGGCGAATCGATCGGAAGGAATGACATTTTGGGTTTGGTCGTCGTTTGGGTGGCGTCGGCCGGGACCCACGTGTCAATGCCGAATGGGGAAGCAAGGACCGACTGAGATGGACGTCCCTCATTTGCACTGCCAAACATTCGCTCCACAGGTCCTTGCATGGAATGGGGGGAGTATTAACCTTTTTTTTTTACGTGGTGTTGCGCTAAAATCTCTGCTCTGCATCTAGTGCAGCTGTGTCTACTGTTGGTATTTACTACTCTATTGTAACGTTTAGTTTTTGTTCATGCACGTGATAGTCTTTACATTACGACGGTGCACCCACCTGCCACACGTACGGATGGTCGAGATTTTAGATTTTTATTCAGTCAGCCAAACGTTTTTTTTTTCTAAAGGGAGGTGAAAACTTTGTCAAACGCGAGGTGTTTTAGTAGGATTTAAGTGGAGTCTAATTCTCTCACTGTGGTGAATTGTTGCCTAGGACAGAACCTATGGCAGCGGCGATCTTTGCAGAATGTATAGATATGGCAACGTTTGCAGGAAAGGTCATCTTCAAGCATTGTTTTCGTGATGCAAATTTTGTAGCATATGAGCAAAGAGTTGTCTGGTTAATTGCGGGAAACCGGGTGAAAACTTTCACAATCGCTCTGACAAAGGTCATCAAGAAAGCCCAAACACACCATCGAGAAGAGAGACCACCATCGAGCTTACCATCCACCGTCGTTGTCATCACTCCTCTTTGATATGTTGAAACCAATGATGACCAATGCTAAACAGTCGGCAACCACCGCGACTGCTGCAACTCCGGCGACAAACACTGCACGGCACAAACACTTACGAGTGTACCCCAAACCCCGCAACCGAACACCCACGACAAGCCATCCTCACCGCCCAAGCTCTTCGAGGATGACATGGTGAAGTAACAAAACCATTGAAGCTAGAAGAAACTAATTAACAAACTCAGTTGCGCCCCATCGTAACCCGCTGCTGCAATCCTTGTCCCTCGTCCTTGCCAAAACAACACACCACACCGACAAATCCAGGGTCTCCACCTCAGCATCCCTCCAACAAGGTGCCATCGGTCACATCAACATGCTGACTACAAATAATATGCCTTCAGGAAGGACCACAATGCAAAGAAGCCTCCAAGGAGGGTAGGGGCGTCCATGGGCATTGGTGGCGCGGTATCTGCCTAAGTCAGGACAACTTTTTTTCCCTAGATGGTAAAACAATCCGCTGCAGCACTAGATGAGACACACATCACACCCGCAACCACCCAGCCAATACACCAGAGTTGGAGGAACCAGGTTAAGGCAGCCTCTCTGCCGCCATCAACACCTCACGGAGACGAAGAGCTGCACACAATTGAGCCCTCATGGGATCCGAATCAAGCGTGATCGAGGGAGATCCAGCGACCATGCGCGCAACAGCCCACAAAAGGCCTAGCCTCCCAGACCTCGTACACGCTGTCGTGACCAGACGATACGCCGCTTGTCGCCAGAGATGGCACACAGCTCGCAGTCCCAATTGAGCATCGTGAGCTCGTAAACGCCTCTCCACAAGCTACGGTTGCCACACAGCTACTGTGGTTGTCCTAGTTGCCAGAAGATCACGGGCCGCCACTTGGGATCCACCATCAGTGTTGGGTCACTCAGAGCGGACACATCATAGTCGCGCGAGGAAGAATTCACGCCGGCGTCCAGATCACAGCGAGGGCTTTGCCCGACGGCATTACTGGCGACGGCGAGGGGAGTGGGGTGGTGGTGATGGAGCCATCAATCTACGACGAGTTTAAAAAAACAAAAGGTAGATTGATGTCTACCTTATATATTTCAAAACAGGCGAAGCCTGGGGATCATAAGGTCGATTACATGAGTTTGTGAGTTGCACCAAGGTGCAAAAGGCCACAAACAACCTGTTAGCAGAGAAAGGAGGTAAGGGGGCAGGGGCAGGAGTGTACATAGGTACATTACAAAGTCATGTTAAATCTACATGCATCAACCATTCAGCAGATTGACCCATGCCAGTAGGTCGCTCTTATCTTGTTGCCTCATGGCCTGGAACCGCCATAAACGGAGCAGATCAACAGCATAGAACCTGGCGTAGGACTCTGGCCAAACTTTTTTATTGAAAAGTCGGTCATTTCGGGCATGCCAAAGTGAAACCAGACAAGGAGCCAAGGCAATATTCCATTTGCGCCTGAAAATGAGTTGAACATCAGCTTGTGTTGCAAAAGACAGAAGATTGATCGATGAGAGTGCCAAAGATGACAGAGGTAGCTTCTCCTAGATGGCTTGTGCTGGCCGACAGCATAGTACCAGCTGCTCAATTGGCTCGACAGCTGGGGCCAAAATCACAGTGTGCATGTGGGGCAACTGCTGACCAGCCCTTTTAACCATATTATCCCCAGTGTTGAGCCGTTCCCAAAAAGCGAGCCAAAGGAAAACTGTGTGCTTTAGGGGTATAATCTTATCCCAAAGCCACTGCTCGTACGGATACTCCACCCCTCTGAAAGTAAGCGGCCTGTAAAAATAGCTTGTGCACACTTCTTTACCATATACAGTAGCAAGTCATGCATCCTTAGTACCATCATCCACAACCACACTTGCCATAAGCTTATGCAAATCTTGAAGCTCCAATGTTGCAACTCTTGAGAGATTTGGGTGGAGCTGGATGTCGCGGTTGCCAAGAGAGAATCGAGAAGCAACGGAGCAGTACGGGTTCCTTGCAAAGGAGTACAGAACAGGCAACATGTACCTGAGCCGACCAGAAACCAGCCATCGATCCTGCCAAAAGGATAATAGATCCCCAACCCCAAGCAAGCACTGAGTAGACTCGAAGACCAAAGGAATGCACTGCTTAAAGCCCTTCCAGAAGGTCGTATCTCGGTTGTGGGCAACCAGGGATAGATTCTCCTTGCAATACTGCAAGGCAAACCAATGGTAGCAGGGGACATCTGAAGTTTGGAGAACCTTAGCCACAAACAGTTGGGGAACATAGTATTTCAAAAAAAATCATACGATCACGCAAGATCTATCTAGGAGAAGCATAGCAACGAGCGGGGAGAGTGTGTTCACGTACCCTCATAGACCGAAAGTAGAAGCGTTTAGTAACGCGGTTGATGTAGTCGAACGTCTTCACGGTCCAACCGATCCAAGTACCGAACGTACGGCACCTCCGTGTTCAGCACACGTTCAGCACGATGACGTCCCTCGAGCTCTTGATCCAGTTGAGGACGAGGGAGAGTTTCGTCAGCACGACGGCGTGGTGACGGTGATGATGAAGTTACCGACGCACAGCTTCGCCTAAGCACTACGATGATATGGCCGAGGTGTGTAACTGTGGTGGGGGGCACCGCACATGGCTAAGAGAAGACTTGTTGTGCCTTTGGGGCGCCCCATCCCACATATATAAAGGAGGGAGGGAGGAGGAGGTCGGCCAAGGGGGCGCGCTTGTAAGGGCATCTCCTGCCTAGGGTTTTGGTGATGATGACAATACACGTGTGGACTAATCGTGCGTCAAATATTACTCAGGTACACATTGTGTGGCGCAAGACGGTTAGGCATTCCCTCTAGAAGGAAAAGATCGAAGACGGAGTTTCCGATGCTTTTTGTTTCCCTTGGTCGTAGGAAATCCGTACTATTAAGAGGGAACCCACATCGGAAGGTACTGGGTGAATCAAGTCACGTACACAGTTACTATGCACCCACCATATTGCCTTCGTTCGAGGAGAGAGAGGTCCCTTGGTTCAATGTGTGTGTGCAGTCTCCACTACTGCGGTAGTACCGATGTTAACAGCGGTAGTACCGGTGGCCGGTAGTTTCGGTCGAACCACCGCCCCTAGGCATAAGGGTGATAACCTTCTGTACTGGGTGCGGTGGTGGACCGGTGGTGGCCCGGAAGTACCGGCGTCCTCTCGACAAACGGGTACTACCGGTACGCAGTGCGGTAGTACCGCTTGTACTGCCACCACTCAGGAGCTACTGGCCTAGCGGTTGTTCCGGCTCTACCACCGCCCCAACTACCGCCGTTGGTTAAAAACCTTCTGAACTCGAAGCGGTAGTTGACCGGTAATGGAGCGGTAGTTCCGGTTTTCTCCGGAAGACCGGTACTACCATGTGCTACACCGGAAGTACCGCCCTGGTGACATGGCTGCGGTTTTCTTTACACATCGGTTGTATCGGTGGCTTGTGCGGAAGTACCGGCCCAGTGCATTTCTGCACATAATGGTTGGAATCTTGGGGACCCTATTTAAGGAGGTCCTTCTCCTACCTCCCACCTACCTCTTGCCTCACTCTCTCCTCCATTAATGACATTGAAGCTTTCTTGCCAGATCTCTCTCCATAGCCACCCAAACTTGTTGATTTGCTAGGGATTGAAGGAGGAGACCTAGATCTACACTCTCACCAAAGGAAACTTGATCCCCCCATACTTTCTTGTGTGGATTTTGTTACTCTTGGGTGTTTGAGCACCCTAGACGGAAGAGGTCACTTCAGAGCCACATTCCATTGTGGTGAAGCTCCGGGGTTTCGTTGGGAGCCTCCAATTAAGTTCTGGAGAGAGCCCCAACCTTGTTTGTAAAGGTCGGTTGCCGCCTTCAAGGGCACCACTAGTGGAATCACAGCTCCTTGCATTGTGTGAGGGCGTGAGGAGAATACGGTGGCCCTAGTGGCTTCTTGGGGAGCATTGTGCCTCCACACCGCTCCAACGGAGACGTACTTCCCCTCAAAGGGAAGGAACTTCGGTAACACATCCTCGTCTTCACCGGCTCCACTTGTGGTTATTTATTTCCTTTACTTGTGCAAGCATCCCTTGTTTATCTTAGATAGCTTGCTTGTGAGGTTGTTATCTCTGTGTCCTATTAGTTGTCATCATAGTAATATATCTAGACAACTTACTTTGCTGCTTAATTTAAATTGGTCAAGAAAAGCTAAAAATTGTTAGTTGCCTATTCACCCCCCTCTAGTCAACCATATCAATCCTTTCAATTGGTATCAGAGCCTCGTCTCTTTTTAAGGACTTTACCGTCCAAAGAGTATGGGTGACAACGTAGTCAAGACGTAGGAACATTCTGGTGGAACTCCGTCCTTGCCTACGTCCGATGGGGGAGCCTCGTTCTCTCGTGAGGAGTTCAATGTGGCTATGACCACATTGAAAGAATCACTAGCGACCGAAGTCAAAGGCATGTTTAAGGAATTGCTTGAGGGGCTTAAATTATCCACCACACCGTTGGAAGTGGTTCGTCCCGCTACCATCGTGTCGGAGGCTACTCCCGACAAGGGAGAAACTAGTAGTGAACAAGCCCCGGTCACTAAGAATGGGAGTGGGATCTTTGCCCACTCCGCTCCTCCCACCCACTATGGAGGACCCATTCCTACCCGGCATTTAAATTCCATTGGGCCTCCTCCTAAGTTTATGAAAAATTCTGATTTTGCTACTTGGATGTTTCGCTTTAAACGGCATTTAAATCATTGTTCTACTAATATTTGGAGAATCATTGAGCAAGGTTTTTACCCACGTGATCCCGACAACTTAACTCCGAGAGAAGCTGCGGATCATCAATTCAACGAGTCCGTTCTTTGCATACTTCAAGATGCTATCCCTCCCGAAGACATTGCACATCTTCGACCCTTCACCGTGGCCAAGGAAGCTTAGGAGCATGTTGGATCCATGTACAAGGGGAGCGCAAGCATTCAACGCTCTAACTATGAAGTTGTGCAAGATAAAGCCAATGAGTTTGCTATGATCGAAGATGAAGGTCCACGAGATCTTTATCGGAGATTAACCACGCTTGCGGTTTCACTTCGAGATCATGGGAGCAAGGACACGGATGATAATTGGATCAAGCGCAAGTTTCTCAAGGCCATGATGTCTTACCACAAGGCCATGTCCTCGGTCATCCGCCAAAGACCGTACTTCCACACTTTGTCATCAAATGAAGTGTTGGATGAGTTCGTTGCCATGAGGATTTTGGACAAGACCGCCGACAATGCGGTTTTAAGAGATCAACGATCAAAGAAGACTAACCTTGCCTTGAAGGCCAAGGTTTGTGTGGAAGAAGAGGAGGAGGAGGATGACGATGAGTGTTGCCCCGAGGACACCAAATATGCCTATCATGAGCACATGGCTCTTGCATCAAGGAAATTTTGGGGCAACAAGAAGAACTCAAGGCCCAACTTCAACAAGAACAACTCATGTGGCAACAAGGGCAAGCAACGAGTGAGGACATGCTTCAACTGTGGGAATATAAGCCACTTTGTTGTAGATTGCCCATATGAGAAAAGAGAAGACTTTGGAGGCAAGCTTATCCGGAAGGACAAGGCCAAGTCTTATCCCAACAAGAACAAGTTCAACAAGAAGACCCCTCCTAAATGGTTGGTGTGTTGGGGAACGTAGTATTTTAAAATTTTCCTACGATCACGCAAGATCTATCTATCAGATGCATAGCAACGAGAGGGGAGAGTGAGTCTACGTACCCTCGTAGACCGAAAGCGGAAGCGTTAGAACAATGCGGTTGATGTAGTCGTACGTCTTCACGGCCCGACCGATCAAGCACCGAAACTACGGCACCTCCGAGTTCTAGCACACGTTCAGCTCGATGACGTCCCTCGAACTCCGATCCAGCCGAGTGTCGAGGGAGAGTTCCGTCAGCACGACGGCGTGGTGACGATCTTGATGTTCTACCGTCGCAGGGCTTCGCCTAAGCACCGCTACAATATTTATCGAGGAGAACTATGGTGGAGGGGGGCACCGCACACGGCTAAGAGATCAAGAGATCAATTGTTGTGTCTAGAGGTGCCCCCCTGCCCCCGTATATAAAGGAGGGAGGGAGAGGCCAGCCCTAGAGGGGGCGCACCAAGTGTGGGGAGTCCTACTAGGACTCCCAAGTCCTAGTAGGATTCCCCTTTCCTTTCCGGAGTAGGAGAGAAGGAAAGAGGGGGAGAGGGAGAAGGAAAAGGGGGCTGCACCCCTTGTCCAATTCGGACCAGAAGGGGGGTGCACGCCTCCTTCCTTTTGGCCTCTCTCCTCTATTCCCGTAACTCCCCGGTACTCCGAAAATACCCGAATCACTCGGAACCTTTCCGATGTCCGAATATAGTCGTCCAATATATCGTTTTTACGTCTCGACCATTTTGAGACTCCTCGTCATGTCCCCGATCTCATCCGGGACTCCGAACTCCTTCGGTACATCAAAACTCATAAACTCATAATAAAACTATCATCGAAACCTTAAGCGTGCGGACCCTACGAGTTCGAGAACTATGTAGACATGACCGAGACACGTCTCCGGTCAATAACCAATAGCGGAACCTGGATGCTCATATTGGCTCCCACATATTCTACGAAGATCTTTATCGGTCAAACCGCATAACAACATACATTGTTCCCTTTGTCATCGGTATGTTACATGCTCGAGATTCGATCGTCGATATCTCAATACCTAGTTCAATCTCGTTACCAACAAGTCTCTTTACTCGTTCCGTAATACATCATCCCGCAACTAACTCATTAGCTGCAATGCTTGCAAGGCTTATAGTGATGTGCATTACCGAGTGGGCCCAGAGATACCTCTCCGACAATCGGAGTGACAAATCCTAATCTCGAAATACGCCAACCCAACAAGTACCTTCGGAGACACCTGTAGAGTACCTTTATAATCACCCAGTTACGTTGTGACGTTTGGTAGCACACAAAGTGTTCCTCCGATATTCGGGAGTTGCATAATCTCATAGTCATAGGAACATGTATAAGTCATGAAGAAAGCAATAGCAGTAAAACTTAAACGATCATAGTGCTAAGCTAACGGATGGGTCTTGTCAATCAGATCATTCTCCTAATGATGTGATCCCGTTGATCAAATGACAACTCATGTCTATGGCTAGGAAACATAACCATCTTTGATCAATGAGCTAGTCTAGTAGAGGCATACTAGGGACACTCTGTTTTGTCTATGTATTCACACATGTATTAAGTTTCCGGTTAATACAATTCTAGCATGAATAATAAACATTTATCATGATATAAGGAAATAAATAATAACTTTATTATTGCCTCTAGGGCATATTTCCTTCATGGTGGCCCAAGAAGAATATGTTGAGGATGATGATAATGATGTAGATGATGAGATGGTTACCATGGCCACAATTGCTATTGCTACTACTCCACGCTCATCTCTCTTCGACTCACCAAATGAGAACATCACCGCCAAGTGTCTCATGGCTAAGGCCACCAACAAGGTAACTCCAAACATCAACACTACCATCACCTCCAATCCTTCATTGATGGATTGTATTGATGAGAGTGAGGGATCAAAGGAGGAAGAGAATGAATTTGAGTTATTTATGAGCAAACTCAAGGGAAAACCCAAGAAGCATTTTGTTGCTCTCTTGGAACAACTCGGTGAGGCCAATGACATGATCGAGGCTCACGAGGAGACCATTGCTAAAATGGAAGGTCATAGTCGAGACTATGCCGATGAAATATCAGATCTCTCTAATGCTCTAGAGGAAGAGCGTGGTCTTCGTTTGGCTCTTGAGGAGTCACACAACGATGATCATGCTAAATTAAAGAAAGATCTCGATCATGCTTTAGTTGTCTCTCTTATGATTAATTCTGAGAAGGCAAAACTTGGGGTTGACCATGCTAGACTCAAGGAGGAGTTTGTTACACTTGACAAGGCTCACAGGGCCTTGAAAGGTATGCATGCTTCTCTCAAGGAGTCTCATGATCAACTCCAAGTTTCGCTAACCAAGGAAAAAGCTATCTTTCCTCGCATGGTGTTGATTGATAATGCAAATGCTACTAACCCATGTTGCGAGCATGTGCATCTTGTTGAAGAAAATGCCAAGTTGAAGAAGCAACTTGAGAAAGGCCTTGTGACATGTATACAAGGTGAGAAGAACCTCAACAATCTTTTGAGTAATCAAAAGGAGGTTGTGGCAAAGGAAGGAATTGGGTTTTCTCCCAAGCCCAGGAAGAAGAAGAAGAACAAGACCAAGCTACCTCCCCCTCTCCAACAAACCTTTGTGAAAGAAGGAGATGGTGCGTCTAAGAAGAAGAACAATGTGAAGGATGGTGGAGTCAAGAAAAACCCCACCTTACCATCAAACATGGCCGGCAACTTTAATCCTTCTTATGTTTTATGTCGTGCTAGTGATGGTCATGTCTTTGCTAAATTTGTGGGTTCTTCTTATGAGTACATTGAATGGTCTATTTGGGTTCCTAAGACCCTTGTTACTAACCTCAAAGGACCCATTACCAAATGGGTACCTAAATCCAAGCATTGATCTCTTGTAGGAGTTTGCTTCCGGTGGGGGGTCATGGTTGCTCGATAGTGGAGCCACAAATCATATGACCGGAAGGAAAGACTTGGTGGTGGACGTGCATCTAGGTTCATCCATGGCCACCAACGTCGAATGGGGTGATGCTTCATCTTCTAAGGTATTGGGGCTTGGCAAGGTTGTTGTTTCTCATGATCTCACGATCGAGAAAGTCATGCTTGTTGAGTCCCTTGCATATAACTTACTTTCTGTTTGTCAACTTGCACTCATGGGCTTTGCTACATTCTTTGATATTGATACTGTGGCCCTCTTGTGAAGCAAGACTCTTAAAGTAGCCTATGTTGGACATGTCGAGAACGGTCTCTATGTGGTTAACTTCTCGGAGCAACCCACTAAGACCGCGACATGCCTAATGGCTAAAGTTGATGTGGGATGGCTTTGGCATTGCCGGTTAGCCCATGTCAATATGAGATCTTTGCAAAGTCTTCTCAAGGGGGACCATGTACGTGGACTAACAAATGTTAGCTTTGCCAAAGATCATGCTTGCAGTGCTTGTATTGAAGGAAAGCTACATGAGACGGCTCACCCTCCCACAACTATCATCTACTCAAAAAGACCATTAGAGCTCCTTCACATGGACCTCTTTGGGCCTCCATCCTTTGATGGTATTGGGGGCAGAAAGTATTGCTTGGTGATTGTGGATGATTATTCAAGATACACCTGGGTATACTTCTTCAAGAAGAAGAGTGAGACCCAACAAACCGTCATCAACTTTGCAAATGAAGCTCAACGACAACATGAAGCAAAGATTTTGATGATCCGAAGTGACAACAGCACCGAGTTCAAGAACTACACCTTGGATGAGTTCCTTAGTAATGAGGGGATCAAACATCAATATGCCACACCTTATACCCCTCAACAAAATGGTGTAGCGCAGAGAAAGAACCGTAAATTGATGGACGCGGCAAGGACCATGATGGCAGAATTCAAGTCCCCATACAACTTTTGGGCCGAAGCCATCAACACTGCGTGTCATGCATCCAATCGGCTCTATCTCCGCAAAGGCTTGAACAAGACTCCATATGAGATTCTTACCGGTAACAAGCCCAATCTCAAGTACTTCCGGGTGTTCGGGTGTAAGTGTTTCATCCTAAAAAAGGGTGCTCGTTTGTCTAAATTTGAGTCTAGAGCTCATGAGGGCATATTCATTAGTTATGCTACAAACTCTCATGCTTACCGTGTCCTCAGTAAGTCCAATGGACTCATTGAGGAGACGTGTAACGTAGAATTTGATGAGAATAACGGCTCCCAAGTGGAGCAAAGTGGTACTTGTGATGTAGGTGATGAAATTCCTCCTCAAGCCATAAGAATGGGTGTTGGATATATCCTACCCATTGAGGAACCCCTTGTGGCCGAAAGAGAAGGACAATGTTCCACACCAGTGGAACCATCATCAACCCAAGACCCACACGCTTCCGAAGAACAAAGTGAAGGCCCTCAACCAGACGAACAAGGCCAAGTGCAAGATCAATCACAAGATGGTGGTGAGCCACCAAATGATGCACAAGGCCAAGTTCTCTCCTCTGAGCAAGATCAAGATCAAGAGGAAGCTCAAGATCAAGATCAAGCTCTTGACGACGCTCAAGATGATCAACTCAATGCTCCTCAATTGTCACTTGAAGAGCAATTGGAGCGTCGTGCTGCAAAAATTGCCTCCAGGCTTGCTTCTAGAGAACATCACATGGAGAATATTCTTGGAAGCATCACAAAAGGGGTAAGCACTCGTAGACAATTAGCAAACTATTGTTCTCATCAAGCTTTTGTCTCTTGTATTGAACCTCAAAAGGTCTATGAGGCGCTCGAAGACCCTGATTGGCTTAATGCCATGCATGAAGAACTCCAAAACTTCGAGCGCAACAAAGTGTGGCGTCTGGTGCCGAGGCCAAAGGAGAACCATAATGTCATTGGAACCTAGTGGATCTTTAAGAACAAGCAGGATGCTCATGGTATTGTCATTCGCAACAAGGCGCGTTTGGTGGCTCAAGGCTACTCCCAAGCCGAGGGTATCAACTACGGTGAAACCTTTGCCCCCGTTGCTCGCCTTGAATCTATACATTTGTTGCTTGCCTATGCTTCTCATCATGACTTTAAGTTGCAACAAATGGATGTGAAAAGTGCTTTTCTTAATGGTCCTATTAATGAGTTGGTTTATGTCAAACAACCCCCAGGGTTCGAGGATCCTAAGTTCCCCAATCACGTGTATCAACTCGATAAGGCACTCTATGGACTTAAACAAGCCCCACGTGCGTGGTATGAGCATCTTACCGAGTTGTTACAAGATCGTGGGTTTGAAATTGGGAAAATCGACCCCACTCTTTTTACTAAGTAGGTCAAAGGGGAGTTGTTTGTCTGCCAACTATATGTTGATGATATTATCTTTGGTTCACCTAACAAAGCTTTCAATGATGAGTTCGTCGCACTCATGACCACACATTTTGAGATGTCCATGATGGGAGAGTTGAAGTACTTCCTTGGGTTTGAGATTAAGCAAAGAAGAGAAGGAATCTTTATCAAACAAGCCAAGTACACTCAAGACATGCTCAAGAGGTTTAATCTAAGTGATGTCAAGCCAGCTACTACTCCAACGCCAACCAAGTGCCAACTTGACATTGATCCCAATGGTAAAGCAATGGATCAAAACGTATATCATTCTATGATTGGTTCCTTGCTTTACCTTTGTGCATCTAGACCGGATATTATGTTGAGTGTGGGAATCTGTGCACGGTTTCAAGCCTCACCTAAGGAAAGTCACTTTGTGGCAGTCAAGCGAATCTTTTGATATTTGGCTCATACCCCAAACTTTGGCTTATGGTACCCAAGAGGAGCAAACTTCAACCTTGTTGGTTTCTCTGATTCGGACTGGGTGGGAGACAAAGTGGATAGGAAGTCCACTTCAGGAGGGTGCCAATTTCTTGGTTGCTCTCTGGTAAGTTGGTCTTCCAAAAAGCAAAGTTGTGTGTCTCTCTCGTCCACCGAAGCAGAGTATGTGGCAGCTGGCAGTTGTTGTGCTCAACTTCTATGGATGAGGCAAACTTTAAAGGATTACGGTGCCACTTGTGACAAAGTGTCTCTTTGGTGTGACAATGAAAGTGCCATCAAGATTTCTCTTAACCCGGTGCAATATTTCAAGACGAAGCATATTGAGATTCGGTATCACTTCATCCGGGATCATATTCGGCGAGGAGAAATCGAGCTTCACTATGTCAACACTCATGATAACCTTGCAGATATCTTCACGAAGCCTTTGGATGAAGCAAGATTTCGCGAGTTAAGGCATGAGCTAAATATCACTGATTTGAGCAATGTGGCTTGAGCACGTGCACACCCCACCATACTCTTCATGTTGTCTAATCTAGGTGTAGGCATGGACATATGGGGAGTGTTGTTCTCTCAATGAACTCTCCCTCCCCCCATTATGCATAAATTGATCAACTCTTTCACATTCATCTTTAATGATGACACTTGTGTTTCAAAGACGAGCTTTGGTTATGGGCCCTAGGATAATTCTTCGCGGTGCTTGCCATTTGACTCAAACATAGGTGGCTCCGGCCACCGCCCTCGGGCTAGGTTGTTTTTTATTTTGTTTTGCTTTTTGAGTGTTCTTAGGTGAGTGAATTCTCCAATGGGTCTTGGAGTATTCACCATCATACTACACTGACTAGCTCCATCCTAAGCCTTCTCATCCAAGCCATCTATTCCTCTCATCTTTGCTGGGTTGCTTTGTGTTCTCCGTGTGCGTTTGCAGGTGGCTCTAGCTCTCGTGCTGCTCAGAACGCCAAGAAGAAGGCCCGTAGAGGCAAGAGGCCAGCTGACAATGAAGAAGATCGCAAGGTAGTGGTCCCCTCCAAAACCACTCGTCGGGAGAAGTCAGTTGCTGCCAAGCAGCGTACAGCGCTACCTATGTATAAGTGGAAGCTTCCGGACTGGGAGAAGTTTCGCTTTCAGGATCCTTACACCGGACCACCAACTCCTCGCTGGAATAACCCTCTGTTCCGGAATGAATTGCAAATGATGATTGTGTCTGAAATCTTCGAGCACCACAAGAACAAGTTCACCCGGATGTGGTCCATTGACCTTGAGCGTTGGAGGAACAACCTCAATTACTTTGGGGAGGCTCTGGAGGTATGTAAGGAGTTTGACTTGATCAAGCTCATGGAGCTGCGTTATGATTTTGATGTGGAGCTTATCCATCAGTTTTATGCTACTGTCCACTTCGGAAGTGACGATCAACGTCACCTTTTTTTTATGTTCCGGGATGAGTTCTTTCGTGTTCCCTGGAGTGCCTTCTGCAATGCTCTGGGCTATGCTGACACTGGTTTGGAGGGTCAAGGTGGTCTCCGTCCTCATGACCGAGCCAACCCCATGGATAAGGTGAAACTTGCCCCTCTGTATATCCCTGGCCGTGGCATTGCGGGTAAATCAAATGATCTTCTGTCTGTCTATGATATTCTACATTGTGTGTTCCTTTGTGTGCTGCTGCCCAAGGTTGGGAACCAAGATGACATTTATGGATATCTGGTGGATTAGCTTGTGGCCATGAAGACCAAGCGAGGCAAAGGCATCACTTTCGATGTGTCTAAGTGGATGTGGGAGGAGATGTACAACTGTGTCTGGTGCCGCAAGGTACCTATCTACGCTCCTTTTGTGATGCACTTCCTATACTCAGTTTGGGAAGTCCAGAGGCCTCGAGTGCCTCTTACTACTCCTGTTAAGCTCACGGAGCATGAGGTCAAGTTGCCGAGGCAGAAGAAACATGCTGCTCCTCGCGTCCGTGCGGGTAATGAGGAGGATACTTTTGCTACCTCGGATGACGAGGACTTTGAGTTGGAGGCGGGGGCCAAGCCCTCTTGGGTGGAGAAGCTGACTGCCAAGGTCAAGAAGACCTTCTGCTTACAGGCTCACATTCAGAAGAAGCTCTACAAGGCCCATGTATCTGAGAAGATGGCACGCCGCAGACAGATTCAGATGATGAAGCCAATGTGCCAGATGTGAAGAGTGGCTTTAAAAAGAGCACCACTCCTGAGGATAAGTGGTGTCTGGCTAACTGTCAGTGGTCTGATGACGAGCCCACTACGTCTACTGCTCGTGTGACTGAGGATGCTATGGATACTGAGGCTGAGGCTGCTGAGGATCCTGAGGACTCTGACGATGATGATTCTGATGATTCCCTTGTGACATGCGATGAGCTTTACTGAGCCCTGGGGCGTTAGTTTCGCTCTTTTCTTTTTTGGTGCTTGATGCCAAAGGGGGAGAGAGTTATTAGGTCACTGGAGTTGCATGGGTTTTCTTGCAGTTACTTTCCTCGTATTGAACCTTTTATTTTTGTCATGTGTTGTGACCTTGTGCATGGTGTGAGACATGTGTGCCCTTATCTAGTTATCTATGCACTTATCTCGGAAGAGCTTGCTTATTATCAGTGATCTAATCTTTAGCTCTCTGCTCTTTCTCTGCAATCATATGCTTTGTTGTCTACTATGTTGGTTTGTGGTCGCTGGTTGGTCTATAAAATCTAGGGGGCATTGATCCTAGTTTGAGCACTTTTGCATTCCAAAAGTAAACTCTAAATAAGTGCTCACACTCAGGGGGAGCTCCGCCCACATTTTATAGATCCCTCGTGCTATTCGTGTGGTTGTCATCATTCACCAAGAAGGGGGAGATTGTAAGGGCATTTCCTGCCTAGGGTTTTGGTGATGATGACAATACACGTGTGGACTAATCGTGCGTCAAATATTACTCAGGTACACATTGTGTGGCGCAAGACGGTTAGGCATTCCCTCTAGAAGGAAAAGATTAAAGACGGAGTTTCCGACGCTTTTGTTTCCCTTGGTCGTAGGAAATCCGTACTATTAAGAGGGAACCCACATCGGAAGGTATTGGGTGAATCAAGTCACGTACACAGTTACTATGCACCCACCATATTGCCTTCGTTCGAGGAGAGAGAGGTCCCCTTGGTTCAATGTGTGTGTGCAGTCTCCACTACTGCAGTAGTACCGCTGTTAACAGCGGTAGTACCGGTGGCCGGTAGTTCCGGTCGAACCACCGCCCCTAGTACCGCATAAGGGTGATAACCTTCTGTACTGGGTGCAGTGGTGGACCGGTGGTGGCCCGGAAGTACCGGTGTCCTCTCGACAAACCGGTACTACCGGTACGCAGTGCGGTAGTACCGCTTGTACTGCCACCACTCAGGAGCTACTGGCCTAGCGGTTGTTCCGGCTTTACCACCGCCCCAACTACCGTCGTTGGTTAAAAACCTTCTGAACTCGAAGCGGTAGTTGACCGGTGGTGGAGCGGTAGTTCCGGTTTTCTCCGGAAGACCGGTACTACCGTGTGCTACACCGGAAGTACCGCCCTGGTGCCATGGCTGCAGTTTTCTTCACACACCGGTTGTACCGGTGGCTTGTGCGGAAGTACCGGCCCAGTGCATTTCTACACATAACGGTTGGAATCTTGGGGACCCTATTTAAGGAGGTCCTTCTCCCACCTCCCACCTACCTCTTGCCTCACTCTCTCCTCCATTAATGCCATTGAAGCTTTCTTGCCCGATCTCTCTCCCTAGCCACCCAAACTTGTTGATTTGCTAGGGATTGAAGGAGGAGACCTAGATCTACACTCTCACCAAAGGAAACTTGATTCCCCCATACTTTCTTGTGTGGATTTTGTTACTCTTGGGTGTTTGAGCACCCTAGACGGAAGAGGTCACTTCGGAGCCACATTCCATTGTGGTGAAGCTCCGGGGTTTCGTTGGGAGCCTCCAATTAAGTTGTTGAGAGAGCCCAACCTTATTTGTAAAGGTTCGGTTGCCGCCTTCAAGGGCACCACTAGTGGAATCACGGATCCTTGCATTATGTGAGGGCGTGAGGAGAATACGGTGGCCCTAGTGGCTTCTTGGGGAGCATTGTGCCTCCACACCACTCCAATGGAGACGTACTTCCCCTCAAAGGGAAGGAACTTCGGTAACACATCCTTGTCTTCACCGGCTCCACTCGTGGTTATTTCTTTCCTTTACTTGTGCAAGCATCCCTTGTTTATCTTAGATAGCTTGCTTGTGAGGTTGTTATCTTTGTGTCCTATTAGTTGTCATCATAGTACATATCTAGACAACTTACTTTGTTGCTTAATTTAAATTGGTCAAGAAAAGCTAAAAGATGTTAGTTGCCTATTCACCCCCCCCCTCTAGTCAACCATATCGATCCTTTCAGCGCGCCATAGGGGAGCGCAACTAGGATTCCCAATCCTAGTTGGAGTCCCCTTCCTTTTCAAAAGAGGGAGAGAGGAAAGGAGGGGGAAGGGGAGAAGGAAAGAGGGGGGGGGGTGCCGCCCCCTCGCTAGTCCAATTCAGACTTGCCATGGGGGGGGGGGAGGGGCGCTGCCTCCCCTTGTGGCCCTTCTCTCCTTTCCACTAAATCCCATTAAGACCCAATACTTCCCCGGGGGGTTCTGGTAACCTCCCCGTACTCCGAAACTTATCCGATACTTCCCGAAACCATTCCGGTGTCCAAATGTAACCTTCCAATATATGAATCCTTATGTCTCGGCCATTTTGAGACTCCTCTTCATGTCCGTGATCTCATCCGGGACTCTGAACAAACTTCGGTCGTCAAAAACACATAACTCATAATACTAATTGTCATTAATACTAATTGTCATCGAACATTAAGCGTGCGGACCCTACGGGTTCAAGAACTATGTAGACATGACCGAGACATATCTCCGGTCAATAACCAATAGTGGAACCTGGATTATCATATTGGCTCCTACATATTCTACGAAGATCTTTATCGATCAAACCGCAAAACAACATACGTTGTTCTCTTTGTCATCGGTATGTTACTTGCCCGAGATTCGATCGTCGGTATCATCATACCTAGTTCAATATCATTACCGGCAAGTCTCTTTACTCGTTCCTTAATACATCATCTCGTGACTAACTCATTAGTCATTTGCTTGCAAGGTTTATTTATGATGAGTATTACCGAGATGGCCCAGAGATACCTCTCCGACACTCGGAGTGACAAATCATATTATCGATCTATGTCAACAACACAAACACCTTCAGAGACACCCGTAGAGCATCTTTATAATCACCCAGTTACGTTGTGACATTTGATAGCACACAAGGTGCTCCTTCGGTATTCGGGAGTTGCATAATATCATAGTTAGAGGAACGTGTATAAGTCATGAAGAAAGCAATAGCAATAAAACTAAAGGATCATTATGCTAAGATAACGGATGGGTCTAGTCCATCACATCATTCTCCTAATGATGTGATCCCATTCATCAAATGACAACACATGTCTTATGGTTAGGAAACTCAACCATCTTTGATTAACGAGCTAGTCTTGTTGAGGCATACTAGGGACACTTTGTTTTGTCTATGTATTCACACATGTATCAAGTTTCTAGTTAATACAATTCTAGCATGAATAAAAGACATTTATCATGATATATAAAGAAATATAAATAACAACTTTATTATTACCTCTAGGGCATATTTCCTTCACAAACTTGCACACCATAGACTGATTGTAAGCAGACAAATTCCTCACAGCCAAGCCGCTAGAGCTGTGAGGGAGGATGATGTGTTCCCAGGCCACAAGGCACTGCCCCTGGCCTTATTCTTGCCTTGCCAAAGAAATGCTCGCAAGAGGCCTTCCAACTTATAGATATATTCCTTAGGCCATGAAAAACATGTCATGAAGTAGCTAGGAATACCAGCAAGAACAGAATTAAGAAGAGTAAGCCCCCCCCCCCCGCTCCCCATGGAGTGGAAGGTAACCAACGAGCCCGATAAGCGCTTGTTCACTTTGTGAATGACTGGTAGGTGATGGAAATATGCCCTAGAGGCAATAATAAAATTGTTATTATTATATTTCCTTATTCATGATAAAGGTTTATTATTCATGCCATAATTGTATTGATCAGAAACTTAAATATATGTGTGAATACATAAACAAATACCGTGTCCCTAGTGAGCCTCTACTAGACTAGCTCGTTGATTAAACATGGTTAAGGTTTCCTAAACATATATATGAGTTGTCATTTGATAACGAGATCATATCATTAGGAGAATGATGTGATGGATAAGACCCATTTGTAGCATAGCATATGACCGTTCAGTTTATTGCTACTGCTTTCTAAATATCAAATACATGTTTCTTCGACCATGAGATCATGCAACTCCCGGACTTCGGAGGAATACCTTGCGTTCTATCAAACGTCAGAACGTAACTGAATGATCATAAATATGCTCTATGAGTATCTCCGAAGGTGTCTGTTAGGTTGGCATGGATCGAGATTGGGATTTTTCACTCCGTATGACAGAGAGGTATCTCTGGGCCCTCTCGGTAATACACATCACAAGAAGCTTGCAAGCAAAGTGACTAAGGAGTTAGCTGCAAGATGATGTATTACAGAATGAGTAAAGAGACTTGCTGGTGGCGAGATTGAACTAGGTATGGAGATACCGGTGATCGAATCTCGAGCAAGTAACATACTGACAGACAAAGGGAACTACGTATATTGTCATAAAGGTTAGACCGATAAAAATCTTCGTAGAATATGTAGGAACCAATATGGACATCCAGGTCCCGCTATTGGTTATTGACCGGAGAGTAGTCTCGGTCATGTCTACATCATTCTCGAACCCGTAGGGTCCGCACGCTTAACGTTCATTGACGATATAGTATTATATGAGTTGGTGACCGAATGTTGTTCGAAGTCCCGGATGAGATCACGGACATGATGAGGAGCTCCGAAATGGTCCAGAGGTAAAGATTGATATACACGACGATACTATTTGGTCTCGGGGAAGGTTTCGAAATGCACCGGGCAATTATCGGATCACCGGAAGGGGTTCCGGGAAGGCCACGGGGAGTTATTGGGCTTATTGAGCCAACGAGGGAAGCACACCAGCCCACAAGGGGCTGGTGCGCCCCACCTCTAGGCCGCCGACCCTAGGGAAGGAAAGGGGGAGGGCTAGCCCCTCCTGCATTCCCCTCCACTTGAGAGAAAGGAAAGGGGGGTGGCTCCCCTCCTGCGTTCACCCCAGGCGCCAAAGAAGGAAGGGGGCGCGGCCAGAGCAGGCCCTAAGACTGGCCGCCGGCCTCTTGAGGGCGTCCTAGGCTGCCTCCCATCCTTCCCCCACCTGTATATATGAGAGGAGGGAGAGGGGCAACATACACAACGATCCTCAAGCCGTGTGTGGTGTCCCTTCTCCCTCTAGTTCTACTTCCTCCTTCGTCCACATCCGTTGTGCTTGGCGAAGCCATGCGGATAGATTCACCACCACCATCATCATACCGTCGTGCTGCCGGAACTCATCTACTACTTCACCTCTCTTACTGGATCGAGAAGGCGAGGACGTCATCGAGCTGAACCTGTGCTGAACGCGGACGTGCCATACGTTCGATACTTGATCGGGACGGATCGTGAAGGTGTATGACTACATCAACCGCGTTCATAAACGCTTCCGCTTAGCGATTTTCAAGGGTATGAAGATGATCTCTCCCTTTCGTAGCTATGCATCTCCATGAATAGATCTTGCGTGTGCATAGATTTTTTTTTCATGCAATGTTCTCTAATAGTAAAATCATACCATGAGAAACCTTGTACAAAGACAACGGAAGCCAAGGTAAGTGCACGGGAAGGAAGACTCGTAGGATATGGTTCGGAGCAAGCCAACGTATATCTACGACGGTTTGGAGTGTGGCATACCTAAAAATTGTCGTATAGACTTGGTAATATCTAGGATTTGTACTGACCGGTATACTAGGTAAACTTCGTCACACCTAAAAATTGTTCATGCCTTGCCACTCGGGGAGAGACTGCGTGTTTGTTGACAGCGCTGAGTTCTTTTTTTTCGATAAATTTTCGATCTATTCATCTTGAATCATAGTAGTACAACGGACATTATAAATATTAAAAATTACATCCAGATCCATAGACCACCTAGCGACAACTACAAGCACTGAAGCGCGCCGCTGTTATCGCCCCTCCCTCGTCGGAACTGGGCACACATTGTTGTAGTAGACAGTCGGGAAGTCGTCGTGCTAAGGCCCCATAGAACCAACGCCCCAGAAAAGCAACCGTCACCGATGAAGATTGTAGATAAGAATGATCCAACCTCAAGACACACGAACAAAGATGAACGACGAACCGATCCGAGCAAATCCACCAAAGATGAATCCACCGAAGACACACCTCCACACGCACATCGATGATGATAGACGCCAAGAGCTAGAGGTTCAATTGGCTTTTTTTTTAAGCGCCGAGAGATTTTTTTCCCGTGAATGCCATGTGATATTTCGCTGATAAGAATGTGGAAAGTACGTAGAAAGTAAGCAACATCACCGCAGGGAATTAACAAGAGACACTACCTTTTGCGCCCTTGAGATCGCACCTTGCGTCCCAAAACCAAAACCCGGTGGTGCAGGCAACTGCTGGTCTGCCGCTTTACGCGTGTAACTAAACCGCTTTTCTTTTACCACCTCGTCACCATGTCATGATCACCTTTGCTTAACCCTGTCCTAAACCCTGCGAACTAAGCCTTGCCTAGACTACGACAGACAACACTAACCAAGCAATGAGCTAACTAATCAAAGGATCAAGAGAGTGTGCCGGGAATGCAAAGGCTACCTTGCCTTGCCACCGAAAAGGACAGCAGCGAGATACCTTTGTGTCGCCTCGTGTCAGCTACCACCACCACCGGCATTTTTTTTTCTTTTTTTTTCGAAACGGACCACCGGCATTTCTTGTTAACGAAAGAAAAAGAGGGAGCGTGAAAAGGTGGCGAGGCAGTGAAAGTTTTGTCGCTTGGCCTCAGAGGTTTAGCACTAGCCTCTACAGGAGCAAACTGTTCGGTTTGGAGGGGCTGCTAACAGTGTGAATCACGTGCCCTTGCTGTGCGTCCGTATGAGCCGCGCCAGCGCTCCTGTGCCCGGCCGTCGTCCCCTGCTCCTTGGAAACTCCAAGAGCTGGATCGAGCTCGGCGTCTCACCCCTTTTTCTTCGTCTCATGAAAACAAACCAGCTACTGTTTTCTCTCTTTTCCTTGACCCAGATCTCCTCTCTCTCTCTCTCTCTCTCTCTCTCTCTCTCTCTCTCTCTCTCTCTCTCTCTCTCCCTCCCATT
>LR738715.1:311673716-311793958 GCA_902687465.1 Secale cereale | reverse complement strand
TCTCTCTCTCTCCCTCCCATTCTGACGTGTTACTGTGTTACTGTAGTTCGTCAGGAGAACACATACATACACTGATCTGGCGGTTTGAAGCTTTGAACGATGCGCTTCTGCCATGACTACTGAGCTAGTATGAGTACGTACGTCTCGTGTGCACTCATTCTTTCGTGTCGATGGCTGTAGCAAGCTAGCTAGGGAGGTGGTACTGATCGGGAACGGCAGTTGAACTCACCTTCTCTTCTGCTAGGGAAAACCATTGTTTGCTAATGCTATACAGCGGCACGCACGTGATGAGAAAGTAAGCGTACGCACGCATTGAAAGGGACTAGATAAATTACTTAAACTAGTACTAGTAGGAGTAGTTCCTTAAGATTGAACGGGAAGATACCTAGGCGCCGTACATGATTTGCAGTTGAATGACAGTACTCATCTGTTAGCTTCACCATGGCTAAGCATCCTTTGTTTTGACCGCCGCAAGTGCATCGATCCGCTTTTGCTTGATGCAAGCATGCATATTATATCTATATAACGAACCCCGCTTGCTTTAATCTTTCGCGCAAGGACCTCGATCGATCCCCATTGAGTCTTCGTACTCGTTCCTGCCTTTCGTTCATCCAATCCAATGCCAACGTACGTTCGCAGGTCAATTTCTACTTCTCGTGATTCGTGGTTAGTTCAGTTTGCCACGACGATGCTCACGCGGACACAAGTAATCCAAACAAGCAAGATATGGCAAAAGATGAAGAACTAGGACAAGATTGAGAATATTTACACTGCTACTAATTGACGATGAAACATGCACGTTCCTTTTTCACCCAAGAACTTGACAAGGATAGTTGACAAAGGAGCCGCGCCCTAGCTACGTGCTTAGCTTAGCTTAGCTTAGCTAGTAGCTACGTACTACAGCAGCGCAACCCTGAGCTAGGTAGGTCCATCCATGCTCCTCTAAGACTAAGAGCATGACCTGATGAGCTGCTTGCATGATCTGATCGACCGGAGCTAGGTAGGTAGGTCCATGCTGCTCTAGGAGCATGACCTGATGAGGCCGAGGTTGTAGAGGAACTTCTCGGAGCGGGACCGGATCATGTTTCCGAGCGAGCGACCGCCGCCGTCGCGGCCCGGGGGCGACTTGGGCGCGGCGGCGTCCTCCTTGACCAAGAGAATCTCGTCGCCGATCTCCGCCCTGACGGCCTCCACGGCCTGCGCCTGCACGGGCATCCCCGACGCGGTCACCACGTAGAAGACGTTGGCCGCCCGCTCCCCCCGCGTTGCCACCTCGGCGTGCGTGACCGACAGCCCGTGCTCCCGGAATATACGAGTCACGTCCGACAGCAGCCCGACCCTGTCCGCGCAGCACAGCTCCAGCCCAAGCCCCTGCCAAGTGCAAACGCGTCACATCTCACAGTGCGGTCCAGCAAGTAAGAATGTTTTATGTCCGAACCGAATGCATATACACTGGAGTAGTTATATGACGACGACGATGTGTACCTCTGTGTTACGGCGTTGGATGGCGGCCTCGAGGCAGCGGCGCAGCTGCTCCCGGTCTTCGTCGGAGGCGGCGGCGCCGTCGTCGAGGTGCCTGATGTAATACTCCTGCAGGAGCGGAGGGCCGATGAGCATGTGTCTGTCTTTTCCGTTCTGCTCGTACTAGTAAGAAATACTACTAGATGCATGCATTTTCTTCTCGTTGTTTGTTGCGTATAGGAACGAAAGGAGTGAGTCAGTCAGTCAGTCAAGCTCACGCAAAACTAGGTAGGATCTTCCCTCGTCACATGCCAAGATCTAACAACGGAGAGGCATCTCTGCTCTGCTCTCCAGTACCACTAGCGTGTACTGCTGGTCAAAGAAATGCGATGCGAGGAGCATCGTAACCGGTGAAAATGATGTGTAGTACTACTACTGGACTGGAGAGTGGCACTGGCAGGGAGAGGAGAGCGCGCGCGCACCTGATAGGCCTCGGAGCCCTCGGCGATGACGGTGCCGTGGAAGACGAGGTACTGCATGTCGGTGAGGGTGCACACCGTGTCGAACAGCAGCTTGGGCCGGTCGCGGCACCGCACGTTCACCAGCGTGTACCCCCTCTCGGCGCAGTCCTCCACCACCACCACCGGCAGGCTCCGGTCGTCCGCCGCCGCGTCGCCGTCGTCGTCGGCGCGGTGGACGCCCCGGTCGGCGTGCATCATCTGGTGCAGGCGCCGCTGGGCGTGCGGCGCCGCGGCGCGCGCCGAGATGGCGGCCCGGGCGGCCTTCTTGTCCCGGCTGCTGCCGCGCAGCACGTGCCGGAGCAGCCGCTTCACCGTGTCCAGCCGCTCGGGCTCCTCGATGCCGCCGCCGGTCTCGGCGTCCGTCACGTACATGAGCGCCGCCATGCGGCCGTCGTGCGTCCACACCTCGGACGCCGCGATGTTGCACTTGAGGTTGGTGAGCACCGCGAACACCTCCGACAGGAGGCCCGGCCGGTCCCGCCCGATCAGCTCGATCACCGTCTGCGCCGCCTCGGCCTCCGCCTCGACGCCGACGCACCGGTCCGTGCCGCGGAAGCTGAGCGACCCGGCTCCCAGAGACTGAAACCAACACCATCCTATCACATCGCCGACCCCAAAACTGCAATGAGCTCACACATTGCTCTGCCTTTGCAAGGGAAACCATTAATTCGCAGGCAGCTGCACAAGCTGGGATTCTTTGTGGTACTTTACCTGTTCAATTCTGTCGATGACTTGGCCGTCATAAAGCTTATTCCCTTCCTCATCCACGACATGGAACACTGCACAAAGGTGGAGCCTCATCATCAAGATTGGAAAAGATAGAAAGATTTACGCCCAAATCGAAAGCAGAAAGGCACGCTAGCTTCCTCCTTAATCTTTCCAAGACAGGGAGGCTGCAGATAAAAAAGGCCTTGCTCACCATCCATGAACCACTCCCCATCAGAGGAAATGTAGGCCCGGTTTATGGTCAGCTTCAGATCGGTCAGCACCTGAACAACCTCTAGCAAGGTCCCATACTTGTTTGCGCTGTCGACCTGCGCAAGCAAACCAGGCGTGAGAAATAATTATGCAAAGAAAAGAAATGTCGGCACAGAATTTGCAGGAACCAAGAACAGAGCAGGGCTCCGAAGCTCTGTCTGTACCTTGACCAAGGTTGCAGTCATGTCGGAGGTATTATCCACGGTGACCCTGTAAGTTCCCAAAGGCCAAGGAGAAGCAGCACAGTTAACAAGAGACACAGGTCAACGGGGGCAGAGAGGAAGAACATGGGGTTGTGAGGAAGGAGAGAAACCTCGGAGGGTTCATCTTGATGACAAGCTTCTCGAACTCGTCCACTATCTCGTTGCTTCGAGACCCACAGGCCATCATTGTTCAAGACCCCTTGTTTTCTTGCTTGCACAAGAGGAAGAAGGTGGTGAGGCAAAAGGGATACTTCTCCTTTGCTCCCCCAATCTGAGTGTACTTGTGGGTGGTGATGGTGGTGTCGCCCCTCCCTCCTCTTCCTCCTCCCCTGTTGCTGTTTGTACTCTCAAGGCTGAACCAGCTCACCTAGTCCTAGTATATATATATACTTGTTTATGGACTTACGGGGAAGATAGAGAGAGGACATGGCTACTTGTGGATTTGTGTTCTCTTTTCGTGTAGTTGTGTATGGGCAGACCGGCAGAGCCTGTAGTTTTGGTTGGTGTCCCTTCACCGGTTTAAAGGGAGATGTTTGGGGGAAAAGACCATCCCAATGGGGGCTTTGTTTCTGTGCCTGTCCATATTGGACATGCTTGCTTGCCATCGCATCCCCAACAACGCTCACCCGTACCACGCAAGAGTCGACCATTCAATGATATTCTCGTACATTTCGAAAAACGTTTTAATTAACCGGACACAAACCAGGATACTTTCATTACATTTCCAACAGTTTTCATTAAAAAAAATTGTGACCAAACCTAAACTTTGACTACAGCGGCGTCCGTCGTCCATGTCCTTGTTGTAACATTCTGACAACCCGCATCCTCCATCCGCCGTCTCCATGAGATGCGGCCATAAAACCCGTGAAGTGAAGGCGCGGTCGCCGTCTCCATGAGATGCGGCCATAAAACCCGTGAAGTGAAGGCGCGGTCATCGGCGAGGAAGATTAGAATACGGGAGACGGACCGGCCACTTGGGAC
This sequence comes from Secale cereale, assembly GCA_902687465.1. Taxonomy (NCBI): domain Eukaryota; kingdom Viridiplantae; phylum Streptophyta; class Magnoliopsida; order Poales; family Poaceae; genus Secale; species Secale cereale. The sequence continues at coordinate 311,789,814 of LR738715.1, read as the reverse complement.
ACAAGGCTCTGCCGCCTCCCATGCCCTACTCATCCTCGACGGAGTCTGCGACCTGTGCGTCGCTTGTGGACGCGAGGTCTATGACGGAGATGGAGGGGCAGACACTCTCGTCGTCCCACCGGCACGGAAACAACGTTTGGTGGCACGTAGGATGCGCAACTGTCCACGTTCTCGTTCGTGATTGCCTGTGCAGCCATCGCCGCCTTCACGTCCGACTGCGCCACATGTGCATTGCGAGCGGCGGCTTGAGCGCGGGCGGCCTTGTAGAGAACTTGCTGCTCGACGACGAAGTCGGAGTTTGCCGTGGCCATGGCCGCCACAACTTCCTCGCTCGATCGCTGTAGATCTGGCCCTCCGCCAGCCAGTGCTGCATAAGGAGGAAGAGGTTGTGCCACTGCTCCTCATGTGCCTGTCAGAATAACGACATAAGCGTGGGTGGTAATTTCTATTACGCAATTTTATTCTTATCTACTTTGTTGGGCCTCCAAGCGCAGAGTTTCGTAGGATAATAACAAATATTCCTCGAGTGGATGACCTAAGATTTATCAATCCGCGAGAGGTGTAGGATAAATGTGGTTCTCTTTCAGACGACCCTTCAATCAAATACAAGTCGTCTTTTGTGTCCCCAACACACATAATACAACTTTCAGTTGTATATGTGCTCTAGTTCAGTGAAGAGATGATGATAGATGTGTATTATGGATGACAGAAATAGCTTTCCGTAATCTGAACAAGTAAAAACAGTAAGGTAACAACTAACAAAAGTGAATACAACCGTGTCTCGCTGCCTGGAAATAAGGCCTAGGGTTCATACTTTCGCTAGTGTCAACTCTCAACACTATTACCATAACTAACCCACATGATAATTCCTTCAAGTGTAGCAATGAATCATTCCAAAGTTTCTATTATATCGAAGAAAGTAAGATGAAATCGCATAGGTAGCAAACCACCTCAAAGTGAACTACCCCCAAAGTGTAACAGATAGCCCCATAGATCATATTACGACAACACCATATGATATTATTGTTCAACCTTTATGCTTAGAGTACCCCAATGCCACCTGGGTATCCGCAAGTTAATTACTAGATATGCATCATGTAATCTCAAACCTAAAGTATTCAATCAGACATAAATAAACTCCAAAGAGCAAGACTCGGTTCACCACAAAAAGAATAGAGGGGGATGGCATCATAAGATCCAACTTTATTAGTACACCTCGTGATAAAAGCAAAATTGAATCCATCAAGAACATTAGAAGAGATCGTCTGATTAATTAATTTTATCGGTCGACAATTAATTAGTCAGTTTCTGCTTGCAATTGCTAAGTTCCAAGCACTAATAAGGTAAAAAGGGAAACAACCATCAATGTGCTCTAAGCCTTGAATAGGACAACGCTACAATAATACATAACTGCATATTACATGTAAACAATGAGACAATGAAAAATAAAATAGGCAACACTACAATACATGTCACATCGAACGGGGGATGAAGTATGATGTACGAGAGGATACTTGTAAGTGCATCTAGTGCCCCTTAGTGATTTTGGTGTATTGAAGACTTATAGGTTAAGGGACTAATGTGTTTGTGAGTGTACACATATACTATAAGTCTATGAGGAGTTTGATATTTACGAAGAAAGTCGACCCCTAAAAATGTATGTCTTTAGTTGAAGACTTTGGTTTTCTTGAAGACTTTGAAAATGAGGAAATTGGTGTGACCTTGAAGACTTGGATATTCATGCGAGGATTATGAAATGTGAAGACTTTTATTTTCTTAGTTTCATTTTCTCTTTCTTGAGTCATAGGAAACACCGTACTGTTAAAAGGGGTCGAGGTAAAACTAAGAAAACACATTTCCAAGTGATGCTCATCTCAAAGCCTACACTACCAATCCTTTCGAGTGAAGCCATTGAAAATCTCATACAGTTCAGTCAATTTCTTCAGTGACAGAGACGAAGTTCTTCTGTTCTCTGAGGATTTGTTCTGACTGAGGAGTTAGGAATTCCCCAGTGCGGATTGCCTACAAGTGAGGAACATGATAGCCCTGAGAAATTTGAGAGCTCAAATTTCCGACCATTGTTGTGCTATGTGCCAGCTGTCCCAAAATATCCTATCCACCTAACGGTCATATCATTGAAGGGCATTTATGTCTTATCATGTTAGGCTGCTCCCTAGGCTATAAATAACCGCCCCCTACAACCACTAGCTGGTTGGCCGCTTCGAGAGAAACTGGCATTTGTCATTAGAGCAACCGATCCTCCGAGGACTTTGAGCGAAAATCATCAAGTGAGGAAAACCCCAAAACCCCAACACCTAAAACCCCAAAGTGATTGAGCATCATTGAAGAGAGTGTTCATGTGTGGAACCAACGCTTGTTACCTTTGAAGATTGTGATCTTCCAGACGGCTAGGCGTCAATGGTCTAGAGCATCCAAGAGGAATTGACCAAGTCTGTGAAGGTTTGGAAGTCACATGTTAAGACTTACCACGAGTGATTGGGCGAGGTCTATGTGACCTTAGCTCAAGGGGAATACGGTGAGGACTAAGTGTCCTAGACTGTGTGTCCAGGACTGGGTGTCCGAGACTGTGTGTCCTCAGGTTTGGATACCTAGCCGCCCCAACCAGATGTACAACTGTCACAACACTTGGAACTGGTCTACCAATTCATTGTCTTCACCAAGCCTACTGGTTCTATTTCCTCAACCCTTTTATTTCCTCATTCATGTGTTGATGAACTTGATCTGTATTGTTTGAAGACTTTGACTGAAGACTTTCTCAATTTCCCCAACCCTATTTCTTCAGTCCTCAGTCTTCAGCCTGCTTATCCTGTTTACTTGCTACTTGTGCTCTGTTTTTGCTTTCATTTCATCATGATGACCATGCTACTGTTTTGTTGTGCGTGCACTTAAGTATCTATTCCGCTGCTAGTAGTTCGTTGCCTAGGAAATTTCTTAGTTAGAATTCCCTAAGTGACGAATTTGTAAAAAATGTCTATCCACCCCCTCTAGTAGATATAACGCACTTTCAATTGGTATCACAACAAGGTACTCCCTTGTTCTGTGTGATTTTAGTTTAACCACCTAGAGTTTTAGTTATGTCGACCGCATGCATGATCAAAGTCTCGGCTGGGTGTCCTACCTTTGATGGGGCGGACTACCCCTACTAGAAGAACAAGATGCGTATGCATCTTGAGGAAATTGACAATGATCTCTGGTACATCATGGAAACTGGTGTTCCATCCGTCTCACCTTTGGCGAACGCTACTGATGTGAAGAGATTCAAGCAACTTGACTCCCAAGGGAAGAATATCATATGTGGCCATTTGAGCAAAGGGAAGTATGGCAGAGTGAGTGCTTTGGAGACATCAAAGCTCATCTGGGACAAGCTGTCCAAGGGCAACGAGGGAGTCTCAACTCAACGTGACTCTCGAGTTGATGTTCTTCACAATCTCTTCAACCGCTTCAAAAGACTCGACAACGAAAATGTTCAACAAACATTCGATCGCCTCACTGACATCTCAAACGAGCTTCAAGCACTTGGTGCTACAGACATCACTGACCACGAGTTGGTGAAGAAATTGCAGAGATCAGTTGATTCCTCATTCGACACTCTGGCATTGATGATTTAAGAGCGAGGAGACTACAAGTCACTTGATCCCGCCGATATCCTTGAGAGGTTGAACACTCATGAGTTCCAACAAGCTGAAAAGAGAGATCTCTATGGTCCAAGCTATGGTAGATCGCGTGCACTAAAGGCCAAGGCAGTTTCCTCACCTGAAGGTGAACATTCTGATAGCAGCCTTGGTAATCCAGAAGAACTAAGCCAGGAGCTAGCAATGCTCGTGAGGAAATTTCAGAAGTTCTGAAGACATGGTCGCTTTGGAAGATCTTCAAGAGGTGATGACGTGAGATCAGATTCCCCATCTCGGGATTACAAGAAGAGGACTTGCCACGAATGCAAGAAATCTGGTCACCTTATCACTAATTGTCCACAGTGGGCAAAGGAATCAAAGAAGAAGAAATACAAGGATTACAGCTCAGACGACTCGAAGAAAAAGAAGAAGTCCTCAAAGTCCTCATCTTCAAAATCTTCAAAGTCTTCCTCCCACAAGAAGAGCAGTTCCAAAAAGGCTCGGGCATTCATTGGCAAGGAAATGGACTCAGAGGCTGTATCTGAAGAAAATGAGGAAGAGTAGGAATCTGAGGAGTCAGACTCTGGTGTGACGAGCCTACCTCTCTCTACCGCATTCGTCATCAAGTCCATCTTCAACACTGAGGAAAATGACTTCCCCAACATTGCTGACGACGGCAACGATGACTACCTCCGACCTATTGCTTCATGGCAAAAGGTGCCAATGTACTCAATCGTCCCTCCTCTGATTCTAGTGAAGATGAATCTAATGAAAACCTCAAACCTAGTTATTCCAAACTTGCTAAGATTGCCATTAAACAATAAAAGGCTTTGGAAAAGGTTCAAAATCAGCTAGTTAAAAGCGATGACCTGTTGGGTGAAGAATTGGATCGATCTAAAATCTTGACTGACAATCTTCAGAGACTTCAGTCCAAGTTTGATAACCTTCACGATCTTCATAACATTGTCCTAACTAATCATGAGAAACTTTCTTATGAATTTCTTCAAAGAAAGCAAGATCTTGAAAAGCTTAGGGTGAGTTATGTAGATCTTCAGAAGGAAAACGATCCATTAGTTTCTCAACAGACTAGTTCCGCTCAGGAAGAATTCATTCCACCAAGTCTGAAATGCATTGAACGTGAAAGTGCTAATTCTTCACCTAAAAGTTCAAATGCTTCTATTGCTGCAACTTCTTCAACTATTTCTGTGGTGACAATTTCCTCAACTGAGGAAACCACCGATGCTACTAACGAAAATGCAGGTTTGAAGGAATTGTATGTGACAGGCATGTACAAAAGCCTCAAAGGTCATTAGACTCTTTGCGATGTGCTTAAAAAGCAGATTTAGGAACCCTAGGAAAGAGGGTATTGCCTTTGAGAGGAAACTCAATGTCGATGGGACATACTGGAAACCTGAGCAGTATCCCAAAACCTCATGGGTTGCCGCAAAAGGACCTCCCATAGATCCATCTACCTTATCTGGCTTTACTTGTGAATCTTGACATTCTTCTGATGAGTCATTTGACTCTAACTATAAACTGTTTAAAAATCAGAATGACGAAGTATTTGCTAGATATGTTGGAACTAACTGCAGGAATGGTCCCCCTATGAAGAAAATCTGGGTCCCTAAGAGGCATCTTGAAAATATTCAAGTGAGTGTCTTCATGACACCACCTGTGAAGAACAGGAACACCAGATCAAATTCTTTATATGGATCCAAGTCCTCATGTGGACCAAATTCCCCAAGTGGATCAAATTCCTCATATGAAAATCATCGTGCTAACGCTTCTGTTTCGCTGTGAAAGAATAAGGATTATGAATATGCGCATTATTCTTCAAATCACTATGTTCATAAGTCCTTGAAGAATTTCTCTGCTTACTCGTAGTCACACTCTAACCCTCACCTGTGAAACGAAATGCACTGGCTTCAATGCCACCTTTTTCAATTTGCTCGTAGGATGATGAACTCTTTGTCGCCCCTCCATATGTGCGTGGTGAAGAAAAAGAACTAATCTCTTATGCAGGGTCAGGTCTCCAGACGAACTTAAATGTCTGAAGAATTTGCTGGAGACCTGAGAATGCTTGAAAGGACGCAAGATAATCATGAAGAAATGATTCATTCATTTCTCACGTCCTCATTGTTCATATAGTGCTCTTATTGATGAAATTCATTCTGATGAAATTGATGTCATATTCTTCACTATGAAGCATATGAGTTGTAAGATGCACTAATTCTTCTACAGGATGATTCTTTCAAAGCTACTAAGTGGGTCCTCAACAGTGGATGTACAAATCACATGACCGGTGAGAAGAACCTATTGATGGACTCTGCTTTATCTCCATCTCAACTGAAGCATACCACCTACGCTGACAAAGGAAAAAAACAAGGTATTGGGTCTAGGTAAGGTTGCAATCTCAAAAGATCGACACATGGAAAAAGTCATGCTTGTCGAGTCTCTTGGATTCAATCTCATGTCTGTCTCAATGCTTTGTGATCTTGATATGCTTGTCGTCTTTGGCGAATACAACTGTGTTGTAGTTTTAGAATTTTACAGATCCAAAGTCTTTGAAGGCTTTAGGAGAGGAGACTTGTATATTGTTGATTTCTCTACAGGACCACAGCTTGCCACATGGCTACTTCAAAAAGCTTCAGGTAGATGGCTATGGCATCGACGACTCGGTCATGCTGGCATGAGGAACTTGCACACACTTGTGAAGAAGAAGCACATCCTTGGTATTGAGGGTGTCAAATTCCTCAAAGATCATCTTTGTCGGGCTTGCGAAGCTGGAAAGATGACCAAATCCAAGCATCCCTCGAAGACTATCATGACTACCACTCGTCCTTTTTAATTGCTTCACATGGACCTCTTTGGCCCTACACATTACTCTGCATTCACAAATGCAACATCTCTTTATGGCTTTGTCATTGTCTATGACTATTCTCGTTATACATGGGTGCATATCATCACATTTAAGCATGAAGTGCAGGAAATCTTCAAGTGATTTTCCTCAAGGGCCTTGACGAATTTCGGTGTGAAGATCAAGCATATCTGGAGTGACAATGGGACCGAGTTCAAGAACACTGGTCTTGATGACTATCTTGATGAACTTGCTATTACTCATGAGCTATCAGCCCCTTACACTCCTCAGCAGAACGACATTGTGGAGCGCAAGAACATAACTCTTGTTGAGATGGCTCGCACTATGCTTGATGAATACAAGACGCCTCTCCGTTTCTGGCCTGAGGCTATCAACACTGCGTGCCACATCATCAACAGGGCATATCCCCACAAACTTGTCAAGAAAACCTCATATGAACTCCTCATGACAAAAAAACCCAATGTGAGTTATCTCAAAGTATTCGGTGCTAAATGCTGGGTTAGAGATCCTCATCACAATTCCAAATTTGCATCGAAAGCACATGAAGGTTTTATGCTTGGTTATGGAAAGGACTCACACACCTACAAAATCTTCATTAATCATCTTCACAAGATTGTTGAGACTGTAGATGTGTGGTTCGATGAAACTAATGGCTCGCAAAGAGAGCACCTGCCTCCTGTGACAGGTGAAATACCTCCTGAGGAATCCATTAAGTTCAAGCCTACTGAGGATATCATCCCTACTGAAGAATCTGCTGAAGAAGTCATTCCTGACCATGAAGAAAATCATACTGGTGCTCCTGAAGAAACTGTTGCTGCAGAAAATGCTCAGCCAGATCAAAATCGTCAACCAGCTCATCCTTGAGTGGCAAAAGAAGTGCAAATCGAGAAAATCATCGACTACATCAATGCACCAGGTCCTCTCACACACACTCAAGAGCTTCACACTTATCTAACTTTTGTGGGCACTTTGCTTTTGTCTTTATCACAGAGCCCACCAAAGTTGATGAGGCATTTCTGGAACCTGGGTAGATTCAAGCTATGCAAGAGGAATTGTATCAAATTAGAGCTCAACCATGTGTGGGAACGCGTCAAGCGACCAGATCCTCGGAAGCACAATATCATCGGCACCAAGTGGATCTACCGCAACAAGCAAGATGAAAATGGCCTTGTGGTGAGGAATAAGGCTCGTCTCGTAGCTCATGGCTACACGCAGGTTGAAGGAATTGACTTCGATGAAAATTTTGCACCTGTTGCTAGACTTGAAGCTATTCGCATATTACTTGCATATGCTAACCATCATAATATCATCTTATATCAAATGGATGTGAAAAGTGCATTCCTCAATGGTAAGCTTGAGGAAGAAGTATATGTTGCTCAACCCCCAGGTTTTGAAGATCCTAAACATCTTGACAAAGTATTCAAACTCAACAAGGCCCTCTATGGCCTCAAGCAGGCTCCTCGGGCGTGGTATGATACTTTGAAGGAATTGCTCACGAAGAAAGGCTTCAAACCCGGTTCACTTGACCCAACTCTTTTCACCAAATCATATGATGATGAATTATTTGTGTGTCAAATATATGTGGACGATATTATCTTTGGCTGTACTAATGAACGTTATAGTGACGAATTTGGCTACATGATGCGTGAAAAATATCAAATGTCCATGATGGGAGAACTGAAATTCTTCTTATGCCTTCAAATTTGTCAACAACGCAATGGCATCTTCATATCTCAAGAGAAATACCTCGAGGATGTTCTGAGGAAATTCGGCATGCAAGATTGCAAAGGCGTCAAAATCCCTATGCCCACAAATGGCCATCTATGCACCGATGAAAATGGTATAGACTTCGATCAAAAGGTATACCGCTCCATGATTGGCTCTTTATTGTATCTATGTGCATCCAGGTCAGATATTATGCTTATTGTTTGCATGTGTGCCCGATTTCAAGCTACACCAAAGGAATCGAACCATAAGGCTGTGAAGCATATTCTTCGATATTTAGCTCATGCACCAACACTTGGATTATGGTATCCCAAGGGCTCTGATTTTGATCTCATTGGATATTCCGACTCTGACTATGCTGGTGATCGAGTGGATCGCAAGTCTACATCCGACACATGCCATTTCCTCGACCGATCCTTAGTTTGTTGGTCCTCGAAGAAGCAGAACTGTGTATCACTCTCTATAGCTGAAGGTGAGTACATTGCTGCTGGTTCATGTTGTGCTCAGTTGCTGTGGATGAAGCAAACCCTCAAGGACTATGGCGTCAACATGAAGAATGTGCCACTCTATTGTGACAATGAGAGTGCCATCAAGATTGCTCACAACCCAGTTCAGCACTCGAAGACAAAGCACATCGAGATCCATCATCATTTTGTTCGTGATCATGTGTTCAAGGGCGACATCTCTATCTACCACGTGAAGACTGAAGAATAGTTGGCATATATCTTCACTAAGCCCTTGGATGAAAAGAAATTTTGCAAGTTGCGGTGTGAGCTAAATATCTTAGAATCTTCTAATGTTCTTTGAAAGGACACACATCCTAACACTTATGCAAAATTGATAACTTTGATGCGCAACATACGAAGTAACGTTTTTCTTCAATCAATGAAGACTAACCCTCTAAGTGTGAAGAAATTAATGAAGAGATTGATTCTCAGAGCCCTACAACAAATGTACGGGGTGTCTAAAATCATCGTTCTTATACGGTGGGTCACGTCACCAACCAAAGTTGAAATTTGAGTTTTCTTCAATTCGCAAATTTTCAATTTTCAAATTCCTCAAAATTTGTATTTTCTTCAAATTTTTCTAAAGCTCTTCATTGGCTATATATATATTGAGTTTTTGTGTCCTCCACATCATTCACGTATTGCTAATTCTTCAAGGTTTTCTCTCTCTCTAAGTGAATGTGATCGGACCCTTTCCCCCTCTATGCTTAACTCAATCTAGTATATTCAAAAATTCTTCATATGCGTTCTCTTTGAAACCTGTTCAAAATCTTCACTGTCTCCTTGACAACCGAAGAATTTGTGAACGAAACGTTAAAATTTCCTTATCCAATTTTTTTTGGCTTTTGTCGCTCAAACCGTTCCGCATCCCATGATAGATTAAAAAACTCTCCCACGATCTCCACTATCTTTACTCCTCAGAACGTGGGTGACACATGTCGCTAGGATAGCAAAGGGCAGGGGAACGTTCGTCCAAATTCTTCGGACGAGCAATTTTTCACTGTGGCTATAAATACCCCTCCCCTTCACCTCACCTCATCTACTTCACTCAACCTCCTTCTCGCTCGAGCTCTCAGAGCTAGCGGCGCCGCTACTCTCCATTGACGCTGGTGAGGAAGAGCTTCGCTGCCTCGACCTCGTCGTCATCGTACTCGCGCCGGTCACGGAAATCTTCACTCCGCCGCCGCCGTAGCTGTCTCCCTCTGCCAAGTTAGGGCGTGGGAGATTTGGACTGACGAGCTTCTCCAACGTTCATCTAGTTCATCGTGTTCTTCACCAAGGATAATTAAAATCTAATTTTACAACCCTTCTTTGATTCTCATGATTTCCACAATTTCTTCAAAAGGTGTTTATTCTTCAACTTCCTACTACTTAAACACCTAAGTCAATCTGTTCTTGATTTGCTTCTCTAAGTTGTGGTTTTCTTAATGACTCCTCAATTGTGTGGATTTCTGATCTATACAACTCTGGATCCTAAAGCAAGAACGCTTAGTGAAATTCTTCAAGACTCCCATGGTCAAATTCCTCAAACTTGATACTTTTGAAAAAATTCTGAGAACGCATATGACCTCTACAAATTCTTCGCACCTATACTTTGTTCACAGGTACAAATGTCTGCTACTGAATCTCTAGGTTCTCATCACCTTAACTCATTTGCAGTATTCCTCTAAGAATAGTTACATACTTCCTCAGAGACTTCAATTGTTCGAAATCCTCAAGTGAGGAAAATGGCTGAAGGAAAGTGTCGTGGAGTAGTCACGACAGATGTCCTAGGGGAAGGACTTAATTGTGGAGCCATTGCAACGCAGTTAGCTTAAAGGGGTTAAAACGGGACAAAGGACACGAGGAGTTCATACTAGTTCGGCCCCTTGTGGTGAAGGTAAAAGCCTAATCCAGTTTGAGGTGGTATTGCTAGGGTTTTGATTGCCAGGGAGCGAATACACTAGCCTAGCTTTCGATCTGTTGTTTCCTGCCATAAGCCGCTACCGGGTCGTCCCCTTATATACACGGGTTGACGCCCCGCGGCTTACAGAGTCCCGGCCAGCTCATACAAACGTGTCCGAGCTAGTGACTTATCTTACATGCCTTACGGTACAAGTCAAACATACATGGCGGTTTACACTTACGGGCTTTAAGCCGCTTTGGGTTTTAGGCCCTTTTAAAAAGATTACTATATGAACCGCTATCTTCAACATTCATGGGCTTGGCCCATGAACCGTCATTGGGATAACCCGACCCCTCCTGGGCGGGTCATATCCGATAGTCATACCCCAACATTAGGCCCCATGTTGATTTGAACTCGTTCATGTCAATCTTCAATACTTACAAAAAATCCTTCTTCATCTTCTTGTGAGATATTGTAACCCGCCATGATGTCATTCCCTGAGATTGTGGTAACCCACCATGATGTCACCTGTCATTAATATTATATATGGCCAAATCATCAACAAATCTCCTCATTTTAATGAACCTCCAAAATTTGAGGCGGTCGCGCCGTCACATATCCATTTTCTTGTCTCCTCGATTCTCGCGCATACCACTTATCCTTCCAGCCTTATAAATAGGGCTACAGGTCCCTTTTCACTCCCCCTTTGCCTTCTCAACTTCGTCTTCTTCCCTGCAACGCTCCAGCGCGCTCGAGCTCCGACACCGTCGATCTTCATCCACTGCATCAACTTCGGCCGCTACATCACCCTGAACGGACCAGAACATCGCGGCTCCCCTCAATATTCATCAGCGTCGGTAAGCATTCACATATCCTCTTAATAGATCTGCCTTAGGGTTTACTTGTTCGTCGGTGTTCATCACCGCTCCTCCTTCTCTTCCCAGATTGCCTAGTTTTGATCTGAAAACAACACGGGTCTTGTGCGGTAGCAGTTTAGCACTTGTTTTTTAATATCAGAATATATCCTCACTGCAACAGATCTCATTTGAGCATTCCCACTTTTCTGCGCCGCCACCTTAGGTTTAGATTTTATTTCATTTCTCGGAACTGTTGTAGATCCAATCTTATAACTCCAATCTGTGAAACCTGTTTGTCCCAATACTTAGTAAAATTCGCTCTTGTCAGATCTTGAATACCAGTTCTCGTCATGGTGGCTTACATCACCAACTTATAATTATCCATATATCATTAGGCCCCATTTAAGCCGCCATTCTGAATATATACTGTACCTTTTTATTTCCGGCTTAATGAATCAATTTGAACCGGCAAATGTTTTCTTTCCTTTAGGCTTCTCTCTTCGCAATGCCGCCAAAGATAGTCACTTCATGTAATTGGGTTCCCTCCATTGTCACTGAGGATACACTCAAAGACTTTGTCGAAATCGGGTATTTGCCAGCAAAAACTGTCATGCATTATCGCGCCCCTAATCCAGGCGAAGAAAGACCTCAGCCAAAGGATGACGAAGTCATTGTTTTTACTGATCAAATGAATCAGGGCTTGTCACCGCCCGGTTCTAAGTTTTTCCTAGACGTTCTGCACTTCTTTCAACTCCATCCTCAAGACATCGGACCCAATTCCGTGTCAAACATGTGCAACTTCCAAGTCTTGTGCAAAGTATACCTTCAAGAGGAGCCCAATGTCGAGCTCTTTAGGGAATATTTTTACTTAAACCGCCAAAACGAGTTTACGAATGAACCCAGCTTGGAACTTGGTGGAATCTCAATTCAATGGAGAAGAGAGGCCATCTTCCCCTATGCTCGCTTGCCGAGTCACCCCAAGGACTAGAACCAAATATAGTTTTACTGCAAAGACACTTCTCCGGCTAATGAGAATCCATTACCGGGTTATCGTGTCCAACGTCTTGACCCAAAGAATCCTCTTCCTGAAAAGCTTACCGCTACTGAACGTAAAAAGCTTGCCCCCACTATTGCGAAGGTCAAGGCTCTGCTGGGAAATGGGTTAACTGGTATTGATTTGGTTCGGTGCTGGGTCTCTTGGCGAATCATACCTTGAGTCACTGACCCGGCTTAATGTGTACTTATACGGGCAGTACAAAGGATCCATTACGCCACAACCCCTTGTGTTTGACTGATGAGACAATCAGTGAAATGACAAAGACCCTTTTGAATGAAGGCCTGGGAGATTGCAACAAACTAGGTCTGAATGCTTTCTACAAACTTAACCCGCCACCGGATGTAAGTCTTAACTTACCTTACTTTCCCTTTATCATTCAATATTCTATTAACTCAACCTTGCTGATTTTCACAGGCTAAATCCGATTTCTGGAAGAAAAAAATATGACCATGAAGCTGCCAAAATGGCCAGGGCTACCAAGAAAGCCGCCAAGAAAACTGCCAAGAAGATGAAGAAGAAACCAAGTGCTTCTTATATGTTTGAACTAAACGACAACTCTGAGTCGGAGGTATCCCTTGACTCTCTTGGCTCCTTTTCAATTATCTTATTGACACTGACTATTATCAGGACGATACGAGGGTCATCCAGACAGTTGAAGAAGAGGTAATTATTATTTCCTCCGGCTCAGAACCTTTGCCAAGACAGAAAATTTGATGAGTAACCCGGAAATTAAGCTTTTCACACCCCTTAGCTCATTTGGATCCTCACTTTCTTTTGAAGTAACAGCAGCACGAGAACTGGCGACAGACTCGGAATAGCGGAGGTGAAGAATTGTCCTCCGGCTTACCGAATACTCCAGTTCAATGGAAACATCAAAACAAGGTCCTTTCGCACTTAAACTCTTTTTTACCCGCTGGCGGGTCTCATTCGCCAGCCACTGAATTCTTCCGATTCAAACTACCAGGAGGTTTCTCGTTCGTCCTCCGGCGACTCCTCTCAGACCCAGCTGTTGGCTTTCAAAACTCCCCTGGGTAACAACAATTACTTTTCATTCTTTTCCTCCTTATGCTTTTATAATTGTACTGATTTGTCATAACCTGTGCAGTCTCCAAGCAAAGCCTAGTATGAAGGCAAAGGTGACCAAGCCTGCTGAAGATCCTAAAGTCATTGAGCCAGAGCCACAAGTCCCAGCATCAGATGCTTCTGAAAAACAACCAGAAGAAACTGCCCATGATGTTCCACCTGAAATTCCTGATCTCCTCCTTGACCACACAAATATCAGTTCTTTAAACACTGAATCATCAAGCCCACTTAAACCGTCGGAAGAACATAGTGAAGATGTACTGATCACTGGCATCGGCTTTAGAGAACCGGGAAATCCGACTGTCTTGGCCAAGCATTCTGCCAAACAAGAGGTCATTGAAAAACGGAAAGTGAGGTTTGACGTCACTCACTATGCGCAACCGAGTAGCAGCGAAGTACTTTCTGGCTACCTCAATCAAGTACACACCAGCCGTGATCTTGAAGCTGACATGGTGAAGCAGATGCATCAAAAAATTGAGGTATGAATTTTACTAAGTTATGTACATCCCGCCAGCCCCCAAGTCTACTGGGTATGATAAAATTGAATATGCTGTAGACTTGGAATAAGCACGAGCATCTTTAGTAGAATCCTTCCAAAGCCGGCTTTCACCATTATAATAAAACTGGATTTTTATGAACATTGCATCCGTAGTCCCCAAGGGCCGGTTTGATCAGCATGACTGAGCCGGTCATGTTTACCATTATTTATATATAGACCTTACCTGTATAGTCCCCATAAGCCGACTGTGATTGTTTACGGCACCACCGGGTTATCATAAATGAATAAGAAGATGCAAACGACATGCATTAGCCCCCAAGTGCCAAGTATTCTTGCTTGCAAAGTGCTTGGGACTTATTGATATGAGCTGGTGTATGAAGAATGTTTCGACAGGCATTAGCCCCCAAGTGCCAAGTGTTGTTGCTTGCAAAAGGCTTGGGACTTATATTCCTGTAACCCGGACATGAATGTATTTGCAATTCTGTGTTTGTACAGAATACCACTTCTGAACTTCAAGCACAACTGGCTGATACAAAAACCCGCCTGAAGAATCCAGAATCTGAGACCCGGAAAGCTGAGTCAAAATTCCTATTTAGTGTGGCTTAAACGGAAAAGCTGAAGACTAGTTTTGACGCGGAGAAAAATGCTTGGGCTGAAGAAAGGACTGCTTTGACGCATCGAGTTGAAAAGGCGGAGGCGGCTCTTGAAGAGGTGACCAATGAGCTCACCGGTTTGAAACACCATATATCCCGGATGGTTTCTGCTATCTTTGGTGATTCGTCTTGCTAATGATTAAAAGTGAATCTTTTCTTTGATAGTATAAACCGCCTCTAACCAATATATGACTTATACAGGTCGCAGGAGCAGCAATCTGAACCAAGAGATGCTTGTGAAGCTCAAGGCTGTTTACACCCTTGTTGAATAGCTATACACTGGAGCTCAGCATGCACTGGCCACAATTTCTTCGGCCAATCATGCACCTACTCTCTTGGTAGATGTCTTGAAAAAACTTTTTGTGCTGTCTGCTAGGATAGACGAGATGAAGCGGTCGTCTGCAAGAGCCAGTGCCGTGACAGCTTTGAGCCGGGCCAAGGCATGGTTACCAGAGCTAGACCCATATGATAGCTACTGGCTATCCAAGCTTGAAGAAGGCAACACTTCATTTGATCAAAAGGACTTTGCTGCCTGTGTGAAAGAAATACATCCTCTGGCCAGTCTGATTGCAAATGAAATGGATCTGTCAAGATATCATCCGGCTTACAGCATGGAGAATCAGAAGATGCCCACTCCGGCTTATAAAGTGATGGATCTAATCCCTCCAATCCGTAAGCATACTTTCGCCCCTGAAGTTGACCCGTCCGAACTTATAGATGATGAAGCTGAATTTCAAGCCTTGTCTGGCATCGATTGGTCATCGCCAAACTTTCAGACGGCGGAGGAGGACGAAGAACCGGAGAAGGATGATCCAGAAGCCACCAGACAGCAAGGCCGAGAAGAATGAACCACCAGGTGGTTTATATATTTGATCCTTTGAAAAACACTTGATCTTGTTTGGCTAACTGAGTCATGTAATAGGGTAGTGAAACTTTAATCCGCCGTGCCATCATGCACGGTTCTGTTTTTGCGCAATACTGCTGATCCGCCAGTTGAAGAAACTATCACTTTATGCTTATAATAGCATTGATTTATCCAAATCAGATTGATCATTACCCTGCACACAACAGATAACAAGTGCCCTCGCGGTTTACCGCCGGGCGGGTCATGATGCCCAATTGACACCACTGGGGACAAATAGTCCATAACCATGGCCGGTCTAACCACAATGTTGACACAGTTGTGAAATAAAGAATCATACATGTGGTGCGTGCTTAGACTGCCGGCTTACCAGCTCCATGCAGTTAGAATCTTTAGAACTATAACTCGGAACATAAGATTATTATCCTGTGGCGACTTAGAGTCTGCCCTCCTGGCGGGTTGCAAAGACCCAAAGATGCTTCAAATATGAGACATAAATAGGGCAACTTGGCCCGACTTGTAAAAAGCCATATGGCCAGAAAAAAGCAATGAATAAAGCCAAAAAAATAGAAAATCAAGAAATCCGAGGCTTTTGCAGGCCGCCAAGCGAAAGGTTCTTCTCCAATGAAACTGGCCTGTTGGCCACTGGAAGGTACGCGCTTTCTGTGAGCCGGCTCTCACAGTACCCAATCGACATTTGAACCCAGATAAGTTCAGGTCTTATTTAAAGATAGACTTATCTAGAGTACGCGGGGTCAGAGTTGCATCATGCATCATAGGCCGATTTATCCAAGTTTCAAGGAAGGCGGCTTTTGAGCCTGGATCTATCCTGACTATCTATAAGCCGTGCTCTCACATGACAAACCGGCATTTTAACCTTAACAAGCTAAGGATCTTTGGCGAATACACCGTAAAAGATTGATTGCTAAGAGTTCGGCGGGTCAATCAGGATTACCTGATGGAGAAGAAGCAGCTGGTATACGGGTAGGATGACCCGGAAAGGTTATGTCCTCTTTGGTGAATACACCTATGTTTGAACAAGATAACCTGGGCAAGAGGGTAGTAACACTATGTTCTCTTTGATGAATACACCTATGTTTGAACAGGAAACCCCTGATGACCCACAAGTATAGGGGATCTATCGTAGTCCTTTCGATAAGTAAGAGTGCCGAACCCAACGAGGAGCAGGAGGAAATGATAGGCAGTTTCAGTAAGGTATTCTCTGCAAGCACTGAAATTATCGGTAACAGCTAGTTTTGTGATATGGTAATTTGTAACGAGTAACAAGTAATAAAAGTAAATAAGGTGCAGCAAGATGGCCCAATCCTTTTTGTAGCAAAGGACAAGCCTGGACAAACTCTTATATAAGGAAAAGCGCCCCCGAGGACACATGGGAATTATCGTCAAGCTAGTTTTCATCATGTTCATATGATTCGCGTTCGTTACTTTGATAATCGGATATGTGGGTGGACCGGTGCTTGGGTGATGTCCTTCCTTGGACAAGCATCCCACTTATGACTAACCTCTATTGCAAGCATCTGCAACTACAAAAGAAGTATTAAGGTAAACCTAACCATAGCATGAAACATGTGGATCCAAATCAGCCCCTTACGACGCAACGCATAAACTAGGGTGTAAGCTTCTGTCACGCTAGCAACCCATCATCTATGTATTACTTCCCAATGCCTTCCTCTAGGCCCAAACAATGGTGAAGTGTCATGTAGCCGACGTTCACATAGCACCACTAGAGGAAAGACAACATACATCTCATCAAAATATCCAACGAATACCAAATTCACATGACTACTTATAGCAAGACTTCTCCCATGTCCTTAGGAACAAACATAACTATTCACAAATCATATTCATGTTCATAATCAGAGGGGTATTAATATGCATAATGGATCTGAATATATGATCTTCCACCGAATAAACCAACTAGTATCAACTACAAGGAGTAATCAACACTACTAGCAACCCACAGGTACCAATCTGAGGTTTTGAGACAAAGATTGGATACAAGAGATGAACTATGGTTTGAGAGGAGATGGTGTTGGTGAAGATGTTGATGGACATTGACCCCCTCTTGATGAGAGGATCTATGGTGATGACGATGGTGACGATTTCCCCCTGCCGGAGGGATGTTTCCCCGGCAGAACAGCTCCGTCGGAACCCTAGATTGGTTCCGCCTTGAGACGGCGGCGCTTCGTCCCGAAAGCTTCCTTCCTATTTTTTCCAAGGCAGAAGACACCTTATACCAGAAGATGGGCATCAGGGGGGCTGCCAGGTGGCCCACGAGGCAGGGGGCGCGCCCAAGGGGTAGGGCGCGCCCCCACCCCGATGGACGGTGGGTGGCCCTCCTCTAGTGCTTTCTTCGCCCGATATATTTTATATATTCTAAAACTGACTTTCATGGAGTTTCAGGACTTTTTGAGTTGTGCAGAATAGGTCTGCAATACTTGCTCATTTTCCAGCCCAGAATTCCAGCTGTCGGCATTCTCCCTCTTCATGTAAACCTTGTAAAATAATAGAGAAAAGGCATAAGTATTGTGACATAATGTGTAGTAACAGCCCATAATGCTATAAATATCAATATAAGAGCATGATGCAAAATTGACGTATCAACTCCCCCAGGCTTAGACCTCGCTTGTCCTGAAGCGGAAGCCGATATCGAAAAATATGTCCACATGTTTAGAGATAGAGGTGTCGATAAAATAAAATACGGACATGAGGGCATCATGATCATTCTTATTACAACAACATATATATATATATATATATATATATATATATATATATATATATATATATATATATATATATTGTCATGTGATTTCTTATGCTGAAGTAACAATCTATTCACAATGTCAAGTATGAATCAAAAACCTCATTGAAAACTAAAACTATGATCTCGGCCGTTGAAGCAATTGCAATTTATCATAACATCGGAAAGATTCAATATAAGAGCTTTTCAGCAAGTCCACATACTCAACTATCATTTAGTCTTTCACAATTGCTAAGACTCACTCAATACTTATGGGTATGGAGCTTTAATCGGACACAGAGAAAGATAGGGGCTTATAGTTTTGCATCCCAACCTTTTACCTCAAGGGCAATGTCAACAATAATAGTTTATGATAAATTACATCCAATTGGGTATATATGTCAGGATCTTTCCAACACAATGTGCTTGCCAGAGGATAAAATGTAAAAAAAAGGAAAGGTGAAGATCACCATGACTCTTGTATAAGGTATAGGACAAAAATAAAAGATAGGCCCTTCGCAAAGGGAAGCAGAGGTTGTCATGTGCTTTTATGTTGGATTTACAAAATCTTAGTGCAAAAGAACGTCACTTTATATTGCCACTTGTGATAGGGACCTTTATTATGCAGTCCGTCGCTTTTATTGCTTCCAAATCACAAGATCGTATAAAGCTTATTTTTTCCACACTAATATATCATACATATTTAGAGAGCAATTTTTATTGCTTGCAACAATGACAAATTACTTGAAGGATCTTACTCAATCCATAGGTAGATATGGTGGACTCTCATGGCAAAACTGGGTTTAAGGATATTTGGAAGCACACGTAGTATCTCTACTTGGTGCAAGGAGTTTGGCTAGCATGAGGGGGAAAGTAAAGCTCAACATGTTGGATGATCCATGACAAAATGCTTTATTTCGGATATAAGAAAACATAACCCATTACGTTGTCTTCCTTGTCCAACATCAACTTTTTAGCATGTCATATTTTAATGAGTGCTCACAATCATAAAAGATGTCCAAGATAGTATATTTATATGTGAAAACCTCTCTTTCTTTATTACTTCCTATTAATTGCAACGATGACCAAAACTATGTTTGTCAACTCTCAACAACTTTTATTCATCATAATCTTTATATGTGAAGTCATTAATTTCCATAAGATCAATATGATCTATTTATTTCTTTTTTATTCTTTCTTTTATTATCTCATGATCATAATGAGATAATCAAGCCCTTGACTCAAAACTAATCTTTATTATATATAGCTCACGGACTCGATTACAAAGATAGGGAACATAAAGCAAAGCTCACAACTAGATCATACTAAACTTTATTCTACTATATCAAGATATAAACAAAAGGATCGAACTAAGAAAAATGGTAAAGATAGAAGTGTGATGGTGATACGATACCGTAGCACCTCCCCCAAGCTTGGCAGTTGTCAAGGGGAGTGCCCATACCCATGTGTTTATGTCTCTTTCTTCGGAGATGATGGAGTGTTGTACATCGAGCGTAGGAGATCATCCAATTTGCGGATAATTCCCTTGAGTGTGGTGATATGCTCCTTCAACAAAATATTTTCACGTGTGAGATACTTGTTTTGTATGCGAGCTAATTCAATCATCTTGAGAGCTTCAATCTCAGTTGGGTTAAAAAGATTTTGGTGGGGTTGAAGGATGTCTTCTTCTTCTGCTGCTGGAGCTTGATCCTCCATGGCCTTCTTGATCCTATCATCCTTGTTGATCTCCCCGGGTTCTTTTCTCTTCAGCTCTATCTTCATTAGCCAAGCATCACTGCCCTCATTGTTGGAGGAGGGGGACGACATGATGCCTGGCTTTGACAACTCTGGCAGAAAACAGCTCGAAACAAAAACAGAGGATTTTGTCGTGGTACCATGGTCAAAACCATCGGGAGATTATATAATGATTTTTTACGGATCGAAAGAAGTATCGTGCAAGAAAACGGAGTCCGGATGGCACACGATGTGCTCACGAGGCAGGGGGGCGCCCAGGGGGGTAGGGCGCGCCCTCCACCCTCGTGGGTGCCTCGTGTCCCTTTCTGACTATTACTTATTTTCCTATTTTCTTGAATATTCCAAAATGGAGAAAAAATGCTATTAGAACTATTTTGGAGCCGGTTTACTTACCGTACCACGTATCTATTCCTTTTCGGAGTCTGAAATGTTCTGGAAAGTGTCCCTTATGTATTCCTCCGGGGTTACGGTTTCAATGACATTAGTTTCAACATTTATGGGATTACCTGAGATATAATGTTTGATTCTTTGACCGTTCACCACCTTTGGGTTTGTGCCTTCAAAGTTATTGATTTTTATGGCACCAGAACGATAGACCTCCTCGATAACGTAAGGGACTTCCCATTTAGAGAGAAGTTTTCCAGCAAAATATCTTAAATGAGAGTTGTATAGCAAAACATAATCACCTACATTAAACTCACGCTTTTGTATCCTTTTGTCATGCCATCTTTTAACTTATTCTTTAAACAGTTTGGCATTCTCATAGGCCTGGGTCCTCCACTCATCAAGTGAGCTAATGTCAAATAACCTCTTCTCACCGGCAAGTTTGAAATCATAATTGAGCTCTTTAATGGCCCAATATGACTTATGTTCTAGTTCGAGAGGTAAGTGACATGCTTTTCCATAAACCATTTTGTACTGAGACATACCCATAGGATTTTTATATGCATATCTTTAGGCCCATAATGCATCATCAAGTTTCTTGGACCAATTCTTTCTAGATCTATTAACAGTCTTTTGCAAAATTAATTTCAGCTCCTTGTTACTTAGTTCTACTTGACCACTACACTGTGGGTGGTATGGGGATGCAATTCTATGATTAACATCATACTTAGCAAGCATTTTACGGAAAGCACCATGAATAAAATATGAACCACCATCAGTCATTAGATATCTAGGGAATCCAAACCTCGGGAAAATAACTTTTGTAAGCATCTTAATAGAGGTGTTATGATCAACACTACTAGTTGGAATAGCTTCTACCCACTTAGTAACATAATCAACATCAACTAAAATATGTGTATACCCATTAGAGGAAGGAAACGGTCCCATATAATCAAAGACCCAAAGATAAAATGGTTCAATAACAAGTGAATAGTTCATAGGCATTTCTTGACGTCTACTAATATTACCGATTCTTTGACATTCATCACAAGACAAGACAAACTTACGGTCATCCTTGAAGAGAGTAGGCCAATAAACACCAGATTGCAATACCTTATGTGCAGTTCTATCCCGAGCATGGTGTCCTCCATAATCCTTGGAGTGGCACTTGCGTAGGATGTGTTCCTATTCATGCTCAGGTACACAACGTCTAATAACACCATCTAATCCTTCTTTATAAAGGTGTGGGTCATCCCAGAAGTAATCTCTTAAATCATAGAAAACTTTTTTCTTGTGCTGGTATGTGAAACTAGGTGGTATAAATTTAGCAACAATGTAATTAGCATAATCAGCAAACCATGGAGCAGTACGAGAAGTATTTATGACAGCTAATTGTTCATCAGGAAAGCTATCATGTATAGGTAGTGGGTCATCAAGAACATTCTCTAACCTAGATAAGTTGTCTGCAACAGGGTTCTCAGCTCCCGTTCTATCAATAATACGCAAATCAAATTCTTGTAGCAAGAGAACCCATCTTATAAGTCTAGGTTTAGCATCTTTATTTTTCATAAGATATTTTATAGCAGCATGATCGGTGTGAGAAGTTACTTTAGAATCAACAACGTAAGGCCTGAACTTATCACAAGCAAATACAACTGCTAAAAATTCTTTTTCAGTGGTAGCATAATTTCTCTGGGAACTGTCTAGTGTTTTACTAGTATATTGAATAACATTCAATTTCTTATCAACTCTTTGTCCTAGAACATCACCTACAACATAATCACTAGCATCACACATAATTTCAAAGGGTAAATTCCAATCAGGTGGCTGGACAATAGATGTAGAAATCAATGCTTTCTTAAGCATTTCAAATGCTTCTACACAATCATCATCAAAGACTAAAGAAACATCTTTTTGTAAGAGATTAGTCAGAGGCCTAGAGATTTTTGAGAAGTCTGTAATGAACCTCCTATAAAAACCGGCATGACCAAGTAAACTTCTTATACCTTTGATGTCCTCAGGACACGACATCTTTTCAATAGCATCAAGTTTAGCTTTATCAACTTCAATACCTCTTTCAGAAATTTTATGCCCCAAAACAATACCTTCATTAACCATAAAGTGGCACTTCGCCCAATTCAAGACAAAATTTAGTTTCTTCACATCTCTGCAAAACTCGATCAATGTTGCTCAAGCAATCATCAAAAGAAGTTCCATAAACGGAGAAATCATCCATGAAAACCTCAACAATCTTTTCAAAAAAATCAAAGAATATAGCCATCATGCATCTTTGAAAGGTAGCAGGTGCATTACATAGACCAAAAGGCATACGTCTATAAGCAAAGGTACCGAAAGGGCAAGTAAAACTGGTTTTTTCTTGATCCTCTTTTGACACAGGTATTTGAGAGAAACTAGAATAACCATCCAGAAAGCAAAAATGTGTATGTTTGGATAATCTTTCTAGCATTTGATCAATAAAGGGTAGAGGATAATGATCCTTTTTAGTGGCCTTGTTTAATTTGCGGAAATCAATTACCATTCTATAACCTGTAACAATTCTTTGTGGGATTAATTCATCTTTATCATTAGGAACAACAGTAATACCTCCCTTCTTAGGAACACAATGGACATGACTTACCCACTGACAATCAACAACATGATAAATTATACCTGCCTCTAGAAGCCTTAAGGTCAACAACCGGTTTAGCGTCATTCTCCAATTTTATTTTGTGTTGGAATAGAGTGGGACTAATGCCCTTAAGATCATCAAGAGTATATCCAATAGTAGCACAGTGCTTCTTCAGAGTTTTCAATAATTTCTCTTCCTCCTGCTCTGAAAGGTTAGCACTAATAATAACAGGAGATATCTTCTTTTCATCGAGATAAGCATACTTAAGATTATCAGGTAATGGTTTGAGCTCAGACAAGGGATCACCCTTGGGTGGAGGAGGATCCCCTAGGATTTCAACAGGCAAGTTGTGTTTCAAAATAGGTCCCTGCTTAAAGAATACTTCATCTATTTCCCTTCTTTCATTCATAAACATATCATTTTCATGGTCTACCAAATATTGTTCTAAAGGATCGTTAGGAGGCACGATAATAGAAGCAAGACCAATAAATTCATCCTTACTAGGCAACTCTTTATCATGGAGTTGTCTACGAAATTTTGCAAAGTTAAAATCATGAGACATATCCCCTAAACCTACAGTAACAATATCCTTTTTGCAGTCTATCATAGCATTAACAATATTCAAGAAGGGTCTACCAAATATAATGGGGCAAAAGTCATCTTGTGGGGAACCAAGAACAAGAAAATCAGTAGGGTATTTAACTTTCCCACAAAAGACTTCAACATCTCTAACAATCCCCATTGGTGAAATAGTATCTATGTTAGCAAGCTTAATTGTAACATCAATACCTTCTAACTCAGCAGGTGCAATGTCATGCATAATTTCTTCGTATAATGTAGCGACCAAACCTCAAACAGTCTGATCTCTGTGCATCAGTGTCATCCCTGGATCAGTAATGCTGACAAGCACAGTACTTGAAGGATTTATAACAGAGTAGCAATCACACACTTATTACATCGATAGTCCAATGATGAATTTATTTCAAATAATATGGCTGAAGGCCATCTAACACGATAACAGCGGAAGGCTTGGAAGATAAGTGAGTCCATCAACTCCAGCGGCATCACTGAGTATAGAACTACGACCTAAAAGGGGCATCTTACTCGTCGTCTGAAAAGTCTGCAACATGAAATGTTGCAGCCCGAAAACGGGTCAGCACATGGAATATGCTGGCAAGGTAACACAAGATAAATGCAATGAAAGTACAACTATACTATATGCAATATGGCTGGTGGAAAGCTCTATGGTTAAGTTCTTGTGTAAAGCCAATTTTTCCCTACTTCAAAGGAATTGATTTTAATTAACTATCATGGTAGTTGAAACATCGTTGAGAAGATAGACATCCTCTCAACCCCAATTAAAGTTCATCATTAACCCAACAATATTAAATTAGAGTAACATAATGAGATGCACATGAAAATCCAAGTACTAGATACTCAAGACGTCCATAACCGGGGACACGGCTAATCATGATCAGTTTGTACACTCTGCAGAGGTTTGTGCACTTTTCCCACAAGACTCGATCGCCTCCGTTTGGTTTCTCGCACTGTATGGTGTTTGAGAAACGGATGACCGAGTCATAGTCTTTCAGAAGCGCTAGCACCTGACGATCGGGCGGACCGTACCAACCTACATCCCCTACATCTGCTAGTCCACCACTGTAAGAGTTCGCACGACTTACTCATACTATGCTAGAGCCCATAATAACATTGTGGCTGCACACGGAAGTTTCTAGTATGAATAATCTCATGATCCCTTTGAGCCTGGGTGGCGGTCCATAAAAAAAACAGGCAATCGCTGGAATACCCAGGTGCCTCAATCCACCCAGATGTGTATTAATGTTGCCACCTTAAGTTAAACCATTAATTAACAAACTCACATCTGTCATGGATTTCACTCACCCAATCCACGTCTACGAGCATAGCATGTCCTAACAGCAAACGTAGAAGTAACTCCCAAAGGTTTGAATGTAACGCAGGTAATAGGTACTACCTCAATCTACTTCCCAGTCCCACAAGTTAATTAATCCTACTCATGCAATGTGTGAGGGTTTGGACTAATGCAATAAAAACTGGGTAATTGGAAAGTATGATCAAAGTGTTACTTGCCTTGCTGATGATCCGCAAAACCTAGAGACTCAAAGTAGCAAGCGGCGCACTCCGGGTACTCTACCGCAATCAAACAAGCACACAATAAGTACTTAACTAATGCACGGGTAAAACTCAAATAAGAGATCTAACCAGAAAGTTCAACTTAAGAACTCCGGTTTGCAAAAAGAATCAACTCGAAAGAAGCAACGAAACTCAAACTGCAAAAGAAACGAGCTCCGGTTTACTAGTTGGCCTAAAGTCAAATTTTACAGTAGCCAAAACTTTGTTCCAGTTGATTAAACGTAAAGAGGGCATTGAGACAAAGATCTGGGATTTTGAATCACCTGATTCCGACTCTCGAGCGAAAAGAAAAACGAAAAACAAGATCAGGGCAGAAATCGCGATCGGAATAATCGTGGATAAATACCCCGAAAAAGAAAAACGGACGAACAGGCTAACGAACGAACGTTCGCTGTCTGCGGCTAACTAACGAAAACCGTTCGTTAAAATGAATGTACGGACGAACGTCCGCTAAATAACTAAACCGACGGAAAAACCGAACCGATCTAAACTAATAAAACAGATCTACGGTTTTACAAAAATCGATCGGTTTTACTAAAAAAACGTAACTACCTCGGGCTCGAACTCCGGCGGAATCTCCGACGGTCCGGCGGTGGCGAGGTGGCGATGCTTCGGCGAGGCGGTCCGGCGGCGGCGGCGGCACGGCGGGGCGGCGGGCTGGCGGCGGGGCGGCGCGACACGCGGCGGGGCGGCGCGGCGGGCGGCGGCGGCGCGGGCTGGCGGCGCTAGGGTTTGCGGGCGAGCGGGGCTGTGGGGCTGGCGACTTGGGCCGGCGGGGTGGCGCTTATAAAGCCCAGTCTCCCGACCCTATACGAGTCTAAGTCGGTTCACTTTTTTTTAATAGAGTCCCGGCGCAGAAAAACTAACGAAAGAAATACTAAACAGACTCCAAAATTCCCGAAATAAATTTTCACCGTCCTCTAATAATATTTAGGACAAAGTGAACATTTTTCCCGGACCTAAATGCAATTTTTAAAAACGCGCATTTTTCCTATGCAAATAAATCCGCAAATAAATCCAGAAAATACCAAAAGTGATTTTAACATTTTTCCTCCAAAATTTCTGTTATTTTGGAGAAGTCATATTATCTCCGCTCATATTTTGTATTTAGAAATATTTTTAGGAGAAAAAAATAATTAGAATCACATTGTCCTCGTACCGGTATTCGAGCGAACTCAA
Organism: Secale cereale; assembly: GCA_902687465.1. NCBI lineage: Eukaryota > Viridiplantae > Streptophyta > Magnoliopsida > Poales > Poaceae > Secale > Secale cereale. The sequence goes on along the minus strand of LR738715.1, from coordinate 311,763,294 downwards.
ATACGTGAACGGTAAAATTCCCAACTCTCTCCGCAGGTCCTTGAGTTGCTTAGAATTTCGAGGAACGCCACAAACAAAAATGCAAAAGCATGCAATGCAAGTATGATCTATGTATAACATTCCAAATTGAAATTTTGGGATGTTACAAACCTACCCCCCTTAGAATGAATCTCGCCCTCGAGATTCGACTTGGCTAGAGAACAGGTGTGGGTGGTCCTTGCGTAGATCATCTTCTCGCTCCTAGGTGGCTTCTTCCTCGGTGTGGTGACTCCACTGAACTTTGCAAAATTTGATAACTTTTCTGCGAGTGACTCTGCTCGAAAATTCGAGAATCTTAACAGGCTTCTCCTCGTAAGTCAGATCACTGTCCAACTGAATTGCTTCCAGGGGTACTGTGTCTCTAAGCGGTATATCGGCCATCTCCGCGTGGCACTTCTTAAGCCGTGAAACGTGAAACACGTCGTGCACTCCTGATAATCCTTCGGGCAACTCCAACTTGTAGGCAACCTCTCCCATGCGTTCCAAAACACGGTAAGGTCCCACAAACCTCGGGGCTAACTTCCCTTTAACTCCGAAACGTTTAACTCCTCGCAGAGGCGATACTCTCAAGTACGCTCTATCTCCGATCTCATAGGCTATCTCCTTGCGCTTCGAGTCTGCATAACTCTTCTGCCTGGACTGAGCTACTTTCAGTCTATCTCGAATCAACTTCACCTTCTCTTCAGACTCTTTGATTAAGTCTGGTCCAAACAACTGTCGATCTCCAACTTCATCCCACATCAACGGTGTTCGGCATCTCCTTCCATACAATGCCTCGAACGGTTCCATCTTCAAACAGGCTTGGTAACTGTTGTTGTATGAAAACTCCGCGTAAGGCAAGTTGTCATCCCAGCTAGATCCATAATCTAATGCACAGACTCTCAGCATATCCTCCAAAATCTGATTGACTCTCTCCCTCTGTCCATCTGTCTGTGGGTGAAATGCTGTGCTAAACTCTAGTCTGGTACCCAAGGTTTCGTGTAACTGATTCCAGAACTTTGAGGTAAACTGGGTTCCTCTATCTGATACGATGCTCCTCAGAACTCCATGCAGACATACAATTCTGGTCATGTATATCTTAGCCAACTTTGCACTGGTATAAGTGGTTTTCATAGGGATAAAGTGGGCTACCTTCGTCAATCGGTCTACTACTACCCAGATTGAATCATATCCTGCTTTGGTCCTGGGCAATCCGGTGATAAAATCCATGCCAAGCTTCTCCCACTTCCATTCGGGTATTGGCATAGGTTGTAACAATCCTGTTGGCTTCTGATGTTCTGCCTTTACTCTCTGACATACATCACAAACTGTTACATACTCTGCAATATCCTTCTTTATACCGGTCCACCAGAAAATGTCCTTCAAATCCAAATACATCTTAGTATTTCCTGGGTGAATCGAGTATGGTGAATCATGGGCCTCCTGTAAAATCAACTTCCTGATCTCCGGGTCATTAGGCACATAGATTCGATCCTCAAACCATAGGGTGTCGTGTTCATCCTCACGAAATCCTTTATCTTTTCCTTCGCTCATCCTCTCCTTTATAGTGACAACCTCCTTGTCTGCTTTCTGAGCTTCTCTGATTTTATCCATCAGGGTAGACTGGATTTCTATATTGCTACATAGCCTCTCGGAACTATCTCCATACGTAGTTCTCGTAGGTCCTCGGCTAACTCCTTTGGAAATTCCTCCATCATTAGGGTATTGACATGGCTCTTACGGCTTAGCGCATCGGCTACTACGTTAGCCTTTCCGGGATGATAATGCAATCTCATGTCATAATCCTTAATGAGTTCCAGCCATCTCCTTTGCCTAAGATTCAACTCCTTCTGGGTGAATATATACTTCAAGCTCTTGTGATCCGTATATACTTCACAATGGTTTCAATAAAAAAATGTCTCCACGTCTTCAATGCATGCACTACGGCTGCTAACTCCAAATCGTGGGTGGCGTAGTTCAGCTCATGAGGTTTCAGTTGTCGTGAAGCATACGAAACAACTCTCCCTTCCTGCATAAGAACTGCTCCAAGTCCTCGACGTGAAGCGTCGCAGTACACCTCATAATCCTTATGTTGATATGGCAGAATCAACACAGGGGATGAGACCAACCTTTTCTTCAATTCCTGGAAACTGGCCTCACATTCTTCTGTCCAACTGAAATTGGTGTCCTTCTTTCACAACTCCGTCATTGGCTTTGCAATCCTCGAGAAATTCTCGATGAATCTCCGGTAGTATCCTGCCAGTCCAAGAAAACTCCGGATCTCTCCAACTGTTGTTGGGGCTTCCCAATGGGTCACGGTGTCCACCTTAGCGGGATCTACTGCTATTCCTTCTCCGGATATAACATGTCCGAGGAATCCGACTTCCTTCAACCAAAACTCGCATTTGCTAAACTTGGCATATAACTGATGTTCTCTAAGCTTCTCCAATACTAATCGCAAATGCTCCGCATGCTCCTCTTCATCCTTCGAGAAGATCAAAATATCGTCTATGAACACTACGACGAACTTATCCAAATACTCCATAAACACTTTGTTCATCAGGTTCATAAAGTATGCCGGTGCGTTTGTCAGACCAAACGACATAACGGTATACTCGTACAACCCATACCTAGTGGTAAAGGCCGTCTTAGGTATATCCTGCTCTCGGATCTTCAATTGATGGTACCTTGATCGCAGATCAATCTTGGAAAATATCTTAGCTCCTTGCAATCTATCGAATAGGTCATTGATCATTGGCAATGGGTACTTGTTCTTGATCGTTACTTCATTTAATCCACGGTAATCAACAACCATTCGTAACGATCCATCGTTCTTCCCCACTAGAAGTACTGGCGAACCCCAAGGCGAAGAACTTGGGCATATGAATCCTTTATCCAGTAACTCCTTAATCTGTTTCTTAATTTCCTCCAAATCCTTTGCGGGCATCCTATATGGTCTCTTAGAAATTGGCCCGGTGCCTGGCAAAAGTTCAATCAAAAACTCTATATCTCTATCCGGTGGCATGCCAGGTAACTCCTCTGGAAACACATCCGGAAAATCCTTCACTACTGGCACTTCCTCCTGAACAACTCCTGACAAGGAATTTAATCTACTCCTCTTTGACTTATGCCGGGATACATACTTGATCCTTCTTCCTTCCGGCGTAGTAAGCAAAATGGACTTACTGGCACATTCAATATTCCCTTCATACTTAGATAACCAATCCATGCCTAATATCACATCCATTCCTTGAGATTCCAAAACTATTAGGTCCGAAGGGAAAATGTAATTACCAATCCTTAAAGGCAACTGATCACACCATGACTTAGCCATATACTCCGCTCCTGGTGAGGTTACTAACATGGGCGATCTAAGGGCTTGGGTCGGCAGCTTATACTTATCCACAAATCCCCTTGAAATGTATGAATGCGATGCACCAGTATCGAAAAGAACGAGTGTAGTAAAGGACTTAACTAAGAACATACCTATAACCGCATCTGGTTGCTCCTCTACCTCCTCCACTGTCACGTGGTTCACTTGTCCTTTGTTGAACGAGTTGGGCTTCTTCCCGGCGCTTCCATTGCCGTTCCCATTCTTAACTTCTGGGCATTCATTGGCATAATGTCCATTCTTCCCGCACTTGTAACAAGTGACATGGCTAAAATCCCTCTTGGTGGGTGTGGACGGTGTAGGGCGGTTCTGGTTTCCATTGGCTCCATTCCCATTTCCATTGCCGTTCTTGGTGCCATTGTGATTGTGCGAGCTACCTCCTCCATGGGTATGCTGAAACTGTCCTACCATTTTAGGGGTAAAACGGGGCTTCCGCTGAGCTCCAGAATTATACTTTCCTTGCCCATACTTCCTCTTGCGACTCTCAATCTGTTGATGCTTCCTTTCAATCATTAGGGCGCGGTCAACCAACTCCTGGTAATTATTGAAAGTTGCCACCATCAACTGTACACTCATCTCATCATCCAGCCCTTCCATGAATCTCTCCTGCTTCTTGGCATCTGTAGCCACATCATCTGGGGCATAACGAGATAGGGTACTAAACTCATCCACGTACTGAGCCACAGTACGATTTCCTTGGCGCAAATTGCAAAACTCCTGCTTCTTCATACTCATGGCTCCAGTTGAGACATGGGCGGTACGAAAAGCTTGATGAAACTGATCCCAAGTCACATTGGCTACGGGATAAGTGGCTGTGTAATTCTCCCACCATGCTGCGGCTGGTCCAGACAACTGGTGTGCGGTAAATCGCACCTTCTCAGCATCTGAGCAATTTACGGTGGTCAAATCCCTTCCAATCTTGTGTAGCCAGTCATCAGCCGCAATTGGTTCGATGCTGCTAGCAAACACGGATGGTTGCAACCTTAAGAAACGTGTCAGGTTGTCCACGGGTGGTAGTGGTGGAGGGTTGTTGTTGTTGTTGTTGTTGTTCTGGTTGTTCTGAGTGTTCTGGACAAGAAGTTGCATCAGGGTGTTCTGCTGCTGGATCAACTGAGTGAGCTCAGGGGGAAACTCAAATTCACGTCTTGGAGGCATCTGATGGGTGTAGAGGGAAGAGATTAGAATAGAAAAGAGGTCTAAGGGAAATTCACTACCCATATGCACATGAGACAAACACACAATCATATCACACCAATCAATTTCAAACAAGGTCTTACAAATCTAACGATCGTTACAAAGGTGCTCTAAATCTAATATATGGGGGTAAACTACTAGTCACAGGATGGTCATCTAAAAATATTGATCGGCAGAGGATTCCATAATATCTGCTCCAGCTTCATCTTCATAGTCTTCGTCCTTGCTATCCTCAGCTTCCGTATCTGTGTCATCTATGATGATATAGTCTTCCGGTGGTATCTCCTTGGGTTCTTCTTCCTCGTCTTCTTCTCCCATGAGTATCACTAACTTCCGGGTCAAGTCATCATTCTTCTCCACAAGTATTTTCATCTCCTCCTCATATCCGTCGCGTGTAGACTTGAGTTCTTCCTCTAGCTCCAAATTCCTATTTAGGGCTTTCTTCAAATCTATCATCCCTGCACACATCTGGTGCTCCTGGCGACGAATGTGGTGGTTCTACTCCTGGATGAATGCTGCAATGGACCTATCCTTCCGGGTGCTGATCATATCCCAATTCTCATCTCGGCGTCCACAAATCTGGTAGATGGTGTCCTTTAGCTCCTGCTTGTAGACTTCTCCGATCCTTCCCATGGCAATGTGGGCTGCCATACTCCCGCCTAGGCTCCATGTAGGCGCATTGAAAGAAAATGCTATGAGTGAGGTGACGGGTGCAAACGTCCTTCCTGGAACTTGAGCTTGAATCAACCAACGCTCCTCCTCAGGTAGAGTGGAATTGTAGGTTCCGGTGAAACTCGGTAATCCAATGTTTAGATATCTTGTGACTTCTTTCAGGTGTCATCCAAATGGCGTGTCATCATCCGGTTGCATGAACTTGTGCTTTGCTTCCACCATCCTAAAGAGTAGAAAAGGTGAGGAGTCAGAAAGAGAAGAGTGAATTGTGCTCAAGGGCTTGTCTTAGTGGTCATGTCCTACAGTCAACCTGGCTCTGATACCATCTTGCAGCGACCAGATCTCAAACAGTCTGATCTCTATGCATCAGTGTCATCCCTGGATCAGTAATGCTGACACGCACAGTACTTGAAGGATTTATAACAGAGTAGCAATCACACACTTATTACATCGATAGTCCAACGATGAATTTATTTCAAATAATATGGCTGAAGGCCATCTAACACGATAACAGCGGAAGGCTTGGAAGATAAGTGAGTCTATCAACTCCAGCGGCATCACTGAGTATAGAACCACGACCTAAAAGGGGCATCTTACTCGTCGTTTGAAAAGTCTGCAACATGACCCGAAAACGGGTCAGCACATGGAATATGCTGGCAAGGTAACACAAGAGAAATGCAATGGAAGTACAACTATACTATATGCAATATGACTGGTGGAAAGCTCTATGGTTAAGTTTTTGCGTAAAGCCAAATTTTCCCTACTTCGAAGGAATAGATTTTAATTAACTATCATGGTAGTTGAAACATCGTTGAGAAGATAGACATCCTCTCAACCCCAATTAAAGTTCATCATTAACCCAACAATATTAAATTAGAGTAACATGATGAGATGCACATGAAAATCCAAGTACTAGATACTCAAGACGTCCATAACCGGGGACACGGCTAATCATGATTAGTTTGTACACTCTGCAAAGGTTTGTGCACTTTTCCCACAAGTCTAGATCGCCTCTGTTTGGTTTCTCGCACTGCATGGTGTTTCAGAAACGGATGACCGAGACATAGTCTTTCAGAAGCGCTAGCACCTTACGATTGGGCGGACCGTACCAACCTACACCCCCTACATCTGCTAGTCCACCACTGTAAGAGTTCACACACCTTACTCATACTATGCTAGAGCCCATAATAGCATTGTGGCTGCACACGGAAGTTTCTAGTATGAATAATCTCATGATCCCTTTGAGCCTGGGTGGCGGTCCATAAAAAAACAGGCAATCGCTAGAATACCCAGGTGCCTCAATCCACCCAGATGTGTATTAATGTTGCCACCTTAAGTTGAACCATTAATTAACAAACTCACACCTGTCATGGATTTCACTCACCCAATCCACGTCTACGAGCATAGCATGTCCTAACAGCAAACGTAGAAATATCTCCCAAAGGTTTGAATGTAATGCAGGTAATAGGTACTACCTCAATCTACTTCCCAGTCCCACAAGTTAATTAATCCTACTCATGCAATGTGTGAGGGTTTGGACTAATGCAGTAAAAACTGGGTAATTGGAAAGTATGATCAAAGTGTTACTTGCCTTGCTGATGATCCGCAAAACCTAGAGACTCAAAGTAGCAAGCGGCGCACTCCGGGTACTCTATCGCAACCAAACAAGCACACAATAAGTACTTAACTAATGCACGAGTAAAACTCAAATAAGAGATCTAACCAGAAAGTTCAACTTAAGAACTCTGGTTTGCAAAAAGAATCAACTCTAAAGAAGCAATGAAACTCAAACTGCAAAAGAAACGAGCTCCGGTTTACTAGTTGGCCTAAAGTCAAATTTTACAGTAGCCAAAACTTTGTTCCAGTTGATTAAACGTAAAGAGGGCATCGAGACGAAGATCTGGGATTTTGAATCACCAGATTCCGACTCTCGAGCGAAAAGAAAAACGAAAAACAAGATCAGGGCAGAAATCGCGATCGAAATAATCGTGGATAAATACCCCGAAAAAGAAAAACGAACGAACAGGCTAACGAACGAACGTTCGCTGTCTGCGGCTAACTAACGGAAACCGTTCGTTAAAACGAACGTACGGACGAACGTCCACTAAATAACTAAACCGACAGAAAAACCGAACTGATCTAAACTAATAAAACAGATCTACGGTTTTACGAAAACCGATCGGTTTTACTAAAAAAACGTAACTACCTCGGGCTCGAACTCCGGCGGAATCTCCGACGGTCCGGCGGTGGCGAGGTGGCGGTGCTCTGGCGAGGCGGTCCGGCGGCGGCGGCGGCACGGCGGGGCGGCGGGCTGGCGGCGGGGCGGCGCGGCACGCGGCGGGGCGGCGGGGCGGCGGCGGCGCGGGCTGGCGGCGCTAGGGTTTGCGGGCGAGCAGGGCTGCGGGGCTGGCGACTTGGGCCGACGGGGCGGCGCTTATAAAGCCCAGTCTCCCGACCCTATACGAGTCTAAGTCGGTTCACTTTTTTTTAATAGAGTCCTGGCGTAGAAAAACTAACGAAAGAAATACTAAACGGACTCCAAAATTCCCGAAATAAATTTTCACCATCCTCTAATAATATTTAGGACAGAGTGAACATTTTTCCCGGACCTAAATGCAATTTTGAAAAACGCGCATTTTTCCTATGCAAATAAATCCGCAAATAAATCCAGAAAAATACCAAAAGTGATTTTAACATTTTCCTCCAATATTTCTGTTATTTTGGAGAAGTCATATTATCTCCGCTCATATTTTGTATTTAAAAATATTTTTAGGAGAGAAAAATAATTAGAATCACACTGTCCTCGTAGCGGTATTTGAGCGAACTCAAATACGTGAACGGTAAAATTCCCAACTCTCTCCGCAGGTCCTTGAGTTGCTTAGAATTTCGAGGAACGCCACAAACAAAAACGCAAAAGCATGCAATGCAAGTATGATCTATGTATAACATTCCAAATTGAAAATTTGGGATGTTACATATAAGGAATGAGGTGTTGCACTCGCACTAGCACCCATGTCACATAAACCATGATAGAAATGATCTCATATTTTAACAGAAATAACAGGCATGCCTACAACAGGTCTATGCTTATTTTTAGTATCGGGTCTAGCAATTCTAGCAGCTTCATCGCAGAGGTAAATGACATGCCCATCAATATTATCGACCAAGAGATCCTTAACCATAGCAATACTAGGTTCAACTTTAATTTGCTCAGAGGGTGTAGGTGTTCTAGCATTGCTCTTATGAACCACAGTTGCAGCTTTAGCATGATCCTTTATTCTAACAGGGAAAGGTGGTTTCTCAATATAAGTGGTAGGAACAATAGGATCAACATTACAAGTGATAGTCTTTTCTTCAACATTAATAGGTTCAACTACTTTTAGTTTGATGACCCACAAGTGTAGGGGATCTATCGTAGTCCTTTCGATAAGTAAAAGTGCCGAACCCAACGAGGAGCAGAAGGAAATGATAGGCAGTTTTCAGAATGGTATTTTCTGCAAGCACTGAAATTATAGGTAATAGATAGTTTTGTGATAAGGTAATTGGTAGCAAGTAACAAAAGGTAAAAGTAAATAAGGTGCAGCAAGGTGGCCCAATCCTTTTTGTATCAAAGGACAAGCCTGAACAAACTCTTATATGAAGGAAAGCGCTCCCAAGGACACATGGGAATTGTCGTCAAGCTAGTTTTCATCGCGATCATCTGATTCGCGTTCGGTACTTTGATAATTTGGTATGTGGGTGGACCGGTGCTTGGGTGATGTCCTTACTTGGACAAGCCTCCCACTTATGATTATCCTCTAATGCAATCATCCGCAACTACAAAAGAAGTATTAAGGTAAACCTAACCATAGCATGAAACAAGTGGATCCAAATCAGCCCCTTACGAAGCAACGCATAAACTAGGGTTTAAGCTTCTGTCACTCTAGCAACCCATCATCTACTTATTACTTCCCAATGCCTTCCTCTAGGCCCAAATAATGGCGAAGTGTCATGTAGTTGAAGTTCACATGACACCACTAGAGGGGAGACAACATACATCTCATCAAAATATCAAACGAATACCAAATTCACATGACTACTAATAGCAAGACTTCTCCCATGTCCCCAGGAACAAAAGTAACTATTCACAAGACATAATATTGTTCATGATCAGAGGGGTATTAATATGCATAATGGATCTGAACATATGATCTTCCACCAAATAAACCAACTAGAATAAACTACAAGGAGTAATCAACACTACTAGAAACCCACAGGTACCAATCTAAGGTTTGGGTACAAAGATTGGATACAAGAGATGAACTAGGATTTGAGAGGAGATGGTGCTGGTGAAGATGTTGATGAAGATAGCCCTCACCAAGATGGGAGAGTTGTTGGTAATGTCGGCGGTGACGATTTCCCCCTCCTGGAGGGAAGTATCCCCGGCAGAACAGCTCTGTCGGAGCCCTAGATTGGTTTCCGCCAAGGTTCCAGGTCAAAACACCTCATATAGGAGAAGATGGGCTTCGGGGGGCCATCGGGGGGCCCACGAGGCAGGGGCGCGCCCAGAGAGGGGGGCGGGGCGCCCCCACCCTCGTGGACAGCCGGTGGCCCCCCTGCTGATCTTCTTTCGCCAGATATTTTTTATATTTCCCGAAATGGTGTCCTGTGAAGTTTAGGGGCTTTTTGAGTTGTGCAGAATAGGTTTCCAGAGTTTGCTTATTTTCCAGCCCAGAATTCCAGTTGCCGGCATTGTCCCTCTTCATGTAAACCTTGTAAAACAAGAGAGAAAAGGCATAAGTATTGTGACATAACGTGTAATAACAGCCCATAATGCAATAAATATCAAGATATAAGTATGATGCGAAATGGACGTATCATACTTCAATGGGAGGATGATATTTAAACCACTTCTCTTTAGGGAGATCAACATGAGTAGAAAATGATTCACAGAAAGAAGCTACTATTTCAGAGTCAAGTCCATATTTAGTGCCAAATTCACGGAAAACATAGGCATCCATAAAAGATTTAACACAGTCAAACTTAGGTGTTATACCTGACTCCTTACCTTTGTCGAGATCCCAGTGTTCAGAGTTGCGTTTAATTCTTTCCAATAAATCCCATTGGAATTCAATAATCTTCATCATAAAAGAACCAGTACAAGAAGTATCAAGCATGGAGTGATTATTAAGAGAAAGCTGAGCATAAATTTTGTGATTAATAATTTCTCCTGAGAGATCATGATTGGGGCATGAATATAACATTGTCTTAAGCCTCCCCAAGCTTGAGCGACACTTTATCCTTCGCGAGGCCAAAACTTATATATATATAATTACGATCACAATGAACCTGATGCATAGGATAAAATTTCTAATGAAATTCCAATTTCAATCGGTTGTAGTTCCATGATCCAATATCATCGCATAGCCTAAACCATGTCAATGCCTTTCCCTTCAAAGATAAAGGGAAGACTTCTTATTGATAACATCCTCGGGCATACCTGCAAGCTTAGATAACCCACATACTTCATCCACATAGATTAGGTGCAAATCGGGATGCAATGTTCCATCTCCTGTAAAGGGATTAGCTAGCAGTTTCTCTATCATACCTGAAGGAATTTCAAAGTGAACATTTTCAGTAGGTTCATTAGGTTGAGGAGCAACTCTTTTCTCTACTGGTCGGGGTGAAGATACCCCGAACAAGCCCCTCAAAGGATTATGTTCCATAGTAACAAGTGATAGTAAATTTCAGCACACTATATAAATTTTTCCTTACCATATTCCACATACCAAAGGCGCTTCACTCCCCGACAACGGTGCCAGAAATGAGTCTTGATGACCCTCAAGTATAGGGGATCTATCGTAGTCCTTTCGATAAGTAAGAGTGTCCCACCCAACGAGGAGCAGAAGGAAATGATAGGCAGTTTTCAGTAAGGTATTCTCTGCAAGCACTGAAATTATCGGTAACAGATAGTTTTGTGATAAGGTAATTTGTAACGAGTAACAAGTAATAAAATTAAATAAGGTGCAGCTACATGGACCAATCCTTTTTGTAGCAAAGGACAAGCCTGGACAAACTCTTATATAAGGAAAAGCGCTCCCGAGGACACATGTGAATTATCGTCAAGCTAGTTTTCATCACGTTCTGTTATGCCTAGGATGGGATTATACCTCCTACGTGTCGAGGCACGACTTAAAGGTATAAGCCCATTCTAGAATGATCTCAAGTTTGGTATCTTTGCACGACTCATGTAAAAAAATAGGGATGAAATTGCAAAAGGATAGTTGGCTTACACTCGCCACGTCACACAATACATTACATAAGCAAATCATCATTCAAAACATCACAACCCGACTACGGGCGAAAATCCAAATGAAAGATACCAAATACATAAAGCCACAGGTCCGAATCGCCCCTAGTAGAAACCACTACTGATCGTCGAAAACGTCACAAGCATACGACTACGCTCTTCATCGAACTCCCACTGAAGTTCTGATCCAACTCCTGCATTGTTCTCATCGGTACCTGCATCTGGTGTTGTAGTATCTGTGAGCCACGAGGACTCAGCAATCCCATAACCATGGGTATCAAGACTAGCAAAGCTTTATGGGTAGGAAGAGGTAAAGTGGTGAGGTTGCAGCACGGCTAAGCATAGTATGGTGGCTAGCTTACGAGTACAAGAATAAGATGAGCATCTACGCAAACGGTCGCAACTAGTAGTGATCGCTAAAGATCTTGAACTACCTACGAGCCAAACATAACCCCACCGTGTTCTCTTCTCAAAGTGAAAAGAGACAGTCATGGTTACTCACATAGTTGTGTGTTTTACTTCGGATCCTCTGTCAAGTTTTCTACAACCGGACATTAACAAATTCCAATCTGCCACATAACCGCGGGCACGGCTTTCGAAAGATCATAACCCTGCAAGGGTGTCCCAACTTAGGCCATCACAAGCTCTCACGATCAGCTGAAGTGATAAATATAATATCATCACCCCTTATCTTAGGGAAATCCGATCAGGCTCGGCATCCTGGTGCACAAGACATTTCGACAATGGTAAAACAAGTCCAGCAAGACCTCCCAGCGTGCCGACACCCAGATAGTAGCCGCGCGTATCTCGTCTCAGGCCACGACCGGATGGGACAGCCTACGGGAGCCAATCCTCGAGTTTCCCCGCAGTCGGCCCGTTTGGGACCAACACCATCAGCACTGGCCCCCCCCTGTTATGTAGAATTAAGAACCCGGGGACATGACCCCCTATGCAATTAATTAATTAATTAAGTTGTTATTATGAGCAAATTAGAACCAATGTTGGGCCTTGCTGGAGGAGTTTTATTCAAAGACGAAGTGTCAAGGGGTCCCCATATACCCATCGTGTAAGGAACGCAAAATCAAGGAACATAATGCCGGTTTATCGGCACCTAAGGTGGCATGAGTGGAACAAAACACCGAGCAAAAGGCCAAGACTTCCACCCATGCCCAGTATATAGGCGTGTTAATAATAATTATAGATATTGTGATATTCCAACAACAAGTTCCCTCCTGGAACGACCTTCATCTTCACCTGCAACTAACAACGCTATAAGAGGGGCTGAGCAAGCGGTTAACATAGCCAAACAATGGTTTTGCTAGGAAGGTTTCAAAGGTTAGAGGCTTCATGGCAACAAGGAGAGGGGCTGACAATAAAGATGGGTAGCGCGACATATAACGATAGCATCGAGACACTAAGCATGTCAATGATAGTAAAGGTATCCAAGGGTATGGTCATCTTAGATACAAAAGAACGAATGGATCATGAGCAGAATAAAGAATACTTGAATGATGCACCAGAAGAATATGGAGACGAACGGAGAGGCATCGATGAAGAATATTTGGAGGATGAAGTTGAAAACTGAGAACGAAGAAATATTCTAAAATGATGGCCTTCGGAGGATCACAATGGGAAGAACTCAAGAATTGCTCTGAAGGGGCATGAAAACAATTCCCACAATCGAAAACAATTATGAGGATGGCATGAAGCTAGAACCACGAATCTTGAGAGAACGGGCTAAGATTTAAGAGAAACACCTCTCCGGTCTTCAAATGTTGAGACTGAAGACGAGAAATGCCATGAAGAATTTCGAGATACTCCGGACGAATGACAAGAGGAAGGTGGAGCTAAAGATGGAAATAATTGAAAACAAGCTTGGAGAAGGCATGTGACTGATGGAATTCATTCTTACATCACGCTTTGAAAGGAATTCTCCGGAAAAAGAAGAGTCAGGTAAGATCCTGGAAAAAAGACCTGTGGGTTAGGGCCCACTCAAAAGAAATCACCGTTGAAAAAGATTGCTTAAGAGATATTGCACCGGTTGAATTACATGTCTTGAATAAGATGACAATCCTCAAAATAGCTTGAACGGATTAAGAATGGAAACACGAATCTTTTGAGATGTCTTGAACACTCCGGATATGAATAAAGAGATGTGAAGAGATAAGAGAGCCTTGGATAAGAAATTTCAACATGGGAAAACATGTGAAAAAAAAGGAATAGATATGATCAATACGGAAGCTTGGATTTAGTCCACCGGAGAAGAATGTTAGAATTAAGAATGATGAACTTAAAACTCTTGAGCATCTTCACGATAACTCACCGGATAAGAACATTGAAGGAAAAGAATCAAGAAACGTCACATGAATAAAATGGATATTTCATTTGAGAATTTCTGGCTCCAAGAAGAAGAAGGGTGGGAGGGTGGGAAACAAAGATAACTTGGGATGAATGAAATAGGCACCATTGAGGAAAACCAAGACTTGATCTTGCACATATTAAAAGGATTGGGTAACTCGAAGAGTAGCACGCCGGTTGAAAGAATTTAACATAGCAATCTTGATGATCAAGAAGGACTAGCACTCCCATAGAAATATGAGAACACCGATTAGGAAGGTATGGAATCAACACTTGACATCGAAGCAACTCGAATACCAGAATCAAAACAAAACAAAGGATAGATATGTTGCAACAAACTCTTCACAATATCATTCGAATGGATAATTGAACGAATGAATTCCTTAGCTTAATGGTACAACACTCTTCACGAGAAGCCACTTGGGAGAACAAAAGGTAAATAAAAATAAGAAGGAGCAGATAGAACAAATACAAGATAGAAGCTTCGTTCCACATGTTCGTGCTGAAAGCTCATGGAACGTGTTACAAAAGGGTTTTGCAATCCCCGGATCAGCATAGCCAAGGACCCTTTAAGATGCAACTCCTGATTGGAACAACGCCCATAAAACCACTTCACTTAATGTAGAACCCCGAACTCCATATCATGCATTCGTTGGAAGAATGCCTACGATCTACTAGATGAACCCACCTATTAACATCCGAAAGTTTCCAGTTATGCAATCAGGTATTGGGGATACAGGGGAAGCATCGCGCACTCAACTCTAATCCTACATCCAGCCGTATCCATCCTTCAACACATAACCAGTTATTTCCGGAAACCGTTTACCTCGGACCTTCGAAATGCATCTGCTATACAAGCTATGGCAATACTCCCGAACTACCTCCCCAGTACTGGGTGATGTCGGGGTTATCTTGCCACTAACCGCATAGGAGAGTTTTTGATGTCGGCCGTCTTAAGTATTCCAGAACTGCTGCGATATATTTGTGACGACAACACCTCAGAGCTCAACTCCCCGGGACACTGCCACAACCCCTAAATGACAGGAGGCATCGAGAACGATGTTCTCGTCACAAAGACATCGAAACAATCCAAACAATACTCGCGTGATCCTAAAAAAAAAATTGGTGAATTTTGAGAGTAGAAGAGGCAAGAGTAATCGTCAGGAGTCCTCACCAGAGTGAAAAGAGATGAGGAGCAAAAAAATCCTACTCTCCGAGATATATATATATATAATAATATATATATATATATATATATATATATATATATATATATGACTCAAAACATTTTCAAGTGTGTGCCTAGACTCAACCGTCAACGATTCGATCAATCAGTGGGGGCTTCTAGGTCGGAGAAGGCTCTGATACCAACTTGTAATGCCCAGGATGGGATAATACCTCCTACGTGTCGAGGCACGACTTAAAGGTATAAGCCCATTCTAGAATGATCTCAAGTTTGGTATCTTTGCACGACTCATGTAAAAAAATAGGGATGAAATTGCAAAAGGATAGTTGGCTTATACTCGCCACGTCACACAATACATTACATAAGCAAATTATCATTCAAAACATCACAACCCGACTACGGGCGAAAATCCAAATGAAAGATACCAAATACATAAAGCCACAGGTCCGAATCGCCCCTAGTAGAAACCACTATTGATCGTCGAAAACACCACAAGCATGCGGCTACGCTCTTCATCGAACTCCCACTGAAGTTCTGATCCAACTCCTGTATCTGGTGTTGTAGTATCTGTGAGCCACGAGGACTCAGCAATCCCATAACCATGGGTATCAAGACTAGCAAAGCTTTATGGGTAGGAAGAGGTAAAGTGGTGAGGTTGCAGCACGGCTAAGCATAGTATGGTGGCTAGCTTACGAGTACAAGAATAAGATGAGCATCTACGCAAACGGTCGCAACTAGTAGTGATTGCTAAAGATCCTGAACTACCTACGAGCCAAACATAACCCCACCGTGTTCTCTTCTCAAAGTGAAAAGAGACAGTCACGGTTACTCACACAGTTGTGTGTTTTACTTCGGATCCACTGTCAAGTTTTCTACAACCGGACATTAAAAAATTCCAATCTGCCACATAACCGCGGGCACGGCATTCGAAAGATCATAACCCTGCAGGGGTGTCCCAACTTAGCCCATCACAAGCTCTCACGATCAGCTGAAGTGATAAATATAATATCATCACCCCTTATCTTAGGGAAATCCGATCAGGCTCGGCATCCCGGTGCACAAGACATTTCGACAATGGTAAAACAAGTCCAGCAAGACCTCCCGGCGTGCCGACACCCTGATAGTAGTCACGCGTATCTCGTCTCAGGCCACGACCGGATGGGACAGCCTACGGGAGCCAATCCTCGAGTTTCCCCGTGGTGGCCCCGCAGTCGGCCCGTTTGGGACCAACACCATCAGCACTGGCCCCCATGTTATGTAGAATTAAGAACCCGGGGACATGACCCCCTATGCAATTAATTAATTAATTAAGTTGTTATTATGAGCAAATTAGAACCAATGTTGGGCCTTGCTGGAGGAGTTTTATTCAAAGACGAAGTGTCAAGGGGTCCCCATATACCCATCGTGTAAGGAATGCAAAATCAAGGAACATAATGCCGGTTTATCGGCACCTAAGGTGGCATGAGTGGAACAAAACACCGAGCAAAAGGCCAAGCCTTCCACCCATGCCCAGTATATAGGTGTTTTAATAATAATTATAGATATTGTGATATTCCAACAACAAGTTCCCTCCTGGAACGACCTTCATCTTCACCTGCAACTAACAACGCTATAAGAGGGGCTGAGCAAGCGGTTAACATAGCCAAACAATGGTTTTGCTAGGAAGGTTTCAAAGGTTAGAGGCTTCATGGCAACAAGGAGAGGGGCTGACAATAAAGATGGGTAGCGCGACATATAACGATAGCATCGAGACACTAAGCATGGCAATGATAGTAAAGGTATCCAAGGGTATGGTCATCTTGCCTGAGATCTCGCAAGGAAGAAGAACGGATTCATGAAGAAGACGAAGAAGAACCACAGGTAGACGAACGAATCCTCACGAACGCAACGGAACAAGCACTAACGAGAAGAAGCAAGCAATACGTTAAACAAACCACTCAAGAACATGACAATATGCTCAACCAAGTATGATGCAAAACAAGTCTACATAGGATGCACTACAAGTCTATACAGGAAGCACAACATGGCAAGGTAGGAAGCACAGTAAAACAACACAAATCTATATGATGCAATACATGGCAAGGTATGATGCATGACAAGTCTATACAAGAAGCAATACATGGCAAGGTAGGAAGCACATAAAAACAACACAAGCAACATGTTTAAATGAGGCCGGAAACAACAACAACAATTCCGGAAAAACCCCATATGCATGTTTAGCAATTTGGTACTGTTCCGCCTATTACACCATTTTAATGTTGTTAAACAGCAAAACAAGGGGCACCATGTTATTCTACACATTTTCCACCCCATTTACATATAAAGTTTATTAAATTTGGAGCTACGGTTATTTAGTTATGAAATAAACCATTTTAACATGTTATTTAAGCAAACTTATGCAAACAGCAATATAAACATTTTTAACATGATTGAAAGTGGCATATTATTAATCTACATAAAATTCTAAGCATTTTTCATATATAAAGTTTTTGCATAAGATGCACAGTTGTGAAGTTATTATATGCATGAAGTTTGAGGGCTAAATTGTAAAACAGGCAGCCTCAGGAAATTAGTTAAAATCGCTGGCCTAAAAAAACAAGGGCCGAAACTGGAGCGAAAGGAGGGGGCTGTGGGGAGCTCACCCATGGGCTTCGGCCCAGTTGGTGCAGCGGCTGGACGGCTGGGGTGTCTCGGTGCGCTGGGCCGCGGCGCAGAAGAGGCCCAGGGCGAAGAGGAGTCGGGCGAGGCGGTAACGGGCGCTGATCGACGCAGGCAGGCGCGGTGCGGATCGGGCGCACCCGTTCTGGAGCGGACGAAGCAGGTCGACGGGTGAACGGGCGAGCGCTATCGTCGTACTCATTCGAAGCAGAGGCGCCATCCTCCTCTGCTCGATGCAGAGGTAGGAGCCGGGCGTCGCGGCGAAGTAGGGAAGGCGCTGTGGCACTCCGGCGAGGCGGAGGGAGTGATGGCATGGGCGGAGCTCCACGCATCCAGCCGCGGGATGGCGGATCCAGGCGGTGGTGGCTCCACGCGACGGCGGGGCTCGGGCTGGAGCAGCCAAGGCGACGCGGCGGGGCAGACGGGGATCGCCGGAGCTGGCGGGTGAGGAGGACGGCGGCGACCGGATCCGGGGAGGAGGGACGACGGGGAAGGGGAGCAGCGCGGCTACCCGCAGGACCCAGGCGGCAGGGACGAATTCCGGCAGCGGTGGCGACGCAGCACGAGGACGACGGCATTGTGAACTCCGGCGGGTGCAGTTGTGGTTCTGGTGGCCGGCGGCGGTGGGACTTAAGGAGCTCGGCCATGGCGGCTATGGCCTGATTCAGAGAGAGAGATGTGAGCAGAGGGAGCAGAAAGAGGAGGGGAGACGCGGACGGGACGCACGGAAGGAGAGGCGTGAACGAGCGAGAGGCTGTTCCAGCGGGCTCCAGAGCGCGGGAAGATGACGTCCAGCCCTCCTGCTCAGGCAATCGTGGAGGGGTGACGCGGGGCCGCGGGCAGAGGAGCTGGTTGGTGGGGAGATCGAGAGGTGGAGGTCCGAGGTGAAACCAGAGGAGGCCAGGAGGGAAGCTGGTTGGTGGGGAGGGGATCCCGATGGGGATTTGGTGGAGCGGCGGCGGCGGTGAGGGGATGGATGGGACATCTCTCCTAGAAACTAGGGTTGCTCACTATATATAGCAATTCGGATAAGTTTAGGGTGATTCGATCCCTCCGATCGTAATCGGACGGTTCGAGAAAGTAGACTAGGGAGTGTCCAAACAAAGAATCGATGATATTTTTGGGATGTTTGGGGATGATCCGGATCCATCGGTAACGACTCCCCGGGTCGGGTTCGGGACAGTTTCAGACGCGTAGTCGAGAGGTAAAAGTGGGCTAGTTGGTGGGTTGTGTAGAAGGCATCGGGCTGAGATGAGAGAAGAGAGAGAGATGGCAGCCCGGCAACAGGTCTCAGAGCACTGAAACGTCCGACGTTTATTCGGCTATAGTGCCGCTATATGTTTAACGGTTGGGCTATCAAATGAACTCCGAATGCGACGAAAATTGACAGGCGGTCTACCTATGCTATAATAAGACCGCACGCCAAGTTTCAACCCATTCCGTGAACATTTTTCGGCCACTTATAAAATAAATATTCGGAGGTGCCACGGGCGCGTGCGAGTGTGTCTGGACTCAGAACGGGCAACGGAGAGGACAGGGCAACTACGGACGGAGGCAAGTTTTGAAAACATGCTAATGAAATGCACATGATGACATGACAAAGTGCAACACGCAAGCAAATGACATGGCAACAATGACGAATAACTGGCTGACACCTGGCGCATCGGTCTCGGGGCGTCACACGTTCATATGATTCACATTCGTTACTTTGATAATCTGATATGTGGGTGGACCGATGCTTGGGTGCTGGGACAAGCATCCCACTTATGATTAACCTCTATTGCAAGCATCCTCAACTACAAAAGAAGTATTGAGGTAAACCTAACCATAGCATGAAACATGTGGATCCAAATCAGCCCCTTACGAAGCAACGCATAAACTAAGGTTTAAGCTTCTGTCACTCTAGCAACCCATCATCTACTTATTACTTCCCAATGCCTTCCTCTAGGCCCAAACAATGGTGATGTGTCACGTAGTCGATATTCACATAACACCACTAGAGTAAAGACAACATACATCTCATCAAAATATCGAACGAATACGAAATTCACATGACTACTTATAGCAAGACTTCTCCCATGTCCCCAGGAACAAACGTAACTACTCACAAATCATATTCATGTTCATAATCAGAGGGGTACTAATATGCATAATGGATCTGAACATATGATCTTCCACCTAATAAACCAACTAGTATCAACTACAAGGAGTAATCAACACTAACAGCAACCCACAGGTACCAATCTGAGGTTTTGAGACAAAGATTGGATACAAGAGATGAACTAGGGTTTGAGAGGAGATGGTGCTGGTGAAGATGTTGATGGAGATTGACTCCCTCCCGATGAGAGGGTCGATGGTGCTGACGATGGTGACGATTTCCCCCTCCCGGAGGGATGTTTCCCCGGCAGAACAGCTCCGCCGGAGCCCTGGATTGGTTCCGCCAAGGTTCCGCCTCGAGACGGCGGCGCTTCATCCCGAAAGCTTCCTTCCTATTTTTTCCAGGGCAGAAGACACCTTATACCAGAAGATGGGCACCGGGGGTTTGCCAGGTGGCCCACGAGGTAGGGGGCACACCTAGGGGGTAGGGCACTCCCCCACCCTCATGGACGGTGGATGGCCCCTCTCTGGCGCTTTCTTCACCCGATATATTTTATATATATTCCAAAACCGACTTTTGTGGAGTTTCAGGACTTTTTGAGTTGTGCAGAATAGGTCTTCAATATTTGCTCCTTTTCGAGCCCAGAATTGTAGCTGTCGGCATTCTCCCTCTTCATGTAAACCTTGTAAAATAAGAGAGAAAAGGCATAAGTATTGTGACATTATGTGTAGTAACAGCCCATAATGCAATAAATATCGATATAAGAGCACAATGCAAAATGGACGTATCAACCCCCAAGTGACATACTTACGAATTGTGCTCGTCGGGGACCTATGTTTGAGCTGTGCTGTGCATCCAATTCTCTTTGGTCCCTGTAATTTGGGCGTCAAGCCTCTTAAGTGAACATGTAAGACGATGATAAGGACTCAGCTTCGAGGAAGTGAAACGACAAAGGCCCTGAATTACCAGGGATGTCGGCTTTATTATACTTTTGCTAATATATACATCATCAAACTATGTACATCATGAGAGCCGGTAGCTCAAGTATAGTAGGGCCGAAGATGAGCAATATTCCACGGCTGACGGGTCTCCTCCTCTGATGTGCGTGAGTCCTTGTGTTCTCGAACGTCGATAAGATAGTATGAACCATTATGCAGATTCTTGCTGACCACAAAAGGTCTTTCCCAAGGCGGTGATAGTTTATGCATATCAGTTTGATCCTAGATAAGCCGGAGCACCAAGTCGCTTTCTTGAAAGGTTCTGGTTTTGACCCGGCGGCTATGATAACGACGTAGATCTTGCTGATAAATTGCTGAAGGAGACACAACTAGATCACGCTCCTCATCCAATAGGCCCAGTGCATCCTGACGTGCCCTTTCATTATCAGCTTCAACATAAGCCACCACATGGGGCGAATCAAGACGGATGTCACTTGGAAGAACCGCCTCTGCTCCATAGACCACGAAGAAAGGTGTGTAACCTGTAGATATGTTGGGGTTGCATTGATACTCCATAACACCGAGTGTAACTCCTCCACCCCACAATCCGACGTTCTTTTCAAAGGAACCATAAGCTAGGGCTTGATGCCTCGCAGAATCTCTTGATTAGCTCGTTCCGTTTGACCATTAGACTCGGGGTGAGCCACGGAGGAAACATCAAGTCGAATATGCTCTCCTTGACAAAACTCTTTCATAGCACCCTTAGATAGATTAGTGCCATTATCCGTTATAATGCCGTGGGGAAAGCCAAAACGGAAGATCACCTTCTTGATGAATTGAACCGCCGTTGCCGCATCACACTTGCTAACCGGCTCTGCTTCAACCCACTTGGTAAACTTATCAACC
Organism: Secale cereale; assembly: GCA_902687465.1. NCBI lineage: Eukaryota > Viridiplantae > Streptophyta > Magnoliopsida > Poales > Poaceae > Secale > Secale cereale. Next base: position 311,741,586 of record LR738715.1, on the reverse strand, counting down.
GCCACCAAAAGGTGAGTTTTCTTATCCTTGGACATCTTGAAAGGCCCGACCATATCAAGTCCCTTGGTCGCAAACGGCCAAGTAATTGGAATCATCCTTAACTCTTAGGCCGGAACATGAACTCGTCGTGAAAACTTCAGACAACTGTCACATATGCTGACCAAATCCTCAGCATCAGCATGAGCCGTCAACCAATAGAATCCATGACGAAAAGCCTTGGCCACGAGAGATTTAGAGCCGACATGATGACCACAATCTCCTTCATGGATCTCTCGCAGGATCTCACAACCTTCTTCAGGAGAGACACATCGTTGAAACGCCCTTGTGACACTGCGATGGTGCAATTCCCCATTGACAATCGTCATTGACTTAGACCGCTGGGTTATCTGTCTGGCAAAAATCTCATCCTCACGTAACTCACCCCAGGTCATGTAAGCCATATACGGAACTGTCCAATCAGGAATAGCATGAAGAGCCACCACCAATTGTACTTCCGGGTCAAGAACAACAAGATCCTCCTCTGTAGGTAATTTGACAGAAGGGTTAAGCAGAACATCCAGGAACGTGTTAGGTGGCACCAGCTTACGCTGAGACCCTAACCGGCTTAAAGTGTCAGCCGCCTCGTTCTTCCTGCGATCAATATGCGCAACTTGGTAACCCTTGAAATGAACTGCAATAGCATGAACCTCCCGATGATAAGCCGCCATGAGTGGATCCTTGGAATCCCAAGTGCCTAAAACTTGCTGAGCTACCAGATCTGAGTAACCGAAGCACCTCACCCGGCTTAAGTTCATCTCCTTAGCCATCCGAAGACCGTGGAGCAAGGCCTCGTAGTCAGCTGCATTATTAGTACAAGGGAACATTAACCGGAGAACATAATAAAATTTATCACCTCGTGGGGAAGTCAAGACAACTCCAGCCCCCGAGCCTTCCAACTACCCAGATCCATCAAAGTGAATAGTCCAATGTGTGTTATCCGACTTTTCCTCAAGCGTTTGCAACTCTGTCCAATGAGTGATAAAATCCACGAGTGCTTGTGACTTGATGGCCGTACGAGGCACATACTTTAAACCATGGGGTCCTAGCTCAATGGCCCACTTGGCTACCCGACCTGTGGCTTCTCTATTTTGGATGATATCCCCTAAGGGAGCAGAACTCACCATAGTAATGGGATGACCCAGAAAATATTGCTTGAGCTTTCGGCTTGCCATGAAGACCCCATACACCAACTTCTGCCAATGCGGATACCTCTGCTTGGACTCAATAAGTACCTCGCTGATGTAATAAACCGGCTATTGAACCGGATACTCCTTGCATTCCTCTCTCCTTTCCACCATGATGGCCACACTGACGGCATGGCTATTGGCAGCCACATATAACAATAAAGGCTCTTTATCAACGGGAGCATCAAGAACCGGCGGCTAAGCCAGTTGCTTCTTAAGAGCCTCAAATGCCTCATTAGCAGCATCACTCCACACAAAATCATCCATTTTTTTCATCATCTGATACAGAGGGATAGCCTTTTCCCCTAGGCGGCTTATGAACTGGCTCAAAGCCGCTATCCGACCTGCCAAGCGCTGGACATCATTAACACACTTTGGCCTAGCCAGGGAAGTAATAGCCTTGATTTTCTCTGGGTTAGCTTCGATGCCTTGTTCTGAAACCAAAAAACCCAAAAGCTTGCCCGCTGGTACACCGAAGACGCACTTGGTTGGGTTAAGCATCATTTTATAAACCCAGAGGTTGTCAAACGTCTCCTACAAATCATCGATCAGGGTTTCCTTCTTCCTGGATTTCACCACAATGTCATCTACGTAAGCATGAACATTACGCCTGATCTGATCGTGAAGGCAATTCTGCACACACCGCTTGTAAGTCGCCTGGGCACTCTTGAGCCTGAAAGGCATAGATACATAGCAGAAGGCTCCAAATGGAGTAATGAAACATGTCTTCTCCTGGTCCTTAACTGCCATCTTGATCTGATGATAACCAGAATAAGCATAAAAAAAACTCAAACGCTCACAACCAGCCGTAGCATCAATGATTTGATCAATACGAGGGAGAGCAAACAGGTCAGACGGACAAGCCTTGTTTAAGTATGTGTAGTCCACACACATTCGCCAAGCGCCTTTCTTCTTAAGCTCCAACACCGGGTTAGCCAACCACTCAGGATGAAAAACTTCAACGATAAACCCGACTGCCAAGAGCCGGGCCACTTCTTCACCAATGGCCTTCCGCCTCTCCTTGTTAGAACAACGAAGGAATTGTCTGACCGGCTTAAACTTCGGATCAATATTAAGAGTGTGCTCAGCGAGTTCCCTTGGTACACTCGACATGTCTGAAGTCTTCCATGCAAAGATGTCCCGGTTCTCATGGATGAACTCGATGAGCGTGCATTCCTATTTCGGATCCAGATTAGCACTGATACTGAATTGCTTAGATGAGCCGCCAGGAACAAATTCAACTAGCTTGGTGTCGTTTGCTGATTTAAACTTCAACAAAGGGTCATGCTCTATGGTTGGCTTCTTCAAGGACGTCATATCTGCCGGGTCAACGTTATCCTTGTAAAATTTCAGCTCCTCTGTGGCACAAACAGACTCCGCATAAGCAGCGTCGCCTTCCTCACACTCCAAGGCTATCTTGTGACTCCCATGCATCATTATAGTGCCCTTGTGACCCGGCATCTTAAGCTGTAGATAAACATAACACGGCCTCACCATGAATTTAGCATAAGTCGGCCGTCCAAACAGAACATGATACGAGCTCTGGATCTTAACAACTTCGAATGTTAAAGTCTCTGTTCTGGCATCGTATTCATCGCCAAAGGTTACCTTCAAATAAATTTTGCCCACCGGGTACGCCGACCTACCAGGCACTACTCCATGGAAAACAGTATTGGACGGTTTAAGATTTTTGTCAATTAATCCCATGCGACGGAAAGTATCATAGTAAAGGATATTGATGCTGCTACCCCCATCCGTGAGTACCTTAGTGAACTTGTATCCTCCAACCTGAGGCACCACCACCAAAGCCAATTGCCCCTGATTATCAACCCGGGGCGGGTGATCCTCACGATTCCACACAATGGGCTGCTCAGTCCATCGCAGGTAACGAGGAACTGCCAGTTCAATGGTGTTCACAACCCTTTTATGGAGCTTCTGATCCCGCTTGCATAAACTTGTGGTAAAAACATGGTACCGCCCACTATTCAATTGCTTTGGGCTGCTCTGATAACCAGACTACTGCTGCTGATTCCCCTGATTATTTTGCTGATTGTAACCACCTTGATTGCCCTGGCCTTGAAACCCGGAATTTGAGCCGCCGCCTCCATGACCCGGACCATGAGAGCCGGACCCTGAACCGCTGTTCGGACCATGGTTATGTTGGATAGACTCCCCGAAATGTCTCATAGTGCTGGAATCCTTCCACATATGGGTAGACGGTCTCTCCTCTATTCCGTGCTTCGGACATGGCTGATTCATGATTGCTTCAAGGTCAAATTTTGTCCCTTGAGCTCGCCTCCCCTTACGACGCTGGTTATAATACCGTGCAGCGGTGTTAGCTACAAAATCATCAGCCCTGCGCTTACCGCCACCGCCCTGATTGGCTGGGTTATACTGCTGTCCCCTCATACCGCTACTCTTCTTTCACTCTCCCGATATTTCATCCTCAGAGTCGGGGTCCTTGGTGCTATCAGAGTCGGCATATTTGACAAGAGCCGCCATGAGCTCCCCCATATCATTGCAATGACGGGTAAGCCGCCCAAGCTTTTGCTTGAGTGGAAGGAAACAACAATTTTTCTCCAACATTAAAACTACTGAGCCAGCGTTGATGTTATCTGAAGAATGTATGATAGTTGAGACCCGGCGCACCCAGCTAGTCATTGATTCGCCCTCGGCTTGAACACAAGAAGCCAAATCCATAATTGACATAGGCTGCTTGCACGTATCTTTGAAATTTTGGATAAACTTGGCCTTCAGCTCTGCCCACGACCTGATGGAGTTGGCAGGTATCCCTTTCAACCAATTATGAGCCGTCCCTTCCAGCATCATGGTGAAATACTTAGCATATGCAGCCTCACTAACATCCAGCATCTCCATAGCCATCTCATAACTTTCCACCCAAGCCTCGGGGGTCTGATTTGCTGTGTAATTAGGCACCTTACGAGGGCCCTTGAAGTCCTTGGGAAAACGCTCATTTCGCAGAGCCGCCGTTAAACACGGCACACCCCAAGTTCTAGAAGCCACACCTGCCTCCACTGAAGTTGTTGGGTAAAACGGCGCATGCTGATGAGCCACCGGCCGAGCCGCCAGCTCGGCCTCCCGGCGCGTTCTGCCCTAATCCACCAAATCTTGTGCATTGGCACCATTGCGCGCCGGGTCATGCCCACGAGGTTGGTTACGGTGCCGCTCAATACTCAAAACTGCTGGAGAGTCAATGTGCATGCTGTAGCTACGGCTTGGACGAGGGGTAGAATGAATCCGGTCACGACTATAAGAATAAGCCTGCTGCTGTGCCAGCGTTGTTTGAAGAAGTTCCATGGCCCTTTGGGTTTCAACCGCCACCGGAGTCTCGCCCTCGACTGGCAGAGCCGCCAATTGCATAGCTGCAACAATCATATTATCCAGAGGGTTGGAATAATGACCCGACGGCGTCACTAGGTGATGAGGTGGGGTGTTATTCATATGCGGAGATCCTATCACGCGTGACTGAACTGGTGCTCCACCCCCTGGTGCTTCAGCCATTTGGTTTATCACCAACGGGTTACTGGTCCCTGCTCCAGTTGTATTGAAAAGATTCCTCGGCTCATAAACAAAGGGAAGAAGACTCCAGTGCTTTCTCCTCAAGACTTCATTTGAAGCGTTCTGATCCACCGTGAGCCGGTATGAATCCGCTTGAATCCACTGTGCTTGAGCATTCAAAATGGCCCGCTCAGCGGTCATCCTAGCATTCTCCGCCGCCAGCTCTTCCTTGGCTTGTGCTATCTCCTCACGCAGTTTAGGCACATCCACTTTGTATTGTTCTTGGTTGCCCGAGGTTACATCCACTCCCTGAGATGAACCTCACTCCTAGTCAAAGTCACATGTTGGCTGCTTTCATTGGTGAAAAGAATGGAAGTTTGAACAAGCCAGGAAAGCCAAGAAGGATCAGTACAAGAAGGAGCACTTCTTGAAGAAAAATGTGGTGAACATGTCTCCTGTGGACCTTGTAAAACTGCAAACTGAAATCAAAGGCCTCAGTGATGATTTTGATAGATATCGTGCTGATTGGCTAGGTGCCAAAGTCAGATTTGTCAATCTCTCCAAGTCCCTCAAGGTTGGTGGTGAAAGCTCCTCACATGAAGAAATTCATCTTGTTGAGGAAACTGAAAGCGCAGCTGAAAATGCCGCTGCTGAAGAAACTGAACATGCCAGGGCTGCTGAAGAAATTCCAGCAGCTGATGAAACTTCCAGGGCAACTTCCAATGTTGCGCCTGAAGAATAACCCATGCCTACTGAAGAATCTGCCGCAGCGCCTGAAGAATCTGATAATGTCAGGGCGACTGCAATAGTCGTGCCTGAAGAAATTGAACCTGTGTCATCTGCTCCTCCTGCAAAGTCTTCACCTATGAAGAACATCAATCTTCCTTATGCATCAGAAGTGAAGAAGACAAAGGCTGCAGAGAACGCAGCTGTGAAGAAAAGGAAAGCATCATCAACTGCAGAATCCTCGGATCCCAAGAAAGTGAGGACTTTGTTAAGCTCCATCACCAACCCCGTTGATGTTGTTCCGATTTCCATTGTGCCATCAAAGGAGATTGTTCCCTTTGGTGAGGATTATGACATTCCCGATGACACTGATGAAGAAAATCCTCTTGCTGCTTCTTCACAGCAGTTGGATGATGAAATTGAAGCGGAAGAAATCCCTTCAACCCCTCTGGTATCATCGCCCATGCCCCAGTTCACTGTTGAAGAGGCCGTCGTTGATGAAATGGAAGAAGATGAAGATGTGGATATTGGCTCTACAACTCCTGTGCTCAACGATAATTATTGGGAAAACACTCATCCCAATTGACCCTTGAACACACTACTACAGAAAATTCCTCAGTCCCCTGCTCAAACTGAAGAAATTCACGCGGGCTCTGAAGAACTCCACACTCCTCTTCTGTCCTTTCCTGAAGGAGCTCCAGCTGCAACAGCTAAAGAAGTTGAAAGACCAACCGCTGCTGAAGAACCTAAAGCTTCAATTCCTCAGGCAGCAGCTCCAGAAGTTTTCCATCAAGAGGCTGCAAAATCATCATCTGTAAATCTTTAGCCCAAGCAAAAAAACCCTCATGCAACAAAGCAGAAATTCAAGGCTGATGATTGCTTCGTTGAACATCAATTCTTCACTGAATTCAACCCTTATGACTCAGCAAGACTTCGTTGCAAGCAGTTCTGGACAGCAAGTCAAATGAATTTCTATTCTTCACTTCTATTCGACAAGGACTAGGTATTTGAGCATCGTCAAATTCCTCATGTTGACATGGAGTCCATCCCTTGCTTTGAGCCTGTGCTGAATTTACTTCATGAGGCGGGGCTTCTAAGTTTCGGCTCTGACATCTGTGAATGGAATGAAGAACTCATTCTTCAGTTCTATGCCACCTTGCATCTGACTGGTGATGTAAATGATGTGAATTCATGGGTGCTGGACTGGATGTCTGAAAATACTCATTACAAAGCACCAACAACTGAATTGCTTCATGCTATCCTAGTTCATCCTCCTGCTGACGGTGCTAGAAGAATGTATGATGAACCTGAACTTTAAAATCATCTGATGCAAGTGCTGATGAAGCCTTTGAAGGCTGGCCATCCTCCAAGAACAACCTTCCTTATGAAGGATTTGCTTTATGTGCCAAGGACCATCTACCGCATACTCACCAAAACCTTTAGTCCAATTAAAGGCCATAACTCTGAAGAAGAAGACGTTGTTGGCATCATGAAGAATCCGTTGTTCAATATCATGCATGGGATTCCCATCAACTATCATGATTTCTTCGTGAGGACTTTGGCGAATGTTGCACTGTCACCTTTTGTGTTGAAGCCTTATGCTCCCTGGAATATGAGATTCAACAGAACAAGGTCTTCAATTGCATACAAGGCCGATTTTTCAGAATCACCTCACCTATTTGCCTCCTGTTTGAAGTCCTCAAACGGACTATTTCCTCAGTTGACGGAAAGGGCAAAGCCGCTATCATTGATGAAGGTACTCGTCCATTGGATGGCCAGATTCCCAAAGCTGCAACTTATTCCACCAATGATGATTCTACAACCCAAGACACTGCCACAAATGCTTCAATTCAAATTCCTCAAGCAACTATTCCGCGAGTGATGACTGATCGTGAGCTTCTCCTAAGTCTACATCAGAAGGTAGATCGCAATAACAAGTGGGCCAAGCACCAGTTTAGTGCAATTCTTCAGAACATGACTGTCACATAGAACACTGTGAAGAAGAATCACTACTATGCGCATGAAATCTTCGATCGCACTTGGGCTATTCTTTCATATCTCTACATCGCTGAAGAACTCAAGGAGATGGACTTCCAACAGGACTTTGATTGGTCTCATCCACCTTCGAAGAAATTTAAGAAGGTCAAAGTTCCACAACTGGTCACAAGTTCATTTTCTTCACCGCGCGTGAAAGATGAAGCTGAAGATTTGTAAGACACTACGACAGGCCCTACATCAACAGACGACCCCAACAACGCTGGCGCTCCTCCATCGACATCATCATGATATTCTTCAGGGGCGTTAGTCCTCAATTTTTGTCCCTTTTGGTCATTTGATGACAAAGGGGGAGAAATTGGAGTTAGTCTTCAAGCGGGTCTCTTATATGGGCTATATTTTTTTGTTAAGTTACAACTCTTGCTCTTCTGAGGTGTTTGCTCTGATGAGTTGTAAACTTAAGTCAGATGGCCGTCTGACACTTTTTGAACTGATTTCTGCATGCTTATTTCCTCAGTACCTTAATGCACGCATGCTGAATTTCGTCAGACACCATATTTCATCATGCATTTCAAATTCTTCATATCATATGTTAAATGAGTGTATGAATTACAAGATATAGGGGGAGATCTCCATGATATGACTCTACAATGTGCATTTGCTACTCAAGAAAAATCCTCAAACATGCACATCTTCACGGGGAGTTCTGCTATATCTTGTAATCAAATTCCTCAATATCAGTTGTTACACTTCATATGTTTATCCCCGTTGAAAACTTAACCTATTTGTCGTCAATCACCAAAAAGGGGGATATTGTAAGTGCATCTAGTGCCCCTTAGTGATTTTGGTGTATTGAAGACTTATAGGTTAAGGGACTAATGTGTTTGTGAGTGTACACAGGTACTATAAGTCTATGAGGAGTTTGCTATTTACGAAGAAAGTCGACCCCTAAAAATGTATGTCTTCAGTTGAAGACTTTGGTTTTCTTGAAGACTTTGAAAATGAGGATATTGGTGTGACCTTGAAGACTTGGATATTCATGCGAGGATTATGAAGCGTGAAGACTTTTGTTTTCGTAGTTTCATTTTCTCTTTATTGAGTCATAAGAAACACCGTACTATTAAAGGGGGTCGAGGTAAAACTAAGGATACACATTTCCATGTGATGCTCATCTCAAAGCCTACATTACCAATCCTTTTGAGTGAAGCCATTGGCAATATCATACAGTTCAGTCAATTTCTTCAGTGACAGAGACGAAGTTCTTCTGTTCTCCCAGGAATTTGTTCTAACTGAGGAGTTAGGAATTCACGAGTGCAGATTGCATACCAGTGAGGAACCTGATAGCCGTGAGGAATTTGAGAGCTCAAATTTCCGTCCGTTGTTGTGCTATGCACCAGCTGTCCCAAAATAATCTATCCACCTAATGGTCATATCATTGATGGGCATTCATGTCTTATCATGTCTGGCTGCTCCCTAGACTATAAATAGCCCCCCTATAGCCACTAGATGGTTGGATGCTCCAAGAGAAACTGACACTTGTCATTAGAGCAACCCATCCTCCGAGGACTTTGAGCAAAAATCATCAAGTGAGGAAAAACCCAAAACCCCAACACCTAAAACCCCAAAGTGATTGAGCATCACTGAAGAGAGTGTTCATGTGTGGAACCGACGTTTGTTACCTTTGAAGACTGTGGTCTTCTAGATGGTTAGGCGTCAATGGTCTAGAGCATCCAAGAGGAATTGTGGATCGCCGGGTGACCAAGTCTATGAAGGTTTGGAAGTCACCTGTGAAGACTTACCACGAGTGATTGGGCGAGGTATGTGTGACCTTAGCTCAAGGGGCATACGGCGAGGACTAAGTGTCCTGCACTGTGTGTCTAGGACTAGGTGTCCGGGACTATGTGTCCTCAGGTTTGAATACCTAGCCGCCCTAACCAGACGTACAACTGTCACAACAGTTGGAAGTGGTCTACCAATTCATTGTCTTCACCAAGCCTACTGGTTCTATTTCCTAAACCCTTTCATTTCCTCATTCATGTGTTGATGAACTTGATCTGTACTGTTTGAAGACTTTGCCTGGAGACTTTCTCAATTTCCTCAACCCTATTTCTTCAGTCCCTAGTCTTCAGCCTGCTTATCCTGGTTACACACTACCTGTGCTCTGTGTTTGCTTTCATTTCATCATGATGACCATGCTACTATTTTGTTGTGCATGCACTTGAGTATCTATTCCGATGCTAGTAGTTCATTGCTTAGGAAATTCCTCAGTTCGAATTTCCTAAGTGACGAATTTGTAAAAATCATCTATTCACCCCCCTCTAGTCGATATAACGCACTTTCAATACTGAAGGGGATGCCCTATTTTGGAGAGTCTAACCACAGAGCCCTGGCCCAATTAATCGCTAGATTCCCAACCAATCGCTTGTGAGAGCGATAAATCAGCCCAAATGATATAAAGGAAAGATAATGTATAATGTTAGCGGTCACCCATTGATAAGCGATAAATCGGTGAATCGTAAGATAACTTGAACATTGGTACATACCCTTAGGCTCGCGGATGAACTACTCACACATCACCATGGAGGCAGCAAGGTTGATGAAAATCCCCTCATGGATGGGTTCCCCTTCCGACAGAGTTCCGAAAAAGGCTTTCAGATGGGATCATCATGAAACAGGAACTTGCGATGGCGGAAAAATTGGTCTGAGGTTACAATGAAGGGTTTAGGTGTTTATGGAATTTATGGCATTGGAATTACATCAAAAGGATGCTCAAGGGACCCACATGGACAAGGCGCACGACCTACCCCCTTAGCCGTGCCACCTGTCCGCGTGGGGCCCTCATGGCTCTTCTGGACGTCTCCTGAATCTTCCAGGGTCCTCCTCAGTCCAGAAAAATATATGTAGGGGAACGTCCTATGCAACAAAAAATTGTGCTACATGATCACACTCGCGAACACAACAATCAAACTAACTGACGTTGCAGAGTAGATGAAGTAGTGACGAGTCAATCCAGCTTGATCTCGTCGATTCCCACAGCTAGGTAACAACTCCAAGCCACGAGAATTGTTCTCCGAGATGGTAGTCGAAGTATACGACCCCTTTGAGGTATCCACACGTTCCATGGTAGTAGTTCGACAGAGCTTTGATGTCCAGGAAGAAGACCTGCAAGAAAGCTAGAGAGATTCAAATCATAGGGGCACTTCTTGTCTAATTAGGAGTCTAATTCTATTAGACCAATTACACCGAGATTAGAGACTGTCTAATTAGGAACCTACACGCTTATGCCAATTAGACCGGGAGAGCATGGAGCTATGCAGGAGAGAGGCCCTTGGATTTGATGTGTCTAAAGAGGGAAGCCACACATACATATGGGATGATAAAGAGGAGGAGGCACCAAGGGAGGAGGAATCATTCACCTCTTCCACTTGGTGGAAGAGGGAAGGTTTCCCTCCCCTTCCAATTCGGCCTAGGAGACTGCCATAGCCTTGGGCACATCCCGCCCACCGCCGCCCTCCGGGTAACACCCCGATGAACCTTAGGTGCAACTTTTTGTGGAACTGGCCTTGCTCCATCGGCCGGCTTCCCACGTCGCTGTATGTGGATCTTCTCTAGTTCTTTGCCTAAAACGTGGCTCGGTCGACGTACTTTCCATGTTTCATCAATAGTGTCACTAGTATTGCAATCACATTTATTCAATATACTTGTCAATAGGGATGCTTAGCTCCATTCTAGTGGAACTGTACAAAATGATCGGATGGTGCATGCACCCAACTGCTACTTGTTTTCCCCTTTCCCAACATGTCTTGGCGAGCATCAATGAGCCGCATGAAAGTGGCTACCAACTTGTCCACCGTGGCCAGGAAATGAAAGCATGCATAGGGACATGATCAATAATTTTTGTTTATTTGTACACCTTCTCACAACTTTGTCTTAAGCTGTGAAGTAAATATTGGGTGTGATATGTGAATCATTGACATGCATTAGCATGCATGTTTGTTTCCTTTGTATTTGATGGAATGTTGTAACAAGAAAACCTTCAAGGCTAGACACATGAAACAAAAGCTGAAAGCTTCATAGTATTGTACTCCCTCCGGTCCTTTTTACTCTGCATATAAGAGTTGTTCGAAGTCAAACTTCTCAAAGTTTGATCATATTTATATGAAAAAATATCAACATCTACAATACTAAAGTTATATGATATGAAAATTGAAGTCATGACGCATTACTGATGTCGATTTCACATTGTGAATGTTGATATCTTTTACTATAAAGTTGTTCAAACATTACGAGGCTCGACTTCAGACAAATCTTATATGCAAACTAAAAAGGACCGAAGGGAGTGCTAGTATAATTTTATCTCACCGAGAAAATATATTTACTAGAACAGTATATATAAACAAACGCGGAAAGGTTTATAGCACTGCGACAAACCATTCTAGGAGAATAGTACTTACTTTCCTAGACATGTGGGACATCCAACATCTGGGTCCACGTGCCATTCACCAAATTATGAGTGCACAATCGCAAGAAAGACTCACCCGGTCACCCTGGTCGTTGCGCCAGTCATAATGACTAATGATCCGTCAAATCTCATAGACGAACATTTCCAATAGTAAGTTAGACGCATGAAGCAACACATCATTTGACACATAGTTTAATTTTTCTCGTAGTAATCTTCCAAAAAAAAAACCCACATGAAGATTGGAAGGTACTATTTATTTTACTGGAATTGGATGGTACTATTGCAACAAGGCATATAACTCTTCTCTTAAAATGCCAATATGGCCGTATGGGGGCGGTTCCAAAAAATAATACCCCCTCCCTTCGGTTTATGGACCTCAATTCCAAATCTACACCAAGCAATGAACTAGTACTAATAGATAGTGAGTACTATCATGTAATACATACTAATTGCAATGCATGCATGTGTTAGCAGTACAATGACCACACACGAATTTGATGGTATGATTGGTGTAAGTTACATGTAATGGATTGCGCTAACATGTGGTCAAAGTTTTCCTCGAAAAAACATTTTATACCTAATATGGATTGAGGGAGTATATGCATTGCAATGTTTTCTCTTGACATTGCATGCAACGATTTATTGTAACTTGAAATGTGAACATGTGAATGGGAGGGACAACTACAACCCTTCTAAAAGAACTGTAGTACTACTGGTATCGTACTCCCTCCGTTCACCATCACGTGTTCACTACTTTTGCGAACTACAGTAACAAATTTAGTCAAAAACTCACCATCTACTTTGATTAGAGAGATTTTAAAATTGAGCTATATAGACTGGAAAGTAGGCACTTAATGTACCAGTACTACTTTGATGTGTTCCGTCAACACGCAGAATGAGGAGATGCTTGCTTACTACACTAACATCCAGTCGCTCGCCCACGCGCACGGTGGCTCGCAGAGTCGTAGGACGAGGAGAAACTTGCTTACTATGCCTACACCCTCTCCCTTGCCCACGCGCGCGGTACCTCGTAGAACGAGGAGAAGCTTTTACTACTCCCACATGACGTATACTCCTCGTCCCTATCTTGGTTAGAGAGATTTCCATATTGTTTGAAATAAATGTCTTTTAACAGATTTCAATATGAACTACATACTCCAAGTACGGATGTATATAGACGTATTTTAGAGTGTAGATTTTCTCATTTTGCTTCGTATGTATTAAAATTGACATAGTAGTACGCACTCTCCCTCACCTCCGCAACTACAGGATGCTGCTAATGCAACACTACAATCAGAGACCCTTCACCGAAACTGTGTGCGATGCATTAATCGCAAACAATGATGTAAAAAAATAATCAAAAAAGACTCAAAACATTTACGTTGGTGGATACATCAAACAAGGTTCAGTTTTTTGTTGCGTGTGCGATGCGGGGCATACGGTTCAGTGGAGCAAACTGTTTGCGATGAGGCAGAAGAACAGAAACGGGCAACCAATGAAGGTGTGTGTGATATACGACATACACTTCAGTCGGATTAACTGTTTGTAATGAGGCGCAACAACATAAATGGGCAGCCAGATGAAGGTGTGTGCGATTGAGGGCACACACTTCAGACGGATGAACTGTTTGTGATTAGGAAACACGACGGAAACGGTCAGCCAAATCAAGGTGTGTGTGATTGACGACATACACTTCACACGGATGAACTGTTTGCGATTAGCCACAACAAACAGAAACAGTTATACAGATCAACGTGTGTGTGCACTAGATGGGCACACATTCTAATTAAAAAAGCATGCACAATGGTAATAACTAGCGCACACGGTTGATGTAACAAGACGTGTACTGACATCGCCTATTGCGGTACACCCTATGGTGCAGACGCCACATACGCGGCCGAGAACGCGTGCCCACGTTACGCCGTCCGAGAATAGTGCCACACTTAGAAATTATAGAACCATCATTAAATTTTGAGCATGCGTCCCGTCACATTCCAAATTGCAAACCTGTGCACATCGATTGAAACCTAAACACTTTCCGACTTACAAGTGTATTAATACTCGGTTATAAATACTACCTACTCCAAGATGACTGCACATTCCTCCTCAACTCCTTATCCACAAAAACAAACAAGTAATTCATCGTTGTTCCCTTGCGCCTGCCATGACCCACATGAGTTCTGGGTCGAGAGATTACTACCAGGAAGAAGCGAGCATGAAACTAGAAGCACGAGAGATGTCCCCGCCTTGCCATGATAGTAGCTGGCATGTCCCGCCACATGGCCGTAGCAGTACAGAGGTCCCGGCGCTCCGCTGAAGCAGCACAAAGGTCCCGCCGCACCATCGATGCAACAAGCTGGTCCGGCCGTCCCGCGGAAGCACGAGAGATGTGCCGCTGTGCCGCGAATGCAGTGGAGATGCCCCCCGCGTCGCGGCGGCATGGGCAAATGTCTCGCGGGCAGGCAAGGACTCTCACACGCGCATGCACACTATGCTCGATGACCTGATGGGTCGGATCTCTGATTGGATGAAGCTGCAGGATGAGATGAATGCCTCATTTGAAAATGTTACCAGCGTCATCCGGGGACTAGGGGAGGACAAGGCAAAGCTCCGCACCGAGCACGACCTGCCGAGGGCGAAGATCTCCGGAACGACGAAGCAGCACTAGGAGACGAGTGCCTTGTTGAAGAGGACCGGCGTCAACTTATGGATGAGAATGCCATGCTCCGCATCGAGTGCTAAAGGCTGTTGGAGGAATCCGTGGATCTTCTCAAGAAGCGTCTTGAGGACACGAAAGAGCTCATAACCGCTCGCCACGAGAACTAGTCTCCGCGGCCTGCAGCAACGCATCAAGAAAGTAGAAATTAGCGAGCTAGATCGTTGTCCGCGTCTTCCTTCTTCTTTTGCCCTTGTGTATTTTGGGCGTTGCCACATGTGCCTTTTTTAATTCTCTTCCTAAATATGTAAGGCAATTATTATCCACTATCATCATCCTTATATTCATCTGTCTTGCTATAAGTCGCAGATGGGGCTATATAGGTTTGTCGAATGTTACACCATGATCCGCGCAAAACTTTCTTTTCAGATTTTCTTTTTTCTCTCTTAAATCTCAGTCGAGTGAGACATAGCCACACCATTAAACAGGGGCTTGGGCTCCATTAATGGAGACGTTGGGAGAAAGGTGGGCGGCAGATAGAGGTCAAAGGGCTCTCCTCCCAATGAGCACGTGCAGGGGTGTCAGATCGCACACCCCGCACAAGTAGAACACCCACAGTTTCAATAGTACGTGTGTTTCCAATTGTAATATGACAACACTTGTTCCAAAATGACTTTGTGGATTGTTAATGTGTGCGCCTTCGCAAATCGGAAAAAAATACCACAGCATGTTGGTGCCATGTAATGACACCATGCCAAGTTTCATGATTTTCAGGCGAGTTATAGATTTACGGGAATTTTAAAACCAAGTTTCTTGATGTTTTCGGCCGAGCCAAGACGCCCAGATGTTTGAATTCCATTCCCATTTCTAGCATGGGACCAAGAAATTCGCCCCAAGTATACCTAAATGTTATTTCAACTAACTTGGCGCACTAGGGCATGTGTTTGTAGTTCAAATTTGAATTGTGTGCATTAAGTTCTTGGAAATTCAATTAATGTATAAAAAGGCCAAACAAACACGGAATAATTCCAAAATTTAGCATGAAACTCCTATTGGTCTAAGCTTGATGTGTAAAAAATCAAGGTGGGAGAAGGCAATGTATGTTGTTTCGCACACGGAGGTGACACGTTCCCTCTTGAAACCACGAGCCTTCTTAATAGAAGCTCTGGTTTGCAAGAAGCTTATACCAAAGCTCTTCCCAATTCGGCCAAAAAAATTACCACAACATGTTGGTGCCATGTCATGACACCATGCCAAGTTTCATGCATGTTTTGGATTTATAGGAATTAAAAAACCAAGGTTCTTAATATTTCTGGCCAAGCCACGACACCCAGATATTTGAGTTTCATTCCCATTTCTTGCATGGGACCTAGAAATTCACCCAAGGACACACATGTGATTTTTGAACCAACTTTCGTGCATTGGTGTTGGGAACGTAGCATGCAATTTTTTAAAAAATCCTATGCTCACGCTAGATCTATCTAGGAGATGCATAGCAACGAGAGGGGGGAGTGAGTTCACGTACCCTCGTAGACCGAAAGCGGAAGCGTTTGTTAACACGGTTGATGTAGTCGAACTTCTTCTCGTTCCGACCGATCAAGCACCGAACGTACGGCACCTCCGAGTTCAGCACACGTTCAGCTTGATGACGTCCCTGGAACTCTTGATCCAGAAAAGTGTCGAGGGAGAGTTCCATCAGCACGATGCTGGGGTGACGGTGATGGTGAATTGATCCGCGCAGGGCTTCGCCTAAGCACTACGTGAATATGACCTGAGGAGCAAACTGTGGAGGGGCCACCGCACATGGCTTGGAACAATTGATGTGTGTTGGAGGCGCCCCCTCCCCACGTATATAAAGGAGAGAGGGGAAGGAGGCCGCCCCTAGGCGCTCCCCAAGTGGGGAGGAGTCCCACTACGACTCATAGAAGGATTCGCCCCCCTTCCTTCTATTGTCCAATTCGGACTCCTCCCTTGGGGGCGGGGGGCGCCACCCCTAGGTGGGATGGTTTGCCTCCTTCCCAAGGCCCATATGGCCCATATCTTCCCCGGGGGGGGGGGGTCCGATAACCCCCCGGTACTCCGATATGTACCCGACACATTCCAGAACACTTTCGGTGTCCGAATACTATCATCCAATATATCAATCTTTACCTCTCGACCATTTCGAGACTCCTCGTCATGTCCGTGATCTCTTCCGGGACTCCGAACAACATTCCGTCACCAAATCACATAACTCATAATACAAATCGTCATCGAACATTAAGTGTGCGGACCCTACGGGTTTGAGAACTATGTAGACATGACTGAGACACTTCTCTGGTCAATAACCAACAACGGAACCTGGATGCTCATATTGGCTCCCACATATTCTACGAAGATCTTTATCGGTCGAACCATTATGAAAACATATGTTATTCCCTTTGTCCATCGGTATGTTACTTTCCCAAGATTCGATCGTCGATATCTTCATACCTAGTTCAATCTCGTTACCGACATGTCTCTTTACTCGTTCTGTAATACATCATCCTGAGACTAACTCATTAGTCATTTGCTTGCAAGGCTTCTTATGATGTGCATTACTGAGAGGGCCCAGAGATACCTCTCCGATACTCGGAGTGACAAATCCTAATCTCGATTCACGCCAACCTAACAAGATACCTTCGGAGATACCTATTGAGCATCTTTATAATCACCCAGTTACGTTGTGACGTTTGATAGCACACAAGGCAATCCTCCGGTATCCGGGAGTTGCATGATCTCATAGTCGGAGGAATATGTATTTGACATGAAGAAAGCAATAGCAGTAAAACTACACGATCATTATGCTAAGTAACCGATGGGTCTTGTCCATCACATCATTCTCCTAATGATGTGATTCCGTTCATCAAATGACAACACATGTCTATGGTTAGGAAACTTAACCATCTTTGATTAATGATCTAGTCTAGTATAGGCTTACTAGGGACACAACGTTTTGTCTATGTATCCACACATGTATCAAGTTTCTGATTAATACAATTCTAGCATGAATAATCAACATTTATCATGATATAAGGAAATGTAAAATAACAACTTTATTATTGCCTCTAGGGAATATTTCGTCAGTCTCCGACTTGCACTAGAGTCAATAATCTAGTATACATCACGATGTTTTTTAACACCGATAGTTCACGTCGCCATGTGATTAACACCCATTGTTCACATCACCATGTGACCAACATCCAAAGGGTTTACTAGAGTCAATAATTTAGTTCACATCGCCATGTGATTATCACCCAAAGAGTACTAAAGTGTGATCATGTTTTGCTATGTGAGAGAAGTTTAGTCAGTGGGTCTGTCACATTCAGATCCGTAGGTATTTCGCAAATTTCTATGTCTACAATGCTCTACAGGGAGCTATTCCAGCTAATTGCTCCTACTTTTAATACACATCCAGATTGGAATTAGAGTCATCTGGATTAGTGTCAAAGCTTGCGTCAGTGTAACTCTTTACGACGAACTCTTTATCACCTCCATAATCGAGAAACATTTCCTTAGTCCTCTAGTTACTAAGGATAATTTTGACCACTATCCAATGATCTACTCCTGGATCACAATTGTACCTCCTTGCCAAACTCATGGAAAGGTACACAACAGATTTGGTACAGATCATGGCATACTTTATAGAACCTATGGCTGAGGCAGAGGGAATGACTTTCATTTTCTCTATATTTTTCTGCCGTGGTCGGGCTTTGAGTCTTACTCAACTTCACACCTTACAAATCAGGCAAGAATTCCTTCTTTGACCGATCCATTTTGAACTAGTTCAAAATCTTATTAAGGTATGTACTAATCGAAAGTCTTATCAAGCATCTTGATCTATCTCTATACATGTTGGTGCCCAATATGTAAGCAGCTTCACCGAGGTCTTTTATTGAAAAACTCCTTTTAAACAATCCTTTATGCTTTCCAGAAAATTATACATCATTTCCGACCAACAATATGTCATTCACATATACTTATCAGAAATGTTGTAGTGCTCCCACTCACTTTCTTGTAAATACATGCTTCACCGTAAGTCTGTATAAAACCATATTCTTTGATCACTTTAACAAAGCATACATTCCAACTCCGAGATGCTTGTACCAGTCCATACCTGGATCGCTGGAGCTTGCACACTTTGTTAGCACCTTTAGGATCGACAAAACCTTTTGGTTGCATCATATACAACTCTTCTTTCAGAAATTCATTAAGGAATGTAGTTTTGACATACATTTTCCAGTTTTCATAAAGTGCGACAAATGCTAACATGATTCGAATAGACTTAAGCATCACTATGGGTGAGAAAGTCTCATTGTAGTCAACTCCTTGAACTTGTCAAAAACCTTTTGCGACAAGTCGATCTTTGTAGATAGTGACATTACCATCAACGTCTGTCTTCCTCTTGAAGATCCATTTATTCCCAATGGCTTGCTGGTCATCAGGCAAGTCCACCAAAGTCCACACTTTGTTCTCACTAGTGAGTGTGCACGTGCAATGCACGTATCATAGAGTTATGAAATAGAGAGAAAATTGGATCGCTGGAAGGGGAGCGGTGGCATAAGTGTCAAGGGAGGAGGATTGATTATTGCCGCGGCCATGCCTGTAGGTTTCCTTGGTATTTTTCAGCTACTTTTAGTGTCCTTTGATTATGTTGGACTATTGTAGAAAAGATTATTGGGAACTTTTTTGTGTACAATCAATAATCAATAATTGGAAAACATGTCCGTGCTGGATGGTAGAGGCAAAAAAATTCCAAGGTAAGACCTGAAGCTTCCTTGAACTGAAAGTTGGTTATGCAAGCAGTCGAAGTTAGGATCTAGTGTGTCATTTAGGACCTGAAGCTTCCTTGAACTGAATGTACGTGCTCGTATCAGATCGTCGCCGTGTAGCGTTGCAGGCCCACGTCGCCGTCGTTCGTTCCTCGGTACGAGAAGACCAGGTCAAACCAAGAGTCGAGCCGTCAAAGACAACGAACACTCAAATAGGTGAATGAAAAGAAGGAAGTGATGGAAGTCAAGGAATGATCCGAATCAAGGTCCGGGTTTGATCGATCATGTGATCCGAACAAACATGGAAAGGAGAGAGTTGGTTTCCACGTTTGTCTCTGCCTACATGCGAATATGGGCCATGCCTTTTCTTATTTCCTTCTATGTATGCAGTACATAAGGCTCGGTTTCAAAAAAATGATGGCGTAGATCATGGTAATTATTGCTAATTGATATTTTTCCTTCTATGTACGCAGCACACAAGGCTGAGTTTAAAAAAAAATATGATGGCGTAGATCATGGTAATTCTTACTAATTGATATGATTAAAATAGGCCTAGTTTGGAGCGAGATCGTGGTAATTATTGCGTAATAATGATGTCGTAGATCATGGTAATTATTGCTAAGTGATTATGGTAAATGATGTGATACAACATTGAGGCAATCTGGTCCATTGCGAGATGCCAAATGTATGGCTGAGATGTGATGTTCCTGCCATAACTCGATTGTTTAATAGTAGTGGAGATACATGGATCATATCTCAGATTTCATGGCCTCAAGCCATTTATCATAATCTAGGCTCATCATAGCTTCTTCATTGTTCGTAGGTTCGTCATGGTCTAGTAACATGACTTCCAGAATAGGATTACCGTACCACTCTAGTGCATATCGTGCTCTGGTTGACCTACGAGGTAATGTAGTAACTTGATCTGAAGTTTCATGATCATCATCATTAGCTTCCTCTCTAGTTTGCGTAGGCATCACGGGAACAGTTTACTGTGATGAGCTACTTTCCAATTCGAGAGAAGGTACAATTACCTCATCAAGTTCTACTTTCCTCCCACTCACTTCTTTCGAGAGAAACTCCTTCTCTTGAAAGGATCGATTCTTAGCAACAAAGATCTTGCCTTCAGATCAGTGGTAGAAGGTGTACCCAACAATTTCTTTTGGGTATCCTATGAAGACGCACTTCTCTGATTTGGGTTCAAGCTTATTAGGCTGAAGCTTATTCACATAAGCATCGCAACCCCAAACTTTAAGAAACGACATGTTTGGTTTCTTGCCAAACCATAGTTCATACGATGTCGTCTCAACAGATTTAGACGGTGCCCTATTTAACGTGAATGCAGCTATCTCTAATGCATAACCCCAAAACGATAGTGGTAAATCAGTAAGAGACATGTCGCACCATATCTAATAAAGTACGGTTACGATGTTCGGACACACCATTACGTTGTGGTGTTCCAGGTAGGGTGAGCTGTGAAATTATTCCACATAGTTTCAAATGAACACCAAAATCGTAACTCAAATATTCGTCTGCGCGATCAGATCGTAGAAACTTTATTTTCTTGTTACAATGATTCTCTACTTCACTATGAAATTCTTTGAACTTTTCAAATGTTTCAGACTTGTGTTTCATCAAGTATATATACCCATATCTACTCAACTCATCTGTGAAGGTCAGAAAATAGCGACACCTGCCGCGAGCCTCAACACTCATTGGACTGCATACATCAGTATGTATTATTTCCAATAAGTCATTGGTCGCTCCATTGTTCCGGAGAACGGAGTTGTAGTCATCTTGTCCATGAGACATGGTTCGCAAGCATCAAATGATTCATAATAAGTGACTCCAAAAGTCCATCGGCATGGAGTTTCTTCATGCGCTATACACCAATATGACCTAAACGGCAGTGCCACAAGTATGTTGCACTATCATTATCAATTCTGCATCTTTTGGCTTCAATATTATGAATATGTATATTACTACCATCGAGATTCAATAAACCATTCACCTTGGGTGTATGACCATAAAAGGTTTTATTCATGTAACCAGAATAACTATTATTCTTGGACTTAAATGAATAATCGTATTGCAATAAACACGATCCAATCTTGTTCATGCTCAACGCAAACACCAAATAACATTTATTTAGGTTTAACACTAATCTCGAAAGTATAGGGAGTGTGCGATGATGATCATATCAATCTTGGAACTACTTCCAACACTCATCGTCACCTCACCCTCAACTAGTCCCTATTTATTTAGCAACTCCTGTTTCGAGTTACCTGTTTCGAGTTACTAATCTTAGCAATCGAACAAACATCAAATACCCAGGAGCTACTACAAGCACTAGTAAGGTACAAATCAATAACATGTATATCAAATATACCTTTGTTCACTTTCCCATCCTTCTTATCCGCCAAATATTTGGGGTAGTTCCACTTCCAGTGACAATTTCCTTCGTAGTAGAAGCACTTAGTTTTAGGCTTGGTTCTAGCTTTGGGCTTCTTCTTGGGAGTGACAACTTATCTGTCATTCTTATTGAAGTTCCCTTTCTTTTCCTTTGCCCTTTTCTTGAAACTAGTAGTCTTCTTAACCATCAACAATTGATGCTCTTTCTTGATTTCGACCTTCGTTGATTCTAGCATCATGAAGAGCTCGGGAATCGTTTTTGTCATCCCTTGCATATTATAGTTCATCACGATGTTCCTGTAACTTGGTGATAGTGACTAGAGAACTCTGTCAATCACTATTTTATCTGTAAGATTAACTCCCACTTGATTCAAGCGATTGTAGTACTCATACAATTTGAGCACATGCTCACTGGTTGAGCTATTCTCCTCCATCTTGTAGGCAAAGTACTTGTCAGAGGTCACTTACCTCTTGACACGGGCATGAGTCTGAAATACTAATTTCAACTCTTGGAACATCTCATATGCTCCATGGTGTTGAAAGCGTTTTTGAAGTCCCAGTTCTAGGCTGTAAATAATGGCGCACTAAACTATCAAGTAGTCATCATACTGCTACCTCTTGAGTTTGCGTTGTATTCCCTTGAAGAGGAAAGGGAGATGCAGCACAGTAGCGTAAGTATTTCCCTCAGTTTTTGAGAACCAAGATATCAATCTAGTAGGAGACCACGCGCGAGTCCCTCGCACCTGCACAAACAAATAAGAACTTCACAGCCAACGCGATAAGGGGTTGTCAATCCCTTTACGGTCACTTACGAGAGTGAGATCTGATAGAGATGATAGTTTATATTTTTGGTATTTTTAGTTTAATAAAATAGAAAATAAAAGCGGTAAAAGTAAAGTAGATGTAGATTGATATGTTGAGAATAGACCATGGGGGCATAGTTTTCTCTAGTGGCTTCTCTCATTATAGCGGTATTCTCTGGAGGGTAAACAAATTACTGTCAAGCAATTAATCGAAAAGCGAATAATTATGAGACTATCAAGGCATGATCATTGTATATAGGCATCACGTCCAAGACAAGTAGACCGAAACGATTCTGCATCTACTACTATTACTCCACACATCGACCGCTATCCAGCATGCATCTAGTGTATTTAGTTCATACGAACAGAGTAACGCTTTAAGCAAGATGACGTGATGTAGAGGGATAAACTCAAGCAATATGATGTAAACCCCATCTTTTTATCCTCGATGGCAACAATACAATACGTGCCTTGCTGCCCCTACTGTCACTGGGAAAGGACACCGCAAGATTGAACCCAAAGCCAAGCACTTCACCCATTGCAAGAACTATAGATCTAGTAGGCCAAACCAAACCGATAATTCGAAGAGACTTGCAAGGATATTATGACTACACATAAAAATTTCAGAGAAGAACCAAATATCTTTCATAGATAACCTTGATCATAAACTCACAATTCATCGGATCTCGACAAACACACCGCAAAAAGAGATTACATCGAATAGATCTCCTCGAAGACCGAGGAGAACTTTGTATTGAGATCCAGAGAGAGAGAGAGAAGAAGCCATCTAGATACTAGCTATGGACTCGAAGGTCCGAGGTAAACTACTCACAACTCATGGTGAGGGTGATGATGATGATGATGAAGGCCTCCGTGGTGGATCCCCCTCCGGTGGAGCTCCGGAACAGGCTCCAAGATGGGATCTCCACGGGAACAGAAGCTACGGCGGTGGAATTAGGGTTTTCTCTGTGCGTATGGAGTTTCTGGGGTATGTGGATATATATAGGAAGAAGGAGGGCACCGGGGGCCACACGAGGGGGCCTCGAGGCAGGGGGCGCGCCCTGGGAAGGGGGGCGCCCCGCCACCCTTGAGGGCAGCCCCTCTGTCCCCTGACTTGGTCCTGAAGCTTCCTGTGTGTGATTTTCTCCAAAAATATCTCTCGTGAAGGTTTCATTCCGTTTGAACTCCGTTTGATATTCTTTTTCTGCAAAACCCTAAAATAGGCAAAAAACAACAATCTGGACTGGGCCTTTGGGTTAGTAGGTTAGTCCCAAAAATGATAAAAAAGTGAATGATAAAGCCCATTAAACATCCAAGACTTCATAAATAATAGCATGTAATAATAAAAAATTATAGATACGTTGGAGACGTATCACATACCGAGCTTGTCAAACGTTCATAACATCTGCATCTGCTCCTGCAATAGGTTTGTCACCTAGTGGTTCATCAAGCACATAATTCTTCTATGCAGCAGTAAGGATAATCCTCAGATCAAGGACCCAGTCTGCATCATTGCTACTACCATCTTTCAATTTTTCCCTAGGAACATATCGAAAATATATAGGAGCTATATCGCGAGCTATTGATCTATAACATAGATATGCAAATACTATCACGACTAAGTTCATGATAAACTAAAGTTCAATTAATCGAAATACTTAAGAACTTCCACTTAGATAGACATCCCTCAAGTCATCTAAATGATCATGTGATCCAAATAAACTGAACCATGTCCGATCATCACGTGAGATGGAGTAGTCTTCAATGGTGAACATCTCTATGTTGATCATATCTACTATATGATTCACGTTCGACCTTTCGGTCTCCAGTGTTACAAGGCCATGTCTGTACATGCTAAGCTCGTCAAGTTTAACCAGACTAATCCGCATGTGCAAAACTGTCTTGCATCCGTTGTATGTGAACGTAGATCCTATCACACCTGATCATCATGTGGTGTCTCAGCACGAAGAATTGTCGCAACGGTGCATACTCAGGGAGAACACTTATACCTTGAAATTTAGTTAAGCGATCATCTTATAATGCTACCGTCATACTAAGCAAAATAAGATGCATGAAAGATAAACATCACATGCAATCACAATATGTGACATCATATGGACATCATCATCTTGTGCTTTTGATCTCCATCTCCAAAGCATCGTCATGATCTCTAGTGTCACCGACTTGACACCTTGGTCTCCATCGTAGCGTCGTGGTCGTCTAGCCAACTATTGCTTCTTTGACTATTGCTAACTCATAGTGATAAAGGAAAGCAATTACATGGCACTTGCATTTCATACAATAAAGATACAACCATAAGGCTCCTACTGGTTGCCGATAATTTACAAAACTTGATCATCTCATACAATAACGTATAACTCATCACGTATTGACCATATCACATCACAACATGCCCTGCAAAAACAAGTTAGATGTCCTCCACTTTGTTGTTGCAAGTTTTACGTGGCTGCTACGGGCTTCTAGCAATAACCATTCTTACCTACGGCACAAAACCACAATGGTGTTTCATCAAGTTTGTTGTTTTAACCTTCAACAAGGACCGGCCATAGTCAAATTCGATTCAACTAAAGTAGGAGAAATAGACACCCGCCAACCACCTTTATGCAAAACTAGTTGCATGTCTGTCGGTGGAACCAGTCTCATGAACACGGTCATGTAAGGTTGGTCTGGGCCACTTCATCCCACAATACCGCTGAATCAAAATAAGACGTTGGTGGTAAGCAGTATGACTATCACCGCATGAGGGAGTCCTGGATTAAGGGGTCCTCGGGTGGCCGGATTACTTGTTATGGGCCGTACTGGTGGGCCGTGAATATCATCGCTGAAGACTACCCTCCGTATCCGGATATGCCTCCTATATGTGTAGAATGACAAGTTCAAAGTCCGTGCGTAATGTTTCCTTCCTCTGCAAGATGATCGCGTACAACCTTAGGTCCGTGCGGTGCATATATAAACCGGAGGGTTTAGTGTGTAGAAGCAGAATCACAACATCATAGGCTAGACTTCCAGGGCTTATCCATTACGATATCGACGTAGATCAATTCTTGTAACCCTATGTTTATCAAGATCAATCAAGCAGGAAGTAGGGTATTACCTCGATAGAGAGGGCCTGAACCAGGGTAAACATCATGTCCCCAGTCCCTTGTTACCATCGATCCTCAGACACACAGTTCGGGATCCCCTACCCGAGATCCACTGGTTTTGACACCGACATTGGTGCTTTCAGTGAGAGTTCCATTGTGTCATCGACAGAAGGGTGGATGGCTTGCTTCGCCATCAGCAACGACGCCACCCCTGGGGAGATTTTCCTCCCCGAATAGCTTTTCATGTTCGGCGGCTTCGTGCTATGCACCAACTCGGATGGCCACCTTGGGCAGGTTGACAGCTATGCCCCTGGTCATCAGATGAGGTTTGGAAGTTTGAATTATGTTGCTGACATCCAGGGAGACTTGATCTTCAAAGAATTCGCACCCGCGGATGTCACTCCCTACCTACACGAGGAAGACATCTCAGATCTATCATCAGATCCCATCCAGGGATCAACACCCGCTACTGCTCTGGACCTAGATCCGGAGAAGATCGCTTCGTTTGAAGACGGGAGGGTAAACCCACCGGACTCTCCCCCTCCATGGAACTTCTAACCGAAGGCTTGACAGCGGTTGTGTCGCTCACTGTAGCGACCACGATCCCAATGAATCAAAGTCTCTGTGCTTAAGTGTCATCCCTGGATCGGTATGCTGACACACACAGTACTTGAGGATTTATAACAGAGTTTCAATCACACACTTATTACATCGAGATCCTCATAAAGAGTAAAATTACAAAAATATGGATGAAGGCCGTCTAACATAATAATTAAACTGCGGAATCATTGAAGATAATTTGAGTCCATCCAACTCCACGGCAAACACTGAGTGCATGAAAACGACCTATCGCACCTTAATCTTTGTTAGAAAACTCTGCAACATGAGACGTTGCAGCCGTGTAGGTCAACACATTGAATATGCTGGCAAGATCACACTGTAGCAGTAATGATGAACAATTATCTACAACTACATGCATATTTGGCGGGTGCAGGCTGTAAGGTTATTTTTGCATAAAGCTAGTTTTTCCCTACAAGAAAGGAATAAATTTTATTTTACTGCTCAGTTGAATTAAGCAACATTTGAGAAGGTTCCTCCATCTCAATCCCAAAATAACCGAAGTCATTAGTAACCCAACAGTTTAATTAAATAGAGTGATGAGATCGGTCCATAATTCAAATACCAGGATACTCAAGATATCCATAACCGGGGACACGGCTACTCATGAATAGATTGTACACTCTGCAGAGGTTTGCACACTTTTCCCCACAAGACTCGACTGCATCCATGATCGGAAGATGGAGACATAGTCTTTCAGAAGCATTTATTCTTTACTCTGGGTAGACAGGTACACCTACTTTCCCCTACATCTGCTAGTCTACCACTGAAAAAGCTCACACAACATACTCAACTATGCCAGAGCCCATAATGGCTTGTGGCTGCACATGGTAGTTTCTAGGCATGAATGATATATGATCCCTTTGAGCCTAGGTGGCATTCCGTAGGATGATCACACGGTTCCTCCGGGATCTCCTAGGATAACACTGGATTCTCCAGGTGCCATGCAACCAATCCACCCAGATGTGTATTAAAGTTGCCACCTTAAACTTTCCCTGAGTTGTTATAACACTCACAACTTTCATGAATCTCACATACCAATCCACGTCTATGAGAATGTCTACGCAATAAGTAACAAAATGTATATTCCCTTGGTTGATCTCAAGTCATAGGTTCCTACCACATGAACTACAAAGCAATTCCACTTGTATCCAAGTCCTACTCATGCAAATCTTTGAGGGTATAACTAATGCAATAAAACAGGGTATTATAAAGTATGATCAAAGTGTAACTTGCCTTGCTGATGATCGTTGAAACCTAGAGACTCGTAATAGCAAGCTTCACACTCCGGCAATTTCATCGCAATTAAACAATAGCATACATATGCAATCATACAACAGAATCGGAAAACTGATCTCGAAAATTTCGAAAACAAGTGAATAACTCTTGCAAGAGAAAACAATTTCTAACAGTACCAAAATTAATTGAATTCGGCCCTATCAGAAAGTTTAGGTCAAGTGCTTCGATTTGCAAAAAACAATCAACTCAAACGGAGTTACGAAACTCAAGTTACGATCAAAAGAAGTTCAAATACAAATGTGTTTGAATTCAAATTTCAAATCTTTCAAAAATAAAGTTGAGTTGGATTACTGGATAGATGAGATCAAAACGAAGAGTTTTGAGTTGGTTCCATCTAATTCCGGTAAATGAGTAAAAAGTAGTGACCGTTTTAAGATTAGGGACTAATCTGTAAAAACTTTAATCGTGAAAAGTCCTTGACTAAAAATAACATAAAAAGAAACATCTATGTAACGAACATATGTTTTCTAGATCTAACTAGCGAACGTTCTCTGAATAACAAATCTAAAGAAACTAAATTGGTTTTAAAACATAAACCGAAACCCAAAAAAAAATGGCGGCGGCGATTTTGGCGAGTCTGGCGGCGACGACGGTGGGGCTGGGCGGCGGCGAGGGGCAATGCGGGGCTGTGAGGTGGAGGCGTTGGCAGGGCGGCGAGTTGCGGCGGCGGCGAAAGGCAAGGCGTCGGGGCTGAGGAGAGGAGCCGGGGGTGCGGTGACTTTTATAGGTGAGGGGGGGGGGTGAGGTCGACTTGGAGAAGGGGTAGGGAAGGAGGAGTCCGACGGGGAGATGCCGGCCGGCGGCGTGGCAGCTCGGGCGAGTTGGGCCGGCTGGGCTGGGCGCGACCCAGTTCGGTTGGCCCAAAAGATTTTTTTTGATATATTTTTCCGAAAAATACAGAAAAATAGAAAAAGGCAATAAATTATTTTTAAAAATCACAGAAAAATTCACACGTACTTAGGACCTTATTATTGAGTAGGTGAACATTTTTCTGGGCTTAAATGCCTAAAAGAAAAATAAACTTTCTGGTGCAAATAAAACAACAAAAATAAATACTTTTGCAAATAAAAATCTAATAAATATATTTTTACTCAAAATTCAACCACCAACATTTTTATTCTATTTTTGAAGAAGTCATATTATCTTCTCTCATTATTTAAAAATATTGAAAATGAAAATAGGTAAAATAATATTTGATCCAACCCCACTTGGAAAATAATAAATTTGTGGGTCCTCTTTGGAAAACTTCCAACTCTCTCACTTGTGTCCTTGAGTTACTTAAAGTCTTTTGGATCAATTTCTACATAATAATCAAATTCAAAAATGCTCAAATGATGAATGCATATGAATGATCTATGTTAACATCCAAATTGAAAATTGGGATGTTAGAAACCTACCCCCCTTAAGATGAATCTCGCCCTCGAGATTCGAGTTGGCTAGCAAAAAGGTGTGGGTGGTCTTGTCGAAGGTCTTCTTCTCGTTCCCAGGTGGCTTCGTCCTATGTATGGTGACTCCACTGAACTTTTCAGAACTTCATCACTTTGCTGCAGGCAACTCGGTCGGCAAACTTGAGAATCTTGACTGGCTTCTCCTCATAAGTCAGATCATTCTCTAACTGAATTGCTTCCAGGGGCACTATAACTTGTAGCGGAATATTAGCCATCTCTGCGTGGCACTTCTTCAACTGGGAAACGTGAATCACATCATGAACTCCGGACAAAGTTTTGGGTAACTCTAGTTGATAAGCTACTTTTCCTCGGTGTTCCAAAACTCTGTACGGTCCCACAAATCATGGTGCCAATTTACCCTTAACTCAAAAATGCTTAACTCCTCGAAGTGGTGACACACGAAGATATGCTCTAGCTCCAACTTCGTAGGTTACCTCCATGGGTTTTGAATCAGCATAACTCTTCTGTCGGGACTGGGCTATCTTCAGTCTATCACGGATCAACTTGACCTTCTCCTCTGAATCTCTGATTAAATCGGGTCCGAATAACTTACGGTCTCCGACTTCATCCCACATCAACGTTGTCCTACACCTCCTTCCATACAAAGCCTCGAAAGGTGCCATCTGCAGTTTGGTCTGATAACTGTTGTTGTAAGAGAACTCTGCGTAGGGCAGGTTATCATCCCAACTAGATCCACAATCTAGTGCACAAGCTCTCAACATCTCCTCCAGAATTTGATTGACTCTCTCGGTCTGTCCATCTGTCTGTGGATGAAAGCCTGTACTGAATTCAAGCCTCGTACCCAAAGTCTTGTGCAACTGCTTCCAAAACTTTGAGGTAAACTATGTTCCTCTATCTGATACGATGGTCCTCGGAACTCCAGCAGACTTACGATCCTGGTCATGTATAGCTTGGACAACTTAGCACTCGTGTAAGTGGTCTTCACGGGGATAAAGTGAGCTACCTTAGTCAAGCGATCAACTATAACCTAGATAGAATCATACCCTGATCATGTCCTGGGTAGTCCTGTGATAAAATCCATTCCAAGCTTACCCCACTTCGAATCTGGTATTGGTAATGGCTATAGCAACCTTGCTAGTTTCCGATGTTGTGCCTTAACTCTCTAAAAGACGTCACAGACCGCTACATACTTGGCAATGTCCTTCTTCATTCTGGTCCACCAAAAATTCTGCTTCGAATCCAAGTACATCTTGGTGTTGTCTGGGTGTATCGAGTAAGGCAAATCATGAGCCTCCTGAAGAATCAACTTCCTGACCTCCGAGTCATTGGGCATGTATATACGCTCTTTGAACCATAGTGTTCCGTGCTCATCTTCACAGAATCCTTCTGCCTTTCCTTTGCTCATTTTGCCCTTTATTTCTTCAATACCTTTGTCCATCTTCTGGGCTACTCAAATCTTTCCCAAGAAAGTGGACTGAATCTCGAATGTGGCAACATAGCCTCTAGGGACTATCTCCAATTGTAAGTCTCTGAGATCATCTGCTAACTCCTGGGGTAAACCTCCGGTTATGATAGTGTTAACATAACTCTTACGACTCAGAGCATTTGCCACAATATTGGCCTTCCCTGGGTGATAATGCAATCTCATGTCGTAATCCTTTATGAGTTCCAGCCATCTTCTTTGCCTGAGATTTAACTCCTTCTACGTGAAGATGTACTTCAAACTCTTATGGTCCGTGTAAACATCACAACGGTTTATAATAAGAAAGTGCCTCCAGGTCTTGAGTGCGTGAACTACGACTGCTAACTCCAAATCATGCATGGCATCATTCAACTCATGGGGTCAAAGCTGACATGAGGCATATGAAACAACTCTGCCTTCTTGCATGAGAACGCCTCCAAGTCCTTGACATGAAGCGTTGCAATATACTTGAAAATCCTTGCGAATATTCGGGAGGATCAACACTGGGGATGTAACCAAACGTTTCTTCAGCTCCTGAAAACTAGCCTCACATTCTTCGATCCAATTGTACTTACTTTCCTTCTTCAACAATCCTGTCATGGGGTTCGCAATCTTGGAGTTCTCAATGAATCTCCGATAATATCCTGCGAGTCCAAGAAAAATGCGAATCTCACCAACTGAGGTGGGTGCTTTCAACTCTATGACGACATCTACCTTGACGGGGTCTACCGCTATACCATCTCCTGATATAACATGTCTGAGGAATCCAACTTCCTTCAACCAAAACTCACATTTGCTGAACTTGGCATATAACTGATATTCCCTGAGCTTCTCGAGAACTAAACACAAATGTTCCTTGTGCTCCTCTTCATTCTTGGATTAAACCAATATGTCATCAATAAATACCACCGCAAACTCATCCGAGAACTCCATGAACACCTTGTTCATCATACTCATAAAGTAGGCAAGGGCATTAGTCAAACCAAATGACATAACCGTATATTCATAAGGCCCGTACCTTGTGGCAAAAGCTGTCTTAGGTATGTCTTATTCTCGGATCTTCAGCTGATGATATCCAGATCGTAGATCGATCTTTGAGAAGACTTTGGCTCCTTGCAACTGGTCAAATAGATCATTAATCATCGGTAGAGGGTACTTGTTCTTGATCGTCACTTCATTCAGTGTACGATAATCCACCACCATCCGTAGTGAACCATCCTTCTTCTCAACTAAGAGCATTGGGGCTCCCCAAGGTGAAGAACTTGGTCGGATATAATCTTTCTCCATTAACTCCTTGACCTGCTTCTTGATCTACTCCAAATCATTTGCGGGCATCCAGTATGGCTTCTTGGATATTGGTCCGGTGCCTAGTAACAACTCAATCAAGAACTCAATGTCTCTATCCAGTGGCATGCCTGGTAACTCCTCTGGGAATACGTCAGGATAATCCTTCACAACTGGTACTTCCTCCTGAACAACCCCCGAGAGTGCATTCATTTGTGTCCTATAGGGTGTGTGCCTCGACACATACTTGATCCTCTTTCCTTCCAGGGTGGTGAGGAGAATAAATTTACTGGCGCAATAAATGTTTCCCTCAAACTTGGATAGCCAATCCATACCTATGATTACATCCAAACCCTGGGATTCCAAAATGATGAGGTCGGTGGGAAAACATGTCTCCCAATAGTCAAGGGCAGTTGGGAACATCCTCGACTAGCCATGTACTCTGCTCCAGGGGAACTCACTAACATAGATGTCATAAGGGCTACGGTTGGAAATTTATATTTTTCCACAAAACCCCTTGATATGTATGAATGAGATGCACCAGTGTCAAAAAGAACAAGGGTTAACCGAAAACTTACCAACCACTGCGTCGGGCTGCTCGTCAATATCCTGCACGTTGACGTTGTTCACCTGTCCTCTCGTGAATGAGTTGGGCTTCTTTCCTGAGCTTCCATTGCCATTTCCATTCTTTGCTTCAAGACACCCGGTGGCATAGTGTCCGATCTTCCCGCACTTGAAACAAGTAATGTGACTCAGATCCTTCTTAGCCGGTGTTGATGGAGTGGAACGGTTCTGATTGTTGTTTCCTCCATTCCCATTGTCATTCCTGGGGCCACTATGGTTGCGTGACTTTCCACCATTGTGGGAATGACCTCCATGGTTATGTCCTCCATGGGTAAGGATGGTTATGTCCTCCTGAGTACGGGGAATAGCGGGGCTTCTGCTGAGCTCCAGAGTTATACTTCCCCTGTCCATACTTCCTCTTGCAGGTATCAATCTGCTGCTGCTTTCCTTCAATCATGATGGCTCTGTCTACCAGCTCCCCGTAGTTGTTGAAGGTGGCTACCATCAACTTTACACTCAACTCATCATTGAGTTCCTCAAGGAACTTCTCCTGCTTTGCGGTGTCAGTGGCCACATCATCTGGCGCATAGCGAGCTAACTGCCTAAAATCATCCACGTACTGCCCCACAGTACGGTTCCCTTGGCGCAAGTTGCGAAACTCACGCTTCTTCAGCTCATGGCTCCAACTGAAACATGTGCAGTGCGGAAGGCTTGCTAGAACTGATCCCAAGTAATTGTAGCAAGTGGGTAAGTAGTGGTGTAGTTCTCCCACCAAGCAGCTGCTGGTCCCTCAAGCTGATGTGCGGCAAAGCACATTCTCTCTGCATATGTGCATCCTGCACTAGCTAGCTCTCTTCCCACCTTGCGGAGCCAGTCATCTACAACAATCAGCTCGGTGCTACAAGAGAACACCGGCGGATTCAACCTTAGGAAACGAGTCAGGTTGTCAGGTGGAGGAGGAGGTGGGTTCTAGTAGTTGTTGTTGCTGTAATTGTTGCTGTAACGCCCCGGATGTAACTTTTCCCTTTATGGCAATATATTCGTCGTTGACTTAATCAATTCCATTTTGGGCTCCTTCCTTCATTTTGGGTTTCTTTGTTTTTGCTTTGTGCGTGTGTTGCATGTCATCATGTAATTTTCATTATGTGCATTGCATTGGCATAGTCTCACTTGCATCTGTGTGTAGTTGCATCGTCTCCGTCCTCTCCGTTGTCCGTTTCGAATTCCGACACTCACACACGTGCCCGTGGCACCTCCGGATCGTCCTTTTGTAAGTGACTAAAAATGTTCTTGAAATGAGGTGAAAGTTGTCGTGCGGTGTTGTTATAGTGTGGGTAGACCGCCTGTCAAGTTTCGTCTCGTTTGGAGGTCGTTTGATACTCCAACGGTTAACCGCGTTCCCCACAGAAGCCCTCTCTCTTTTGGCCCAACAGCCCTCCACAACAGCCCACAAGCCCATCCTAACCACCACCATGCTCTCGGTCGTTGGATCGTGATCGTGTGAGCGAAAACTGCACATCATTTGGACTCTCCTAGCTCCCTCTACCTATAAAACTACCCCTACCCCCGAAATTTTCGGGTAGAAACCCTAGCCTCCTCCTAGCTCCAGCCTCGCCTCGGGATTCGTGCTGGGTGGACGTGTCCGTACGCGCCGGACACGCCGCGCGTCCGCACCGGATCCGCCAGCCGCCGCAGCGGCCCGTGGGAGCCTAGAACGGGCCCGCCCCGGGCCAAATCGGGCCAAGCCACCGGCAGCCGTCCGGCCTCGCCGCCTTCCCCGTGATCCCCACGCTCGGGCTCCATGCCGCCGCGGGCTGCCCTCCGCCAAGCTCCGCCTCCGGCGCCCCTCCACCGCCGACGCGCCACCGCGCATCCCCACGCTGGGCCGCGTCACCACCGGACGCCCCGCCCTCTGCGTCACCGCGCGCCGCCGGGCCTCCATCGCCAGCCGCCGCCGCCTCGCCGGCTCCGGCGAGCTCCTCTCGCGAGCCGCCGCCCCACTCTGGCCGGATCTGCCTCGGGTGGATCAGATCCACCGGGAGCCTATCCAAACGACTCCATCCTCATCCCGCACCGGCTAGTCCATGGTCCCTCCGTCCCGCGTTGACTTTCGCGGGGGTAAATTTCTCCAAGTCCCGGATCTGTAATAATTTGTTGCCCTCTTTGACATGTCATAACTTGGTGCTCATTGCTCCGTTTTGCATGCATGATATATCAAAATGTTCGTCTCGAAGTGCTCTACATGTTGGCATCAGTTCTGTGCATGTTAGGGTTCATCTGGATGTCTTAATCTTCGTTGCAAGACTGCTTCGTGATGTTACTGTTTCAGCACATATTGTTTGTCAACAATATGTTAGCATGTTCGTGAGGTCGTAACTTTGTGCATGTTAGTCCAAATGGAATGTATGATATGTCAAAATGTTCATCTTGTGATGCTCTTTATGATGGATGCATTTGCATACATGTTAGGTTGCATTATTCCATGTTTAACCCTATTGCAAAAGTGCTTATGGCTGTTAAGTTTTTGAATTTGTTATCACTTGGTGATTTGTCTTTTTCGTAGCATTTTGTGTGAGGAGCATAATCATGTTATATTTGAAGTGGTGTATTTGGTTTTCCATTATATGCTCTGTGGTGACTTAAACAAGCTCGTAAACATGCCATGCCAATGTTACTGTTTTAACACTTAGTGATAAAACGCTAAGTCTGGAATATGTAATAACAAGTTGCCATGTAAACTTGATGCCATAATCTTTTCCATGCATGTTTTGGAATAACTAGTGAGCATGTCTTGATGTTCATGTTGTTGTCTATCTATCCATGCCTTTGTTTGCATATATGCCCTGCTGTAGCTTGTTGTAATCTTGCTCTCAAAATGCTTGAGATTAAAATTGTCAGCCTGTTAACAGAACATTCAATTTGGCAAAGCTTGTGTTAAGCAACCCTTGCATGGAATGACTTGTTTCTTTGGATGAATTGGAAGTATAATATGTCTTCTTCATGCTCATGTGAATTTCATGCTTGTTATACTTGTTTTGCTAGTTGTTGTGTGCCTCCAAAGGCAGCAACATATCGTTCCAGATTGCATGCCTTGTAATTTTCACTAAGTCTGAGAAATCTGTTAACTTATTGAATCTTTTCATGCTTGTTTAATTGTGTTCCAACAAGTTTTTGGGTGTGCTCTGAGTTCATGCTTGTTAAGAATCATGTCTATATCACATCCATGCCTTTTGTCTTCATGTTTGGGTGCTGTAGCATAATTATACCTTGCACCAAAGATGCCATGTTGTTGTTAACTGCAGTTTTGCATTGCATCTTGTTTTGCTCGCCATTTGCAAACCGTGCATCCGTTTCCAATGATCTTTATATCGATTTAGACCGAAATCTTTCAATATATCCAGTGGCTTTCTTGGTTACCCAAGATGAAGCCATTTCCATCATCTTCTCCTATAGGCTCGAGAGCATCGTCTTGGATACGCACATCATGACTTGCATCCCATGACATGTCTTGCATCATGTTGTTTGTGCACTGCACCGTGATTGATCTTGTATCCTTGTTGTGATCTTGTGTTGGGTAGAGCCGGGAGCCGATACCGAGTTTGAGGATCTTGTTGAGACTGAGTTTGAGGAGCCGTCTTACCATCCCACCGAGTCCTAGCAAACCATTGATTGGCTAAGTATGCTTTTGCTCAGCCCCTCTCATAGCGTTGTTAGTGGCAGGTGAAGTTGAAGATTGCTCCATGTTTTGGACTTGTTTTATTGGGATAACACAAGTATATCTTAATTGAATTAACGCACATATATGTTGGTAATGGGTGGAAGGCTTGGCTTTCTGCTTGGTGTTTTGTTACACTCATGTCAC
Organism: Secale cereale; assembly: GCA_902687465.1. NCBI lineage: Eukaryota > Viridiplantae > Streptophyta > Magnoliopsida > Poales > Poaceae > Secale > Secale cereale. Next base: position 311,705,398 of record LR738715.1, on the reverse strand, counting down.
CTTAGGACCCGATAAACCGGTGCTACGTTCCTTGATTTTGTGTTCCTAACACGGCTGGGGGTTATGGGCCCCCTTGATAATTCGCACTGCTTAAAGCTTTTCCAGCAAGACCCAACTTTGGTACTACATTTGCCTAACAACTAAAACTTGCATAGGGAGTTATAAACCCGAGTTCTTAATCAACAACCCGGGCCAGTGCTCCTCATGAGTGTTGGTCCAAACTGGGCGGACTGCGGGGCCACCATGAGGAAACTCGAGGATTGGTATATACCTATAGGCTGACCTATCCGGTCGTGGCCTGAGACAAGATACGCGCGGCTACTATCAGGGTGTAAGCAGGCCGGGAGGTCTTGTTGGATTAGTTTTACCTTTGTCGAAATATCTTGAGCACGGGATTCCGAGAATACTCGGGTGTTCCCAACATGGAGTTGCGACTCCGTGGATCGTGAGCTTGTGATGGGCTAAGTTGGGACACCGCTGCAGGGTTATAAACTTTCGAAAGCCGCGCCCACGGTTATGTGGCAGATGGGAATTTGTTAATATCCGGTTGTAGATAACTTGACACCATATCCTTAAGAATACACTACTTGTGTGAGTAACCGTGACGGTCTCTTTTTGAAGGGGTTTTCGGAAAGTGAACACGGTGGGGTTATGCTTGAACGTGAGTAGCTAGGATCACTTATTGATCATCTTTGGCGAACGTTGGCACATGTTCTCTTCTCGCTCTGAATTCGTAAGCTAGTTGCCTAGTGCTTGCTGTAGACACTTTATTGCCTCTCCACACCTAAAGGCTTTGTTAGTTTTGATACCCGGGAATGGGATTGCTGAATCCTTGTGACTCACAGATTACAACACACACCAGATGCAGGTACAACTGAGTACTACGCAGGAGATGTACACGAACTTCACTGGGAGTTCGATGAAGAGCGTGGTCATTTTTATGTAACGTATCCGGACGATCAGTAGTGGTTCCTACTAGGGGCGATCAGGACTTGTGGTTGTGGTATCTTTTCTCATTTGGATTTTGTTCGTAGTCGGACCCTGTGTTTTGGATGAATGTATACTATTGTATTAATTGTGTGACGTGGCGAGTGTAAGCTAACTATTTTACTCTTTCACCCCTGTTCTTTACATGAGTTGTGCAAAGATACCACGCTTGCGATCATTCCAGAATGCGCTTATGTCTCTAACTCATGCCTCGACACGTAGGAGATATAGTCGCATCCTGGGCATTACAAGTTGGTATTCAGGGCCTTCTCCGACCTAGGAGCCCCCTAATTGATCGAACCGCTCACGGTTGAGTCTAGGCACACTCACACAAATGTTTTGAGTCTAGGCACACTCACACAAATATATATATCGAAGAGTAGAATTTGTTTTACTCCTCATCCCCTTCGTCACTCTGGTGAGGACTCCTGACGTTGTTTCAACTTCACTATCCTCAAATTTCACCAATGTTTTTTAGGATCACGCGGGTATTGTTTCGATTGTTCCGATATCTTGGTGACAAGAACTTGTTCTTGGTGCCTCCTACCATTTAGGGGTTGTGGAAGTGTCCCGGGGAGTTGAGCTCCGAGGTGTTGTTGTCACAATTGTATTGTGGCAGTTCTAGAATACCAAAGGCGGCTGACATAGAAAACTCTTCTATGCGTGTCTGGTGGTGAGATAACCCCGACGTCACCTAGCACTGGGGGGATAGTTCGGGAGTATTGCCACAGCTAGTATAGCGGATGCGGTTCGAAGGTCCGAGGTAAACGGTTTTCGAAGGTGCCTGGTTATGTCTTGACGGATGGATACATCTGGATGTAGGATTTATTAGTTGTGTGATATGCGGTGCTTCCCCTGTATCCCCAACACCAGATTGCAAAAACCGGAAAGCTTCAGGAATTAATAGGTGGGATTCAAGTAGCTCTTAGGTAATCTTCCAACGGGTGCATGATATGAGGTTGGGGTTCAACATCTAGTGGAGAGGTTATCATGGGCGTTGTTACACTAGGGGGTTGCATCTTAAAGGATCCTTGGCTATGCTGATCCTGGGATTGCAAGGCCCTTTGTAACACGTGCCATAGGGCATCAGCACGAACATGTGGGACGAAACCTCTGTTATGTATTTGTTCCATCTGTTACCTTGTTGTTTTATTCTATCATTTTGTTCTCCCAAGTGGCTTCTCGACAAGTTGATGTATCACTAAGCTATGGAATTCATTCGTTCAATTTTGTTCGGATGTTCTTTGTGAAGACTATATGTTGCAAATATCTAGCCATTGATTCAGCATATCTATTATTTGCTTCAATGGCTAACAGTTGTCATCATCTTCAGGATGGCACCTAAGAAAGTTCCCAGCCAGAACCCAGAGGGTGAAGAAGAGCGTCCACCTTCCCCTCCTTCTCCGTTTGAAGCATGGAGAGCGATTATGCAGGCAACTAATCAAAACACCCAGATGCTCATGCAGATGATGTAGAGTTTCCAAGCAAATCAAGGGAACCAAGTCCAAGGAAATATGTTCAATCAACCTCACTTTGCGACTCTGAACCAATTCTTGGCCAATCAACCCAAGTCTTTCAGTTACTGTGTTGATCCGCTAGATGCTAAAGATTGGATCACCGAGATCAAGAAGCATTTCGAGTGCAGTAATGTTAGACCTAAGGATTATGTCAAGTTTGCCGCTTTCCAGCTCAAAGACCAAGCTACAGATTGGTGGCAACAGTACAAACACTCTAGAGCGGGTCGTGAGATCTCATGGACTGACTTTTGTCACGATTTCCGTTCTCATCACATCCCTACCAGTGTCACCGAAGGCATGCATGAGAAATTTTGCAATCTGAAGCAAGGCACCATGTTTGTCTACCAGTACAATGTCAAGTTCCTGAATCTTGCCCGTTATGCGAAGCAAGACATCCCCGATGCCAAGAGCAAAATCTACTAGTTCCGAGGTGGTCTGAAAGATGAATTCCAACTTGCACTCACTCTGTTCGAGCTAGATGAATTTGATCAATTCTACAACATGGCTCTCAAGCAAGAGGCAGCTCAGCTCAGATGTGAAGCTTCCAGAAAGAGGATAAGAGATGATGTTCACTCTTCTTCCTCTCAAGTGGTTGCCAAGCAGCAGAAGTTCTGGCTCCCGCCTCCTCCATCGTTCCGTCCTCCGAGTCAGAGCAAGCATTCACGTGGTCGTGGATTTTCCCACCCACCCAACCCAAGCAACCAGATCAAGTCTCAGTACCAAGCTCCAAGACCAAGTGTTCCTCCTTCCCGTCCAGCTTCATAGGTCACTTGCTAGAAATGTGGTCTGAAGGGTCATTATTCCAACAAGTGCACCAACCAAAGGCGCCTTCCGCCTCCTCCACCTGTCAGCAATGCTATCGTCAAGCACAATCCCAAGCATGCAAGAGTGAACCTGTTGAACGCAGCTCAAGCAGAGAATTCTTCTAATGTGATAATGGGTAACCTCTAAGTTAACTCAATTCCTGCAAAAGTTTTGTTTGACTCTGGTGCATCACTCAGTTTCTTATCAAGACCATTCTTTACCAAGCATGATTTCATTTCGGCACCCCTGGATAAGGAGCTATCAATTATTTCTCCGGGAAAACACATGAATTCTAGCTTGTATGTTCCGGATATCGCTATTCACATGGGCGATTATAGTTTTATGGTTTCCCTAGTTGTTCTCGGTAACTCGGACATTGATCTAATTGTTGGGATGGATTGGCTCTCTAAGCATGATGCTCTTATTGATTGTGCAAACAAGGAGGTGAATCTAACTCGTCCTTCCGAAGACGTGATTATCTTCGCAGCTTGAGATAACACAATCAGGCTATTCTCTCTCAATGACAAGGGCGAGATTAATGCCATATCCCAGATTCCGGTGGTTTGTGAATATGAGGATGTATTCCCTGAAGAGCTTCCATGTATGCCTCCCAACCATCCAGTTGAATTCATCATTGAACTTGAACCTGGAACAGAGCCAGCTTGTCGGCATCCGTACAAGCTTTCTCCTAAAGATTTGAAGGAGTTGAAGAAACAACTCGATGAGCAAGAATGCATGGGTCTGATCAGACCAAGTACTTCTCCTTGGGGCTGCGGTGTTCTTTTTGTGAAGAAGAAGGGTGACAAGGAGCAGTTGTGCATTGATTACTGGTCATTGAACAAGAAGACAATTAAGAATAAGCACCCTCTCCCAAATATCAATGAACTGTTCGAGCATCTCAAAGGAGCCAAGGTTTTCTCGAAGCTTGATCTTCGAATGGGCTACCATCAAATTCGTATCCGTGAAGAGGATATTCCCAAGACAGCATTCAGCACGAGTTATGGCTCCTACGAGTACACGGTCATGTCTTTCGGGCTTGCAAATGCTCCGCCCACTTTCTCTCGGATGATGCACTTCATATTCAACCCCTAAACCAATGAGTTCGTCCTCGTCTATCTTGATGATATTCTGGTATTCTCCAAGAATAAAGAAGACCACGCCCAGCACCTCCGATTGGTTCTTGACAGGCTCCATGAGCACTGCTTTTATGCCATGTTCTCCAAATGTGAATTTTGTCTCGATGAAGTCCTCTATCTTAGTCATATTATCTCTGTCAAGGGCATTTCTGTTAACCCCGAGAAGGTCGAAGCTATTGTGAAGTGGGAACCTCCTCGGAACGTCAAACAACTCCAAAGTTTCCTCGACCTCGCAAGTTATTGTGGAAGGTTCGTTCAGAACTTCTCCAAGATTGCCAAGCCTATGTCCAACCTATTGCAAAAGAATGTCAAGTACTCATGGACTCCTAATTATGATGTGGCAATCAATACATTCAAAGAGAAGCTCATTTCTGCTCCGGTACTTACTCCTCCGGATGAGTCCAAGCCTTATGAAGTGTTCTGTGATGCTTCATTGCAAGGCCTCGGCAGTGTTCTCATGCAAGACAAGAAGATCGTGGCTTACACTTCGCGTCAGCTTAAACAAATGAGAAGAATTACCCCACACATGATCTTGAGCTAGCAGCAGTTGTTCATGCCTTGATCATGTGGAGACACCTTTTGTTGGGCAGAAAAGTGGACATCTTCACCGATCACAAGAGTCTGAAGTACATCTTCACCCAGCCAAACCTCAACATTCGTCAATGTAGCGACCACGATTCGAATGGACCAAAGTCTCTGTGTTTCCGTGTCATCCCTGGATCGGTAATGCTGACACACACAGTACTTGAAGGATTTATAACAGAGTGGCAATCACACACTTATTACATCAAATATCTCCAAAGAGAACTTATTACAAAAGTCTGTGGCTTAAGGCCATCTAATAAAATAACAGCGGAAGGCTTGGAAGAGAAGTGAGTCCATCAACTCCAACGGCATAGCTGAGTGCATGACAAACGACCTAGAACATCTTACTCCTCGTCTGAAAAGTCTGCAACGTAATATGTTGCAGCCCGAAATGGGTCAGCACATAGAATATGCTAGCAAGATAACACAGAAGATGCAAGTAACTGAAATAAAGGCTACACTATATGCATATTTGGCTGGTGGAGGCTCTATGGTTAAAGTTTTTGCGTAAAGCCAATTTTTCCCTACAACAAAGGAATAACTTTTATTTTAACTATCATGGTAGTTGAAACATCATTGAGAAGGTACCTCCAACTCAATTCCAATTTAAAGTAAGCATTAAACCCAACAAATTAAATTTTAGAGTGATGAGATCAACCAATAATTCAAGTACTAGATACTCAAGTTGTCCATAACCGGGGACACGGCTAATCATGATCAGTTTGTACACTCTACAGAGGTTCGTGCACTTTTACCACAAGACTCGATCTCCTCCGTTGGATTTCTCTCACTGCATGGTGTTTGAGAAACGGATAACCGAGACACAGTCTTTCAGAAGCATTCACTCTTTACCCCAGGTGTACCCGTACACCTACTTTCCCCTACATCTGCTAGACCACCACTGAAAGAGCTCACACAACTTACTCATACTATGCCAGAGCCCATATTGGCATTGTGGCTGCACACAGAAGTTTCTAGCATGAATAGTTTTATGATCCCTTTGAGCCTGGGTGGCATTCCATAGGACAATCACACGGAACCCCGAGATTTCCTAGGACAACACTGGATTCTCCAGGTGCCCTGCAACCAATCCTCCCAGATGTGTATTCAAGTAGCCACCTTAAGTTGAACCATTAATTAACATCTCACATCTGTCATGGATTTCACTCGAACCCAAACCACGTCTACGCATAGCATGGCAACCTGAGCAAACGTAGAAGTATCTCCCAGGGGTTTGAAAATAATGCAGGTAATAGGTTCTACCTCAATCTACAACCCAGTCCCACAAGTTAAGAGATCCTACTCATGCAATGTGTAAGGGTTTGATCTAATGCATAAAAATTGGGTAATAAAAGGGTATGACCAAAGTGTTACTTGCCTTGCTGATGATTCGTAAAACCTAAGGACTCGTAGTAGCACGCTTCACGGTCTGGGTATTCTATTGCAAGCAAACAATAGCATAGATAAGCAATCAATCAATGATGCACAAACAAAACTCCAAAAGACTAGATCTAACCAGAAAGTTCAACTTAAGAACTCCGGTTTGCAAAAAGAATAAATTCGAAAGAAGCAACTAAACTCAAACTGCGAAATAAACGAGATCCGATTACTAGTTTGATCTAGAGTCAAATTATACAATAGCCAAAACTTGATTCAAGTTGGTTAAACGGAAAGAGGGCATCGAGACTGTCACACCCTGCATTTTGTAACATGTTATTTGTAACCTTGAAGCATGAAAATTTGGACCAGCAAAATTTTTTAGCATCATTTGGCTTTTATTTGGAATTGAGTTTTTCTGCATTTGTTTTTCTTGTGCTCATTAAGGTCAACTATGATCTCTTGTAAATTTCATCTCCATACTCAAAACTTCTGCCCAATGATCATGCCAAGTGTTATATAGCAGTATAGTATTTTCTTACAAAATTAATTTGGCCAAAAAGTATTTTATAAATTTAGTTTTCCAAAAAAACCCTGAATTGAGATTTGCACTGCAAGTACTTGATTAAGGGTGTGAAAACTTTTTCTAAAGGTTTATTTGAGACCTAGTAGTCATAGGACTCCCAGAAACCACAAAGGTATAATTTTAACAGTTATTTTCCTATTTTATTTAAAAGGCTTTTCTTAAGGCCAGAAATGGTCTTTAATAGGGAAAAATTATTTAACTGTTCCAAAAATATTTGCCAAAATTCAGAGAGACTCATAGGACATATATTGTCCATATATAAGAGTTTCAACACTTGGTCATGTTCAAAATATTGGGCTAAACCCTCTAAAACCCTTTCTGGATATTTCAAGCTTTTGAAATATTTACAAAGGAATTTTTCTCCAAAAATTCCAGGGAAATTCTATCATGTCATATATGACATGTTTGATGATCTTGCAAAGCCTCATGCATTGGAGATCAAGGGAACCACCTCAAACCCCTTCATAACCAATCTGTCCATATTTGAAGTTTGAGCAACTCTACATTGCCAAACTTGTCCAAATGCTCTCAAACTTGGTGCACATGCTAGGATAGCCTAATAAGGCACATAGACCAAATGGCACAAGATTTGGAATAGAGCAACTTGATCAGATCACCTCAAAACCCTTCCTGTTCAAATACAAATTTGAACAACTTTACATTACCAACTTTTTATCTGGAGCCTCAAACTTTGTGAGCATGATCAATACCCCAAATGAGGATGCTACACCAAGTGGTGCATCAAGGGGAGATGATTAGCTTGACTCAATCAACATGAAACTGTTTCTGTTGATTTCTAGGGTTCACCAAAGTTACATTGGCTAGTTTCTCCAAATGAGCTTAAATTTGGTGAAGCACCCTATTTTCTCATGCCTTTCAACCCTGTCAAGTGCCATGCCAATTGAACTTCATTTGCTTGATCAAACCATGATCAAACACCTTCTGCAGAAATCTTAAAACCTCTACTTTTACCACTTTCACTTTTCTCCAATGCCTCAGCTTCTTACCACAGGTGCACTGGGTTACTAGCAAACCCCAGTAACTTCCCCAGCACCTCAGCTCTATGATTGAGGGGTGAAACCTCCACTTTACCTTGCTGGACAGCAGTTTTCACCAAGTCCCCTAGCCCTCCTCCCTCTCTCTCTGCACCCCAGAGCATCCAAGGCCTTGGGGCAATTCTATACTACTCCCTCAACACCCCAGACACTGTAGGACACGCTGGGACGAGCCAAGCCAACGAGAGCGCGACGATGCCGGTCACACGCGCGCTCTGGAGTGCGTGAACAGTACTCCCGCACGCTGGCTCGGGCCAATCATCGCCCCCCGACCACCTCGAGCCTCCCCCTCGCGCCTCCCAACGCGCCTCGACGTCCGCAGCCCCCTCCGGTGCTGTCCCCCTCCTCCTGCGCCCTCCAGTGGCCGTCGCCGCACGCGCGCTGGCCGCCCGCGGCGGCCACTCCTCTGGCTCACACGCGCGCACGCCCCTGCTGCTCCCCCGCTCCTCCTCTTACCTCCGCTGGATGTGGAAGACGTCCAGCAACACCCCCGACTCACTCCCGCAGCCTCCTGTGCGCTGTAGCGACAGGCCGGACCTCGCCGGCGCACGGGTCCACGGTGAACCACGGGCGCGCCTATTTAAGACCTCCCCGAGCTCTCCCAACTCCATCACCAGCTCCACCACACCTCACTAGCCCCTCCTGCACCCTCAGATCAGCCCCGGAGCGCCCCAGTGCTCGGGATCGACCGGAGCTCCGCCGCGTCGGGCCGCCGGCGATCTCGAGGTACAGGCCTCCCCTGCTCCTCCCTCCGCCTGTTTTGGAACCGCAGCACACCCCTGACCATTTCCCCTCTCTTTCCCCTTCTGTTTGCAGCCGAAAACAACCCCGACCACCGACCTCCGACGAGCTTCCGCCGTCGCACCTCGTCGCCGGCGAACCAGAGCTCCCCGCCGTGCCGCGATACCACCACCGCATCCGCCACTCGACGCTGAACCTGACCCTGCCCTCCGTTGCCGTCGCCGTGGCCGGAGTCGTCGCCGGTGAGCTCGCCGTCGCCGTGGCCGTAGGGTTGAAGATGATAGGCGGGCCCCGCCTGTCATCCACCCGCCTCTCTCCTCTCCTCTGTGCCACTGACCCACGGGCCCCGCCCGTCAGGTTTGAAACCTGACGTGCGCGCGCGCTGGCCCGTGCGGCTGGGCTAGTCAGCCCTGGGCCGTGCACTGTGGCCCTTTGGCCCAGTTGCACAGGGACCCTTTTTCTTTTTTCTTTTCTGTTAATGTTTCAAACATTTTTACAGAAAAGAATATTGATCCAAATTAATTATTTCCAACTCCTAAAATCTTGTAATATTCCAACCTATTTAATGGCACTACTTTCATTCAAATCCATGAAACTTTCCTGTACTGTTTAAATTTAAATTCAAATTTAAGCAGTATAACTCCTGTTCAAAAATCAATATATCCTATTCTGAAACTCCAAAACTCCAACTAAGATTTTTCCCCATCTTAGCAAACTCTCTAGTATTTTACAAAAATAAGTTGACATTTTTCTGAGCACTTTGGTTTTTCTGTTTTATTTGTATTCTTATTTTTCCATTATTATTATGCGACGTATAGATCCCGTATTTGACGAAGTTGCTGTGGAAGAAGAAGGAGAAGGACTAGAAGACCTTGAAGACCAAGCCAATCCAGGCAAGCAGCCCTTTGACCATGATACACTTGTTCCTCGGAACCCGTTTGTTTCCGACGCATAATGATTAGGGTTACGATGGTAACCTGGATGAACCACCACATGATGCATGCTTTATCCTTGATCTTGCTATATGATAGACAACATGCAATAGGTGGCCATGATGCTTATATGATGCATGACATGCACTTGATCTTGCTATGTGCTAGATGAATTGCATATGATTAATAGTTATGGGAGTGATGCATGAGTGTCATGAACCTTCATGGTTGAAGTCTTTGCATGAAACCCCGTCGGGTGCCATTTATGCCCGAGGGTGATGATGATGATGAGTTGGGTGACCACTTGATGACGAAGTGGTGTGCCAAGGCAAGTGTGTGTGTTTTTCAAACGGATTGGTTGAAGTTGCGACCGTTATTCCAACCATACATGTGCAACCACACTACCCCTTATGGGACGGGGCTTTATTGATTACTTAGGTCGATACTAGCATGGTGCCCGCATTACTAGTGACGGGAAGACTTGAGGTCTTTCCCGGGACGGGGTCGTGCTTGGATAGGCGACCATGACTGTTTTCACAGGGCACCGGACACACCGTTGGTCCCTGCGGGTACGCGTAACATTGAATTAGGGCAAGTCCCGTGATCTATTGTTGTACCCAAAGGCCGTGTGCCAACGAGTGGACTCTATGTTAGTGTCGTCTAAGGAAAGGTAATGACCGGGTGCTTACCCCGGGTACTTGAGGTACCGCGGGTCGTGGATGACACGGAAGTTCCCCGGATCTTGTGGGTAAAGTGCGCAACCTCTGCAGAGTGTCAAACTATTCGAATAGCCGTGTCCACGGTCATGGACAGTTGGGTAACCGCTCTTGGGCTACGTCCAATGTTTGTGAAACCATGCGTGTGTGTGTGATGAGTCAAGATGGTAACTTGACTCAATGAGGTGAATCATATTCATGTTGATGTCGGTAACCTGTTCTCGAGGTTACGCGAGGTTATTGATGCATAACTTGATGATAGCATATTGTTCTAGCCTCCTGCTAGATTGTTCATTATTATTCAAATGCATTGTTGCTTGAACCACATCATGGGTTGCTTGCGAGTACATTCAAAGTACTCATTGGCTTGCCACTGGTTATTTAATTGGCCAGGCATGGAAGAGCAAGATTATGAGGAAGAGTTCTTTGGAGACGACCATGCGAACTAGGACGCTATCCCAGTCAGAATGCCTGTAGGGTTAATGCAGATGGCATGGGTTCTACCCATTTTATCGAAGACTTCCGCTACTTGAGTAATTGCTATTCAGCCCGTGAGGCTCTATCTATGTAAGACTTGGCCATAATGGCCTTAATTCGTGTAAGACTATTTGTATGGATGTAAGACTCTTGTTATTTCAGCTTCTGTGTGTTCAGTGAGCATTGATCTCTGGGATCACTGTACACGTGCATTCGGTGATCTCGACTTCCAAGTCGGGGTCCCCACAGAGACGAAGATCAGGGATTTTGAATCACCTGATTCCGACTCTCGAGCGAAAAGAAAAATGAAAAACAAGATCAGGGCAGAAATCGTGATCGAAAATAATCGCGGATAAATACCCCGAAAAAGAAAACTGACGAATAGGCTAACGAACGAACATTCGCTGTCTGCGGCTAATGGGCGAACAACATTTGTTAAAAGAACGTACGGACGAACGTCCGCTAAATAACTAAACCGGAAAAGAACCGATCTAAACTAAAAAAACGAATCTAGGGTTTTCCTAAAAAAACGATCGGCTTTTAGAGAAAAACTAACGGCGGCGGCTACCTCGGAGAAGACGGCGGCGGCGGCTCCGGCGAAGGTCCGGCGGGTGACGGCGGTGAGGCCGGCGGGGTGCGGCGGCGGGGCGGCGGCTAGCGTGGCGGCGGGGTGCGGCTGCTCCGGTGGCGCGAGCGGCGGGGTGCGGCGGCGGGGTGCGGCGGCGACGCGGGGCGCGGCGGCGGTGGCGCGCGGCGGCGGCAGCGAGTGGCGGCGGCGCTAGGATTTTCGGGGCGCGGGGCTGGCGGCTGGTGGCTGGCGGCTTATAAAGTCCCTGGCCACAGGAGTCCTGGCCGAACACGGCCCAAAGGCGGTTTCGTTTTTTTAAACCGAGTCGTGACGTAGTAAAACTAAGAAAAGAAATACTAAACGAACTCCAAAAATCCTGAGTTAAATTTTCACCGTCCTCTAATAATATTTAGGACAAAGTGAACATTTTTCCCGGACCTAAATGCAAATTTGAAAAACGCGTATTTTTCCTATGCAAATAAAATCGCAAATAAATCCAGAAAAATACCAGAAGTGATTTTAATATTTTCCTCCAATATTTCTGTTATTTTGGAGAAGTCATATTATCTCCACTCATATATTTTATTTAGAAATATTTTTAGGAGAGCAAAATAATTAAAACCAACACTATCCTCGCACCCGTATTCGAGTAAACTGAAATAAAAAATGGTGGAATTCCCAACTCTCTCCGTAGGTCCTTGAGTTGCTTAGAATTTCGAGGATCGCCACGCACAAAATGCAAAGAAATATGCAATGCAAATATGATCTATGTATAACATTCCAAATTGAAAATTTGGGATGTTACAGTCAGACTTGTTGGGTTAAAATGATTCAAGAATACAACCCGAGCATTGAGTATACTTCTGGCAAGGCCAGTGTCATTGCAAATGCCTTGAGCAGAAAGGCTTATTGCAACAGTCTCATCCTCAAACCATTCCAACCTGAACTTTGTGAATCATTCAGGAAGCTCAACCTCCAAGTCGTTCGCAAGGATTACTTGCCAACCTTCAAGTCGCTCCTACCTTGGAAGATCAATTCCGTGAGGCCCAACTCAGTGATGCTATGGTGCAGAAGGTGAAACATGGTATTTCCAAGGGTACTCCCATGTACAAGTGCTATCGCATTGATGACAGAGACACTTGGTTCTTTGAGGACAGAATTGTGGTTCCCAAAGGTGATCTCAGGAAGCTCATAATGAACGAAGCACATGACTCACTCCTCTCGATACATCCAGGAAGCTCCAAGATGTACCATGACCTCAAGCAATCCTATTGGTGGACTCGCATAAAAAGAGAAATTGCTCAATTCGTAAACGAGTGTGATGTCTGCAAAAGAGTGAAGGCAGAGCATCAATGTCCAGCCGGACTCCTTCAACCTCTACCTGTTCCCGAGTGGAAATTCGATCACATTGAGAGGGATTTCGTCACCGGTTTTCCCAAGTCCAAGCGAGGAAACGACGCCATCCTTGTGGTGATTGATAAGCTCACAAAAGTGGCTCATTTCCTTCTAGTCAAGGAATCCATCAACGCAGCACAACTGGTAGAGCTGTATACTTCCAGAATTGTGTCTTTGCATGGTATCCCTCAATTAATCTTCTCAGATCGTGGAAGCTTGTTCACTTCCAAATTCTGAGATTCCTTAGTCAACTATGGGTACCAAGATTCGCTTCAGCACAACTTTTCACCCTCAGACTAGTGACCAAGTCGAAAGAGTGAACCAAATTCTTGAAGATATGTTGAGGGCATGTGTAATCTCCTTCGGTATGAAATGAGAAGACTGCGTTCCATTTGTCGAATTCTCCTACAACAACAGCTTCCAAGCAAGTGCAGGCAAAGCACCGTTTGAAATTCTCTATGGCAGAAAGTGTCGTACCCCTCTCAACTGGTCCGAGACTAGTGAACGTCAACTCCTTGGCAATGATTTGATCTCAGTGGCCGAAGATATGTGCAAAGTCATACGTGAGAATCTCAAAGCCGCACAATCGCGCCAAAAGAGCTACTATGACGGCAAACACCGAGATTTGGCTTTGGACATTGGTGATCATCTCTATCTCCGTGTTTCTCCCATGAAGGGCACTCAGAGGTTTGGTATCAAGGGGAAGCTTGCTCCAAGATACGTGGGACCTTTCAAGATAATTGGCAAGAGAGGCGATCTAGCCTACCAACTCGAGCTTCCCTCCAACTTTGCAAATGTGCACGATGTGTTTCACGTGTCACAACTCCGCAAGTGCTTCAAGACGCCTAAACGCACCATTCCTTTCGAAGAGATTGATATTCAGCAAGACTAGTCTTATCGTGAGCACCCCGTTGCTATCCTTGAAGAAACTGAGCGATAGACCCGCAACAAGCCCATCAAATTCTTGAAAGTGAAGTGGTCACACCATACCGACCAAGAAGCTACATGGGAACTAGGAGATCATCTCTGTTCTGAGTATCCCGCTTTCTTTCAGCCCTAGATCTCGGGATGAGATATTTTTGTAGTGGAGGAGAGTTTGTACCGCCCGAATGTAACTTTTCCCTTTATGGCAATATATTCGACGTTGACTTGATCAATTCCATTCTAGGCTCCTTCCTTCATTTTGGGTTTCTTCGTTTTTTCCTTGTGCGTGTGTTGCATGTCACCATGTCATTTTCAATATGTGCATTGCATTGGCATAGTTTCACTTGCATCCGTGTGTAGTTGCATCATCTCCGTCCTCTCCGCTGTCCGTTTCGAGTTCCGACACTCACACACGTGCCCGTGGCACCTCCGGATCCTCCTTTTGTAAGTGACCGAAAATTGTTCTCGGAATGAGGTGAAAGTTGTCGTGCGGTGTTGTTATAGTGTGGGTAGACCGCCTATCAAGTTTCGTCTCATTTGGAGGTCATTTGATACTCCAACGTTTAACCGTGTTCCCCACAGAAGCCCTCCTTCTTTTGGCCCAACACCCCTCCACAACAGCCCACAAGCCCATCCTAACCACCACCATGCTCTCGGTCGTTGGATCGTGATCGTGTGGGCGAAAACCGCACCTCATTTGGACTCTCCTAGCTCCCTCTACCTACAAAACTACCCCTACCCCCAAAATTTTCGGGTAGAAACCCTAGCCTCCTCCTAGCTCCAGCCTCGCCTCGGGATCCGTGTTAGGCGAACATGTCCATACGCGCCGGACATGCCGCGCGCCCGCACCGGATCTGCCAGCCACTGTCGCGGCCTGCGGGAGCCTAGATCGGGCCCGCCCCGAGCCAAATCGGGTCGAGCCGCCGCCCGCCGTCCGGCCTCGCCACCTTCCCCGCGAACCCCGCGCTCAAGCTATGCGCCGCCGCGCCATCGCGGGCTGCCCCGTCGAGCTCCGCCTCCGAGGCCGCTCCACCACCTATGCGCCGACACGCATCCCCGCGTCGGGCCGCGTCACCGCCGGCCACCGCGCGCCGCCGGGCCTCCATTGCCAGCCGCCGCCTCGCCGTCTCCGTCGGCTCCGGCGAGCTCCTCCGGCGAGTCGCCGCCCCACTTCGGCCGGATCTGCCCCGGGTGGATCAGATCCACCGGGAGCTGATCCAAATGGCTCCGTCCTTATCCCGCACCGGCCCGTCCCGGATCCCTCCGCCCCGCGTTGACTTTCGCGGGGGTAAATTTCTCTAAGTCCCGGATCTGTAATAATTTGTTTCCCTCTTTGACATGTCATAACTTGGTGCTCGTTGCTCCGTTTTGCATGCATGATATATCAAAATGTTCGTCTCGAAGCGCTCTACATGCTGGCATTAGTTTTGTGCATGTTAGGATTCATCTGGATGTCTTAATATTTGTTGCAAGACTGCTTCGTGTTGTTACTGTTTCAGCACTAGTTGTGTGTTAACAATATGTTAGCATGTTCGTGAGGTCGTAACTTTGTGCATGTTGGTCCAAATGGAGTGTATGATATGTCAAAATGTGCATCTTGTGATGCTCTTCATGATGGATGCATTTTCATACATGTTAGGTTGCATTATTCCATGTATAACCCTGTTGCAAAAGTTCTTATGGCTGTTAAGTTTCTGAATTTGTTATCACTTGGTGATTTGTCTTTTTCGTAGCATTTTGTGTGATTTTCTTTTGTGCCACATGTCAACATGTTTTAGGAGCATAATCATGTTATATTTGAAGTGGTGTATTTGGTTTTCCATTATATGCTCGGTGGTGACTTAAACAAGCTCGTAAACATGCCATGCCAATGTTACTGTTTTAACACTTAGTGAAAAACTGCTAAGTCTGGAATATGTAATAACAAGTTGCCATGTAAACTTGATGCCATAATCTTTTCCATGCATGTTTTGGAGTAACTAGTGAGCATGTCTTGATGTCCATGTTGTTGTCTATCAATCCATGCCTTTGTTTGCATATGTGCCCTGCTGTAGCTTGTTGTAATCTTGCTCTCAAAATGCTTGAGATTAAAACTGTCAGCCTGTTAACAGAACATTCAATTTGGCAAAAGCTTGTGTTAAGCAACCCTTGCATGGAATGACTTGTTTCTTTGGATGAATTGGAAGTATAATATGTCTTCTTCATGCTCATGTGAATTTCATGCTTGTTATACTTGTTTTGCTTGTTGTTGTGTGCCTCCAAAGGCAGCAACATATCGTTCCAGATTGCATGCCTTGTAATTTTCACGAAGTGTGAGAAATCTGTTAACTTATTGAATCTTGCCATGCTTGTTTAATTGGGTTCCAGCAAGTTTTTGGGTGTGCTCTGAGTTCATGCTTGTTAAGAATCATGTCTATATCACATCCATGCCTTTTTTCTTCATGTTTGGGTGCTGTAGCATAATTATACCTTGCTCCAAAGATGCCATGTTGTTGTTAACTGCAGTTTTGCATTGCATCTTGTTTTGCTTGCCATTTGCAAACCGTGCATCTGTTTCCAATGATCTTTATATCGATTTAGACCGAAATCTTTCAATATATCCAGTGGCTTTCTTGGTTACCCAAGATGAAGTAATTTCCATCATCTTCTCCTTTAGGCTCGAGAGCATCCTCTTGCATATGCACATCATGACTTGCATCCCATGACATGTCTTACATCATGTTGTTTGTGCACTGCACCGTGATTGATCTTGTATCCTTGTTGTGATCTTATGTTGGGTAGAGTCGGGAGCCGATACCGAGTTCGAGGATCTTGTTGAGACTGAGTTTGAGGAGCCGTCTTACCATCCCACTGAGGACTTACGAAGCAAAATGACCGTTCCACGATATCACCTCTATCTTTGCCTTGCTAGTTGTCTCGCTCTATAGTTATGCCTCGATGCCTATTCTTTTCTTGCCAGCCTCCTATGTTGCCATGAAACACTCTAACCGCCTTCCTAGCAAACCATTGATTGGCTAAGTACGCTTTTGCTCAGCCCCTCTTATAGCGTTGTTAGTTGAAGGTGAAGTTGAAGATTGCTCCATGTTTTGGACTTGTTTTATTGGGATAACACAAATATATCTTAATTGAATTAACGCACATATGTATTGGTAATGGGTGGAAGGCTTGGCCTTCTGCTTGGTATTTTGTTCCACTCATGCCACCTTAGGACCCGATAAACCAGTGTTATGCTCCTTAATTTTGCATTCCTAACACGGTTGGGGGTTATTGCCCCCCTTGATAATTCGCACTGCTTAAAGCTTTTCCAGCAAGACCCAACTTTGGTACCACATTTGCCTAACAACTAAAACTTGCATAGGGAGTTATTAACCCGAGTTCTTAATCAACAACCCAGGCCAGTGCTCCTCATGAGTGTTGGTCCAAACTGGGCGGATTGCGGGGCCACCACGAGGAAATTCGAGGATTGGTATATACCTGTAAGCTGACCTATCTGGTCGTGGCCCGAGACGAGATAAGCGCGGTTACTATCAGGGTGTCGGCATGTCGGGAGGTCTTGCTGGATTAGTTTTACCGTTGTCGAAATATCTTGAGCACGGGATTCCGAGAATACTTGGGTCTTCCCAACATGGAGTTGCGACTCCGCAGATCGTGAGCTTGTGATGGGCTAAGTTGGGACACCCCTGCAGGGTTATGAACTTTCGAAAGTCGTGCCCGCGGTTATGTGGCAGATGGGAATTTGTTATTATCCGGTTGTAGATAACTTGACACCATATCCTTAAGAACACACTACCTATGTGAGTAACCGTGACGGTCTCTTTTCGAAGGGGTTTTCGGAAAGTGAACATGGTGAGGTTATGCTTGAACGTGAGTAGCTAGGATCACTTATTGATCATCTTTGGCGATCGTTGGCACATGTTCTCTTCTCACTCTGAATTCATAAGCTAGTTGCTTAGTGCTTGCTGCAGACACTTTATTACCTCTCCACACCTAAAGGCTTTGTTAGGTTTGATACCCGGGAATGGGATTGCTGAGTCCTTGTGACTCACAGATTACAACACACACCAGATGCAGGTACAACTGAGTACAACGCATGAGATGGACAAGAACTTCACTGGGTGTTCGATGAAGAGCGTGGTCGTTTTTATGTAACGTATCCCGACGATCAGTAGTGGTTCCTACTAGGGGCGATCATGACTTGTGGTTGTGGTATCTTTTCTCATTTGGATTTCGTCCGTAGTTGGACCCCGTGTTTTGGATGAATGTATGCTATTGTATTAATTGTGTGACATGGCGAGTGTAAGCCAACTATTTTACTAGTTCATCCCTGTTTTTTACATGAGTTGTGCAAAGATACCACGCTTGCGATCATTTGAAAGTGCAACTAATCCCCGGGTGGTTTTGGTAATTAATAACAACATATATATCATTGAACTAATATTTACTTGAGAATCATTTCAGAAAAGTTCGATGATATGGGTATGGAAATGTCTGAAGAAGTGGACCCCTCATAATGCTAAGACAAGCATTGGCAAAAGCTCAAGACTCTTTTTTTGGTTTAGTGATCAAAGATCACATTGAGTCCATAGGAAAAGCCAATACTATTAAAAGGGGATGAGGTTGTGTTAATGATCTAGTTGCTCAAGTGCTTGGTGATCTAGCTCCCTCAACTATCAGCACTCTTCACTACTCAACACACTCATAAGTAATCTCGGACAAACCGATTCTGCAAACTCAGTCCCACCGAGATAAACCACCTCAGTTATTCCTCCAAACCCTAATTTCTCGGTCCATCCGATTTTGAGTTTCGGTCTCACCGAAAATGGACTGCCAACCTTCTGTAACCAACTGACATCACTTCGGAATATCCGAGTTGTTATTTTCGGTCCCACCGAGATGGCAAGTTCCAACCTTTGACTCACTTCGGACACACCGAGATGGTATTTTCGGTCCCACCGAAAATCCCAACGTTCACTATATTTGAACTTTCGGTCTGACCGAGTTTTCACTTCGGTCTCACCGAGATTGGTCAAATGTGTGTGTAACGGTTGGATTTTGTGTGGAGGCTATATATACCCCTCCACCCCCTCTTCATTCGTGAGGAGAGCCATCAGAAAGTACCACCACTTCTACCATACACTTTCTGAGAAGTGAACCACCTACCCTTGTGTTGAGATCAAGCCATTCCATTCCTACCATATGAAACTTGATTTCTAGCCTTCCCAAGTTGCTTTCCACTCAAACCTTTCTTCCACCACAGCCATATCAGTGAGGAGAGTTGAGTGTTGGGGAGATTATCATCTGAAGCACAAGAGCAAGGAGTTCATCATCATCAACACCGTCTATTACCTTTTGGAGGGTGGTGCTTCCTAGATTGGTTAGGTGTCGCTTGGGAGCCTCCGTCTTCGAGATGTGGAGTTGAACCAAGAAGTTTGTAAGGGCAAGGAGATCGCCTACTTCGTGAAGATCTACCCCGAGTAAGGCTAGTCCTCCGTGGGCGTAGGCCATGATGGAATAGACAAGGTTGCTTCTTCGTGGACCCTTCGTGGGTGGAGCCCTCCGTGGACTCGCGCAGCCGTTACCCTCCGTGGGTTGAAGTCTCCATCAACGTGGATGTACGATAGCACCACCTATCGGAACCACGACAAAAATCTTCGTGTCACCAAACTGCGTTTGATCTTCTCCACCTCTCTTTTACATGTGCAATTTACTTTCCGCTGCTTATACTCTAGAATTGCATGTGTAGGGTGATACTTGAATTGATCTTAATTGTGAAACTGCCAAAAACTTTGCATGACCTAAAGGCAGATTTTTTATATTGTCAAGTAGTCTAATCACCCCCCCTCTAGACCTACTTTCGATCCTACAAGTGGTATCAGAGCTTTGGTCTCCATTGCCTTGGTTTCCATTGCATTGGACTCCATAAGCTTGGTTTCACAACCTAGGAGAGTATGGCGTCTAGTGAGGGTAATTATCGTAGAGGTCCTTACTTTGATGGTACAAATTTTGCTAGTTGGAAGCATAAAATGAAAATGCATATTCTTGGTCATAACCCAGCCGCATGGGGCATTATTTGTGTTGGTATGCAAGGTGAATTCTTCGAGGAAGGAAAAGTTCCGGATCGCGAAGCTACACCGGAAGAGTTGCGGATGTCGCAAAACAATGCTCAAGCTTGTGACATTCTCTTCAATGCTTTGTGTCCCGAAGAGTTCAACAAAATCAGCCGTCTTGAGAATGCTAAAGAGATTTGGGATACTTTGGTTGAAATGCACGAAGGTACTGAATCTGTGAAGGAATCAAAGCTAGATATTCTTCAAGGTCAACTTGACAAGTTCAAGATGAAGGATGGTGAAGGAGTCGCTGAAATGTACTCTAGGCTTGCTCTCATCACAAATGAGATTGCTGGCTTAGGAAGTGAAGAAATGACCAACCGATTCATCATCAAGAAGATTCTAAGAGCTTTGGATGGAAAATATGACACCGTGTGCACTTTGATCCAAATGATTCCAAACTACAAGACTCTCAAGCCAACTGAAGTCATTGGAAGAATTGTTGCTCATGAGATGACACTTAAGGATAAGGAAGAGCTTCACAACAAGTCAAGTGGTGCGTACAAAGCTACAAGTGATGCTCCCACAACCTCAAGTGACAAGCTAATTTCCAATGAAGAGATAAGCCTAATGGTCAAGAACTTCAACAAGTTCTACAAGAATAGAGGCAAAGAAAGAAGCTCAAAGTCTAGATCATATGATGAAAAGAGATCTTCTAGTCGTGATCGAAACTGCTACAATTGTGGAAGACCCGGACACTTCTCAAATGGGTGTACGGCTCCCCACAAGCAAAGAGAAGAATCTCCAAGAAGAAGAGCAAGAGATGAGTCACCTCGGAGAGAGAGAAGGAGCAGAGATGATCGTTATGAACGAAGACCCTCTCGGAGAAGCAAGGATTCGGAGAGGAAAGACAAGTCATCAAGGAGCTACACAAGAAGAAGACATCAAGCTCATGTTGGTGAATGGGTCTCCGGCTCCGACTCTGACAATCAATCCGATGGAAGCTATCACTCCGACTCCGACTATAGTCAAGATGAAGGTGTTGCCGGACTTGCACTCGTATCCTCCAACTCCAACTCCTACGACTTATTTGATTCACCAAATGAGGGAATTGGAAGATGCTTCATGGCTAAAGGTCCCAAGGTAACACACCCTGAATTCATTGACTTTGATAGTGATGAGGATGACTTGCTTGGTGAAGATGAGATCTTGCATGATAAATCTAGTGAGCTTAGTAATGATGAAAATGCTAGTAGTCTTTATAGTCGAGAAGAGTCGAATGACAATGCTATGAAGGAGATTGAGCGTCTAACTAAAGAACTAAACACTCTTAAGTTAGCTCATGAAACAACTCAAGAAGATCATAGAGAGCTCCTAAGATCTCATGAGAAGCTACGCTTCGAGAAGCTCACTCTAGAGCAAGAACATGAGTTTCTAAAAGCGATCAATGACGATCTTCGAAAGAAGAGTTCTTCATATCTTGCCAAACGACTTCTCTTGTCTAATTTCTTGCCACCTATTAAGACTAAGCATGACAAGCATAAGAAGAATTCTTCCTCTAGTAGTAACAATAACAATGTTAAATCCAATATTGTTGCTTCTAGTAGTTCTCTTGATTCCACTAACAATGTTTCAAGCCAAGTTACACTTGAGCAAGAAAATAGCTTATTGAAGGAAATCATAGAGAAAGGTGTCTACAAGAGTCTTGCCGGAAGCAAGAACTTTGAGGAGATTGTTCGCAAACAAGGAAGACACCGGAAGAATCAAGGGATTGGTTTTGAGCGAAAGTTCAACGCCAAAGGTGTTGAGTGGGAAGAAGGTCAATACCCTACTCCACAGTTTGTCTCACAAAAGGAGAAGTATGATCCTACTTCTTCCAATGTGGAACAAGCTCAAGATGACCTTCCACCACAAGACCACAAGCTAAAGGCCAAGGACAAGCTTCAAGAAGAGATTGATGCATTCATTGAAGCACCTCAAGCCATGGTCAAGTGGGTTCCCAAGGACACTTCAAGTTCTACTTCGTCAAGCTCAACTACAACACCAAGGATTCCCATCAAGATGATGTGGATCCCAAAGAAGAAGAACTAGTAGGTTCTTGAGGGTGACTCCGCCAACAAACTTCACTCATATTCATTTTGGCAAGAACTTGTGCAATCAACCTCCACATCATGCACTTGTTCATGGAGTCACAAACCCTCTTGTTGGTAAGTCAAGGGACAAGGTAATCATTGCTTTCATGGACATCATCTTTTGTGTACTTCACTCTATGTCTATGGATATTCTTGTTTGTTCCTTGTGGGACTAACCCATGTAGGTATTGAAAGTGCCCTAATCCAAAGGATTGCTCCCAACTCTTGATGATCTACATCAACATTGAGCATCCACATCTTCAACATCTACATGAAGTCTTCTACGACAACCCAAGGTTAGTTTGACCCTTTAAAAGGGGTTCTCACATCTAGGGGGAGCTTTGCTCTAAAAATTGAGCTAAAGCATCTCCAAATGATGTGAACACATAAATGCTTTATGTAAAAGTGGTAACCCCACTTGTGCTTAAACGATGAGTATGACCTATGATCAAATGTTCTCATTTGACTCCTAAGTCAATATACTCATATATAGATGACCTAGTCATCGACAAATTGTGTGCTAGTAGCTAGAGTGATTGGTTGTGCATGTTTGACACATATTTCAGTTGCTATCTTATTGTGTGAGCATGTTGAATGCATGATTTCATCCATTCAAGGACATCCATTTGTTGTTTTGATTGTTTTGATTTTTCTGGCCAAATGGATGGACAAGATTGCCTAAGCACCTTTCCCTAGCTATCTATGCTTTCTTGTCTCAAATTCTATTCATGCTCATATCACAACTTTGAACAAGTCTTTTTCGGACAGTCCGAGTGAGGAGCACTCGGAACCACCGATTCGTCTAAGGCTGACTTCCAAAACCTTCTAAGTCCATTTCGGTCTGACCGGCTTCTCAATCTCGGTCCAACCGAAACGCTTAGACTGATCTAGGTTTCATCTTGGTGAAACCGAGTTCAAACTCTCGGTCTGACCGATATGCGTAACTGCACAGCAGTTATACATCTCGGTGACACCGAGTTTTTCAACTCGGTCCCACCGACAGCATGGGGTTATATATACCTGAGGGCTGCGCGCGATTCAATTCTTCAAACCGTTCGCCCCCAATACCCCTGCTGCCGTCGCCCTGGTCTACGGATCGTCGCCGTCGTCGCCTGTGCGCCCTCGCCGCAGGTCTCCGCCGCCGTCAACGGTAATCATCTCCACCGTTGCCGCCGTAGAGGGACACCACCAAGTTAGGGTGTGTCCCGATCCCTTTTCGTGCTCCCCTTCCGATTCTTGCACGATAGGCTTGCCATGATTCAATCCACGTTTGAAATATTCCCTATACATTAGTTCAGATCTTCTAGTTTCGAGCAAAATTCTTAGGTTTAGGTTTCCACGGAATGCATCTCGGTGAAGCCGATTTTTGAAACTCGGAATGACCGATTTGGCCTCTGGCCATTGCACTGCATCATTCGGTTTAACCGAGTTGTGCCAATCGGAATGACCGAAGCGTAGTTTCAGTGAAACCCTAAGTTATCGGTAGGACCGAAACCCATTTCGGTCTGACCGAAAGTGGTGTGTAGGTTTCTGTTGAGCACTTCGGTTGCACCGAAACTTGAAACCGGTTTGACCGAAATACATTCTGTGAAAACTCAAAACTAAGTTTTGAACTCATTTTTTTGCAAAAACCTCTGCAGTTGTGATAACTCTTCTACTCTGCCTATACCTTATCTTTTCACAGGTTTTTCAGCCATGTCAGATGTCAGTGACAGCCAGAACAGGTCTGAATCACCGTTTGCTGAAATTCCAGAGGCAGATACAAGTCCTGCTAGCAGCTCCAGTGATGATGGTGAGAGGAGCACCCCTAGTGGTTTGCCTCCTGCAGCCACCAGAACCAGGAAGAAGAGAACTTCTGATGATGAGGACTCTGACTTTGTTGCTGAGGAAGTTACCTCCAAGCCAAAGAGGAATGTGGTTGCCAAAGAGCATCAAGGGCAGCAGTCAAGGAAAGGCACAAGCAAAGTGAAGCAGTCAGCAGTTGCAAAGAAGCTCAACTTGGAAGAGCCTGCTCCAAGCAAGGTGAAGAAGACTTCCAAAAGGAAGAGGGTAGTATATGCTGAACCTCAAAATCGAAGCTGCGAAGAAGGCTAAAGCTGACAAAGAGGCAGCAGCAGCAGCAGCTAAGCCAAAGAGCTTTGGAGAACAAATTCTTGAAGCTACCCAGAGGATTGAACAACGCCTGGCCAGCATTGAGCAATCTCAGGAGAGCCTAGAGAGGATTGTCGAGGATAAGATCCACGCTCTGGACGTGAAGCTGACTGAGATTCAGGTGTCTGTCAACAAGCTTGAGGCAGACATGGAGGAGACAAGGCAGGAGAGAGCAGAGCTTATGCAGGATGATCTAGTCCAGGACTCTCATCGCCAGACTGCTCAGGTTCCCAGAGGATCCAGATCTGCAGCTATCCCAGTGACAGACTCCAGGGCTACCACTTCAGCACCAGCTACAGCTCCAGCAGTTGCTCCAGCTCCAGCATCCACTCCTCCATCGCAGACATCAGCAGAAGTCTTCGCCGATGCAGCTATCTCTACACCGACATCTACCCAGACGGGAGCCGCCAGCAGAGCCCGCAGTGACGCTTAGCTCTATACCTTTTCGAACTTTTTGGTAACTTGTTGCCAAAGGGGGAGAAATTGTTATAGATCATAGGGCTTCGAGAGAGAGAGTGCTCTTTCGTCTTTTCGTTCTTTTGCCGGTTTTTCTTTGAGATACAGTGATTTCTTTTGGTTCCTGAAACTTTAAGTGTGCTTGCTACTAAGTTTGATGCTACCTTAATGAGTGCTTAGTCATACTATGCTTTAATGTGTGCTTATTGCTTATCCTATGCTATCCCTTATTGTATGGCTATTTACTCTTGTCTTGGTGATTGAGTGCATGTTACTCATTCTTATCATTTTGTGCGCTCCACCAAGATGTATGTGACATGGAAGAGTGACCCCTAATCCTAATCGATTGTGCATTTGCATTCAAACGCAAATTTTAAATAATGCACAAATTTAGGGGGAGCTCTTGTTTATCACATACTTCTCAAAGCGACGATGTCATTCATTGATTATATCTTTTGTCGAAGCTTTGATCTATATGTTGTCATCAATTACCAAAAAGGGGGAGATTGAAAGTGCAACTAATCCCCGGGTGGTTTTGGTAATTAATAACAACATATATATCATTGAACTAATATTTACTTGAGAATCATTTCAGAAAAGTTCGATGATATGGGTACGGAAATGTCTGAAGAAGTGGACCCCTCAAAATGCTAAGACAAGCATTGGCAAAAGCTCAAGACTCTTTTTTTGGTTTAGTGATCAAAGATCACATTGAGTCCATAGGAAAAGCCAATACTATTAAAAGGGGATGAGGTTGTGTTAATGATCTAGTTGCTCAAGTGCTTGGTGATCTAGCTCCCTCAACTATCAGCACTCTTCACTACTCAACACACTCATAAGTAATCTCGGACAAACCGATTCTGCAAACTCAGTCCCACCGAGATGAACCACCTCAGTTATTCCTCCAAACCCTAATTTCTCGGTCCATCCGATTTTGAGTTTCGGTCTCACCGAAAATGGACTGCCAACCTTCTGTAACCAACTGACATCACTTCGGAATATCCGAGTTGTTATTTTCGGTCCCACCGAGATGGCAAGTTCCAACCTTTGACTCACTTCGGACACACCGAGATGGTATTTTCGGTCCCACCGAAAATCCCAACGTTCACTATATTTGCACTTTTGGTCTGACCGAGTTTTCACTTCGGTCTCACCGAGATTGGTCAAATGTGTGTGTAACGGTTGGATTTTGTGTGGAGGCTATATATACCCCTCCACCCCCTCTTCATTCGTGAGGAGAGCCATCAGAAAGTACCACCACTTCTACCATACACTTTCTGAGAAGTGAACCACCTACCCTTGTGTTGAGATCAAGCCATTCCATTCCTACCATATGAAACTTGATTTCTAGCCTTCCCAAGTTGCTTTCCACTCAAACCTTTCTTCCACCACAGCCATATCAGTGAGGAGAGTTGAGTGTTGGGGAGATTATCATTTGAAGCACAAGAGCAAGGAGTTCATCATCATCAACACCGTCTATTACCTTTTGGAGGGTGGTGCCTCCTAGATTGGTTAGGTGTCGCTTGGGAGCCTCCGTCTTCGAGATGTGGAGTTGAACCAAGAAGTTTGTAAGGGCAAGGAGATCGCCTACTTCGTGAAGATCTACCCCGAGTAAGGCTAGTCCTCCGTGGGAGTAGGCCATGATGGAATAGACAAGGTTGCTTCTTCGTGGACCCTTCGTGGGTGGAGCCCTCCGTGGACTCGCGCAGCCGTTACCCTCCATGGGTTGAAGTCTCCATCAACGTGGATGTACGATAGCACCACCTATCGGAACCACGACAAAAATCTTCGTGTCACCAAACTGCGTTTGATCTTCTCCACCTCTCTTTTACATGTGCAATTTACTTTCCGCTGCTTATACTCTAGAATTGCATGTGTAGGGTGATACTTGAATTGATCTTAATTGTGAAACTGCCAAAAACTTTGCATGACCTAAAGGCAGATTTTTTATATTGTCAAGTAGTCTAATCACCCCCCTCTAGACCTACTTTCGATCCTACATCATTCCAGAATGCGCTTATGTCTCGAACTCGTGCCTCGACACGTAGGAGATATATTCGCATCTTGGGATTAAAGTTGCCTTGGTTCTGAACAAGTAGTTGCATCAAAGTTTTCTGCTGCTGGATCAACTGAGTGAGCTCAGGTGGGAACTGGAATTCGGGCTCATGTCTCGGAGGCATCTGATGGGTTAGAGGGATGAGAAATAGAATAGAATGGGGTCTAGAGAGATTCCACTACCATATGCACATGAGACAAACATATTCATATCATATCACTCAATTCAAACAAGGTCACACAAAAGATCCTAATATACTGGTACAAAGCTCGTGAACGATTCTAACTACTTGGAAGAACACTAATGATTACAGGGTGGTCATCTAATAGCTTTGATCGGAAGAAGACTCCATAATATCTGCTCCAGCTTCGTCTTCATAGTCTCTTTCATTACTGTCGGTTACGTCTATCAGGATGTACTTCTCCAATTGAATGCCCGTCTCTAGTTATGGCTTCACCACGGGTGCTCCAATATTCTTCTTCAGCTCTTCATTCTGCTCCAGTAGCACAACAATTTCTTCTTCATATCCATCGTGTGTTGTCTTCAGTTCTTGTACTAGCTCGATGTTCCGTGTCATCACCATCTTGGTCTTTGGCATGAGCGTGCACATTTGATTCTCATAGCGGCGAATGTGCTGGTCTATCTCCTATATGAATGTTGCAATGGACTTATCATTCCTGGTGCGAAGCATCTCCCATTTCTCATCTCGGCATCCACAAATCTGGTAGATGGTGTCTTCAAGATCCTTGTTGTAGACTTCACAAATGTGTCCAAAGGTGATGTGTTCTGCCATACTCTTTCCCATGCTCCAAGTTGGTGCATCAAAGGCGAATTCAAGAGGTTCCGTGACTGGTGCCATATTCCTCCGAGGAACATTAACTTTGATCCTCCAGCACTCCTCTTCTGGTATTGTTGCAGTGAAGGTTCCAGTGAAACTGGGTATTCCGATGTGCATGTACCTCATGACTTCCTTCAAGTGTCTTCCTAAAAGGGTGTCGTCATCAGGCTGAGTAAACTTGTTCCCGGGGTCTGACATCTATATAGTAGAAATAGAGAAGGATTAAAAATGAGTAGAGAAGAGCATCCTGTGGCTTATCCCAGTGGTCGCGTCCTACAGTCAGCGTGTGTTCTGATACCATCTTGTAGCGACCACGATCCCAATGAATCAAAGTCTGTGTGCTTAAGTGTCATCCGTGGATCGGTATGCTGACACACACAGTACTTGATGATTTATAACAGAGGTTCAATCACACACTTATTACATCGAGATCCTTATAAAGAGTACTATTACAAAAATATGGCTGAAGGCCATCTAACGTAATAATTAAACTGCGGAAGCATCGAAGATAAGTTGAGTCCATCCAATTCCACAGCAAACACCGAGTGCACGGCAACGACCTATCACACTGCTACCTCTTGAGCTTGTGTTGTATTCCCTCAAAGAGGAAAGGGAGATGAAACACAGTAGCGTAAGTATTTGCCTCAGTTTTTGAGAACCAAGTTATCAATCCAGTAGGAGACCACGCGCGAGTCCCTCGCACCTGCACAAACAAATAAGAACTTCGCAGCCAATGCGATAAGGGGTTGTCAATCCCTTTACGGTCACTTACGAGAGTGAGATCTGATAGAGATGATAGTTTATATTTTTGGTATTTTTGGTTTAATAAAATACCAAGTAAAAGCGGTAAAAGTAAAGTAGATGTAGATTGATATGTTGAGAATAGACCCGGGGGCCATAGTTTTCTCTAGTGGCTTCTCTCATGATAGTGATATTCTACGGCGGGTAAACAAATTACTGTCGAGCAATTGATAGAAGAGCGAATAATTATGAGACTATCTAGGCATGATCATTGTATATAGGCATCACGTCCGAGACAAGTAGACCGACTCCTGCCTGCATCTACTACTATTACTCCACACATCGACCGCTATCCAGCATGCATCTACTGTATTGAGTTCATACGAACAAAGTAACGCTTTAAACAAGATGACATGATGTAGAGGGATAAAATCAAGCAATATGGTGTAAACCCCATCTTTTTATCCTCGATGGCAACAATAGAATACGTTCCTTGCTTCCCCTATTGTCACTGGGAAAGGACACCACAAGATTGAACCCAAAGCCAAGCACTTCTCCCATTGCAAGAACTATAGATCTAGTAGGCCAAACCAAACCAATAATCCGAAGAGACTTGCAAGGATATTATGAGCACACATAAAAAGTTTAGAGATGAACCAAATATCTTTCATAGATAGCCTTGATCATAAACTCACAATTCATCGGATCACGACAAACACACCGCAAAAAGAGATTACATCGAATAAATCTCCTCCAAGACCGAGGAGAACTTTGTATTGAGATCCAGAGAGACAGAAGAAGCCATCTAGATACTAGCTATGGACCCGAAGGTCTGTGGTAAACTACTCACAACTCATGGTGAGGGCGATGATGATGATGATGAAGGCCTCCGTGATGGATCCCCCTCCGGTGGAGCTCCGGAACAGGCTCCAAGATGGGATCTCCACGGGAATAGAAGCTACGACGGTGGAATTAGGGTTTTGTCTCTATGTATGGAGTTTCTGGGGTACGTGGACATATATAGGAAGAAGGAGGGCACCGGGGGCCACTTGAGGGGGCCTTGAGGCAGGGGGCGCGCCCTGGGAAGGGGGGCGCGCCCCCCACCCTCGAGGGCCACCTCTTTGTCCCCTGACTTGGTCCTCAAGCTCCGCGTGCGTGATTTTCTCCAAAAATATCTCTCGCAAAGGTTTCATTCCGTTTGGACTCCGTTTGGACTCTGTTTGATATTCCTTTTCTACAAAACCCTGAAATAGGCAAAAAATAGCAATCTGGACTGGGCCTTTGGGTTAGTAGGTTAGTCCCAAAAATGATATAAAAGTGAATGATAAAGCCCATTAAACTTCCAAGACTTCATAAATAATAGCATGGAACAATCAAAAATTATAGATACGTTGGAGATGTATCAAGCACCTTAATCTTTGTCGGAAAACTCTGCAACATGAGACATTGCAGCCGTGTAGGTCAGCACATTGAATATACTGGCAAGATCACACTGTAGCAGTAATGATGAACAATTATCTACAACGACATGCATATTTGGCTGGTGGAGGCTGTAAGGTTATTTTTCCATAAAGCTAGTTTTTCCCTACAACAAAGGAATACATTTTATTTTACTACTCACTTGAATTAAGCAATATTTCAGAAGGTTCCTCCATCTCAATCCCAAAATAACCAAAGTCAATAGTAACCCAACAATTTATTTAAATAGAGTGATGAGATCAGTCCATAATTCAAATACCATGATACTCAAGATGTCCCTAACCGAGGACACGGCTACTCATGAATAGATTGTACACTCTGTAGAGGTTTGCACACTTTTTCCCACAAGACTGGACCGCATCCATGATCGGAAGATCAAGACATAGTCTTTCAAAAGCATTAACTCTTTACTCTGGGTAGACCAGTACACCTACTTTCCCCTACCTCTGCTAGTCTACCACTGAAAAAGCTCACACAACATACTCAACTATGCCAGAGCCCATAATGGCTTGTGGCTGTACACGGAAGTTTCTAGGCATGAATGATATATGATCGCTTTGAGCCTGGGTGGCATTCCATAGGATGATCACACGGTTCCTTCAGGATCTCCTGGGACAACACTGGATTCTCCTAGTGCCCTGCAACCAATCCACCCAGATGTGTATTAAAGTTGCCACCTTAAATTTTCCCTTAGTTGTTATAACACTCACAACTTTCATGAATCTCACATACCAATCCACGTCTACGAGCATGGCTAAGAAATAAGTAACGAAACATATATTCCCTGGGTTGATCTCAAGTCATAGGTTCCTACCACATGACTAGAAAGCAATTCCACTTGTATCCAGGTCCTACTCATGCAAATCTTTGAGGGTATAACAAATGCAATAAAACTGGGTATGGAAAAGTATAATCAAAGTGTAACTTGCCTTGCCGATGATCGTTGATACCTAGAGACTCGTAGTAGCAAGCTTCGCACTTCGGAAATTCTATCGCAATCAAACAATAACATACATAAGCAATCATGCAACAAAATTGAAAAACAGATCTCGAAAACTTCGAAAACAAGCAAATAACTCTTGCAAGAGAAAACAATTTCTAACAGTACCAAAATTAGGGCCAGTTCTTTTGCTAGATTTTTTGGGCTTCCAGAATATGCTGCCCCCTACCCAGCTTATTCTAGAAGCCCAACTAAAATTTTCTTTTTAGAAGCCTACTAGTCAAGTCTTAACTACTAGGCTTCTAAAAAATTAAATTTGATTTGGCTTTTAGAATAAGCTGGGTAAGAGGCGGCTTATTGCAGCTTATTCTAGAAGCTACCAAAAGAACTGACCCTTAATTGAATTTGGCCCTATCAGAAAGTTTAGGTTAAGAGCTTTGATTTGCAAAAAGAATCAACTCAAACGGAGTTATGAAAGTCAAGTTACGATCAAAAGAAGTTCAAATACAAATTTGTTTGAATTCAAATTTTTAAACATTCAAAAATAAAGTTGAGTTGGATTACTGGATAGATGAGATCAAAATGAAGAGTTTGGCGTTGGTTCCATCTAATTCCGATAAACGAGTAAAAAGTAGCGATCATTTTAAGATTAGGGACAAATCTATAAAAACTTTAATCGCGATAAGGTCCCTGACTAAAAATAACCGAAAAAGAAAAATCTATATAACGAACGTTCGTTTTATAGATCTAACCAGCAAACGTTCTCTGAGTAACTAATCTAAAAAACAAAACCAATTTTAAAACAAAAACCGAAACCCTAAGAAAACAGATCGGACCGACGGATTTACCGGTTCGGGTGGTTTTTTCGACGAAAACCGGCGGCGGCGGTGGCGGCTCCGGCGACAACGGCGGGGCTGGGTAGCGGCAAGGGGCGATGCGGGGCTGCGAGGTGGAGGCGCGGGCGGGGCAGTGGGTTGCGGCGGCGGCGCGACAAGGTACGGTGGCGGCGCTAGGCGAGGCGGCGGGGCTGAGGAGAGGAGCC
>LR738715.1:311653381-311673355 GCA_902687465.1 Secale cereale | reverse complement strand
ACGAGGAGTCCGACGAAGAGACGACGGTCGGCGATGTGGCGGCTCGGGATTCCGTCCCGAGCTTGAGGACGAGCGGGCGAGTTGGGCTGGCTGGGCTCGGCACGACCCAGTTCGGTCGACCCAATTTTTTTTAAAAATATATTTTTCCAAAAAATACAGAAAATTTGAAAAAGGCAGTAAATGTATTTTTAAAAATCACAGAAAATTCACACGTACTTAGCGCCTTATTATTGACCAGGCGAACATTTTTCTGGGCTGAAATGCCTAAAATAAAAAAAAACTTTCTAGTGCAAATAAAACAACAAAAATAAATACTTTCGCAAATAAAAATCTAATAAATATATTTTTACTTAAAATTAAATTACCAACATTTTTATTCTATTTTTGAAGAAGTCATATTATCTTCTCTCATTATTTAAAAATATTGAAAATGAAAATTGGTAAAATAACATTTGATCCAACCCCACTTGGAAAATAATAAATTTGTGGGTCCTCTTTGGAAAATTCCAACTCTCTCACTTGTGTCCTTGAGTTGCTTAAAGTCTTTTGGATGAATTTCCTCATAAAAATCAAATTAAAAAAATGCTCAAATGATGAATGCAAATGAATGATCTATGTTAACATCCAAATTGAAAATTGGGATGTTACACTTACATACCCAAAATCAAGCGGGATCCTCCCCGCCGCTGGAAAACCAGACTTGTCTCAAATTACGAGCTCCGAACTTTTGGGATCCGCACTCTCAGGGCTCAATCGAGCGGTTATCGCCGAGCCTGGTTCCGCAGACCCCCAAACTCCTATCCAGCTCTCGGTCTTAAACGAGGCGCTGGACTTGATGCAATCTCTCACCATAACGGAGGACTCTCCACCGAACTATGCCCAATCAGAATAGGGGGCCGAGATCGTGGAATTTTTCTTCCCACCCATCACCCACTTGGTAGCCACGGTCGAAGACTTAACCGACGTACTAGACTATGCTTATGAAGACTTCGATGGGATGAACCAGGACGCCGAAGTCGATCTAGATCAAAACACGCCTGTCACCAGGCGATGGATGACCACTTCTACCTATGACGTTGATACGTCTCCAACGTATCTATAATTTATGAAGTATTCATGTTGTTATATTATCCATCTTAGATTTTTTATATGCATTCTACGCTATTTTATATGATTTTTGGGACTAACCTATTAACCTAGAGCCCAATGCCAGTTTTTTGTTTTTCCTTATTTTCGAGTTTTACAGAAAAGGAATACCAAAAGGAGTCCAATTGATGTGCCAATTTTTGATGATTTTTTATGGACCAAAAGAAGCCCATGGAGTAAAAGAGTTGGGCCAGAAGAGTCTCGGGCTATCCACGAGGGTGGGGGCGCGCCCACCCCCTTGGGCATGGGCCCCTATCTTATGGATGACTCGGAGACCCCCTCGATGTGAGACTGACGCAAAAATTCCTATAAATACAAAAACCTCCAGAAAATAACCTAGATCGGAAGTTCCGCCACCGCAAGCCTTTGTAACCACGAGAAATCAATCTAGGCCCTCTTTGGCACCCTGCCGGAGGGGCCCATCATCACCGGAGGCCATGGAGGAGGATTCCAGAGGGGCCATCATCGCATGAAGTCCAAGGACCAGAGGGAGAACCTCTCCCCATCTAGGTGGGAGGCCATTGAAGAGGAAGCACAAGGGGAGAAGCTCTCCTCCTCTCTCTCGGTGGCGCCGGAGTGCCATCGGGAGGGGAATCATCGCCGCGGTGATCGTCTTCATCAACATCACCATCATCATCACCATCCTCATCTCTTTTACATGGCCCACTCTCTCGCACCCTGCTGTAATCCCTATTTGAACATGGTGCTTTATGCCAGATATTATGATCCAATGATGTGTTGCCATCCTATGATGTTTTGAGTAGATATCCGTTGTCTTTGGGTTGATTGATGATCTAGATTGGTACGAGTTGTATGTTTTATTTTGGTGCTGTCCTATGGTGCCCTCCGTGTCGCGCAAGCGCGAGGGATTCCCGCTGTAGGGTGTTGTAATACGTTCATGATTCGCTTATAGTGGGTTGTTTGAGTGACAGAAGTATAAACCCGAGTAAGGGGATTGTCGCGTATGGGATAAAGGGGACTTGATGCTTGATGGCTTCTCGCCCCTCGTTGGTTACCCCAAGTGGAAGGTTGAGATGTAGCGTAGCGGCAAATTTCCCTTGGCAAAGATACCAAGGATCGAATCCCGTGAGACTCCGAGGGTCGACAAGTAGGTGTCAACGGCGCCAGAAACTTAGCGGTTGACGGGACCTGCACACAGATACAGATAACTTTGCTCCCAACGAGTACAGAGAGGTTGTCAATCCCTCCGGCCTTGTTGTTTACAAAGGATCAAACACAAGAGATAATAATGATAGCTATGACTGCAACTAGGAAATAAAAACAGGAAGTAAATAGAAGGTGTGATCAACGGTGGTAATATGGACTGGGGTCCCATGATGTTCACTAGTGATGTCTCTCTCCCAAAAGACGATAAAACAGCAAAGCGAGGTAAACAAATTACAGCTGGGCAATTGACAGGATTATGTGCGCAAACCAATGCTAACTATGCTGCAAAGAAAGGTAGAGGCTCAAAAGCATGGGCGGTACGCCAAGGCAAGTAGACCGAAATCCATCTGCATCTACTACTAATCATCAACCTTGAGATATCTATCCAGAACATCTCGCTGGTATTAAGTTGCGAATCCCACCCAAAGTGTAAACTCAAAGCAACAGACAACTGCATTAAAAGAACTTTGCGTAAAGTAAACAATCCTTGCACCCGCAAGTACAAGCACCGTTGTTTTCCCCCTTGTGGCAACAATACATCCCCTAGACTCATGTTTCTGTCACTCAAGCTAGTCATCAGGGGGCATGAACCCACAATCAAGCATAATGCTCCCTCTTGGAGTTACTACCTACTACTTGGCCAAAGCAATAAACAACAACGGAGAACATGCAAGAATTACTCAAGAACAAAGATATAAAAGAGGTGAATCAAATATATTACTCAAACACAATCTGAACATAGTCTCATAATCCATCAGATCCCAGCAAACTCAGCAAAGCAACAACAGAAAGATTACATATGTGCCTCGATCATGTAGGGCAGCTCACGAGGTCTAAACCATGAAGAGCAAAGAGGGGAGGAGAACATCATATAGCTACTGATCATGGACCCATGGTCCAAGGTGGACTACTCACGACTCATCCGAGAAGCGTCCATGGTGGTGGAGAAGCTCCCGGTGGTGGTTCTCCCCTCCGACAGGGTGCCGGGAAGAGTTCTCCTGACGCTCCTGATCTTGGAAGCGCTGTGGCGGCAAAACAGATGCGAGATCGCGAAAAAGGGTTCTGTCTTCGAGGGTTTCGGGACGAGAGGGATATATATGCGAAGGGGGGTAGCCAGAGGCGGAGCAGGGGCCCCAGGCGCCCCCCTGGCGCCGCCAGGGGTGGGGCCGCGCCAGGTGGCTGCCTGGGCCTCCCCTGGCTCCCCTCTGGCCCATCTTTGGTTCTTCGCGAAGCTTCCTGTACGCTGATTTTTCCTATATTTTTCCTGGAATTTTTGGAGCACTTTTAATATGGGGGAAACCTGAAATAGAAAAACAGCAAAAAACAGGAACTGGCACTGTGGTGCACTGAGTTAATAGGTTAGTCCAAATATGATCAAAAGTGCATGGAAGTGCATCAATATCATAGCAATATCACACAAAAGAAGCATGGAGCAAGCAGAAATTATAGATACGTTTTGGACGTATCAACATCCCCAAGCTTAATTCCTGCTCGTCCTCGAGTAGGTAAATGATAACAAGCATAATTTCTGTGGTGAGATGCTATCATCCATATAAGAACTTTTAAGTAAAGCAATCAAGGCATGTTATTCAATTCAAGTCATAACAAGCAAGAGTCTATATTAGCATTGTTACAAGCAACATAAGAACATAAAGGTGCAAGAGCTCTCGCTGTCCGTGACTCGAATGTCTCCAAATGGTGTTTGCGTGCAAGAAAGGGGATAGGGATATACGAGAGAGTAAAACATAGTTTTTGTATTGTTGAGAACTTAATCTACTAAAGTTTCACACTTGGTCTTCTTTGGAATCTTATCTTGACTCATCCCCAGACCACTAGCCAGGTACAAGTCAAAATGATCCATTCCCTTTCGATATTTTGAGCACTCATGCAATGGATGAGCGTAAGCAAGAAAGTTGACACTTAGGATGGCAAAGAGAGAAAAATGATGAAGGGGGAAGACAAAAAAGGTGTGAAAGGCTCACATCAATGAGGACAATCATAGGCGAGAGAAAGCCAAATGATAGATATGATGTGAGGAGTAGGTATTGCCATGCAACGGATGCACATATGAGCTAAGGTAAGCTCTCCAATGGAACTAGTGGGGGTGCATCCAACTTGCTCGCTCAAGAAGACCTAGAGCTCTTTTGAGGAGGCTCATCATTGGAATATACAAGCCAAGTTCTATAGTGTGAAGGTCCCCACATAGCTATATGCATGAATGATAATCTCTATGGAGTACAAGGTATAAGATGGAGTACGAGTGCGGATTTCTCAAAAGGAATAGTAGTGTGCCCCCTTCTCTCTTTTTATTGCTTTTTCTCTTTTTTCTATTTTTTATTTTTTTTGTGGCCTCAATGGCTCTTTCTATTTAACTCTCATTTGTCCTCTTTGGGATCTTTTGATTTGTCCTCTTTGGGATCTTTTCCTCACTTTAGGGGCAACACTCTATATATTACAAGAAGTATAGAAGATCTTTCACACTTTACAAAAGTACTCAACATAAAGAAAATGAAACTATCATGATGTATGCAAATGTATGCCTCTGCCGGTGTAGCAGGATATGCAATGATACTAGCGCGTCATGTAGCAATGATTAGGGCAAGGCCCAACTAGCATGCGGCTCATCGATCAAGCAAAAAGCATGTATGACATGAAGATCAAGTCATGAGAAGATGGATGTTGCATGGCAATGTATCTCGGAAAGGCTATGGAAATGCCTTGATAGGTAGGTATGGTGGCTGTTTTGAGGAAGGATATAATGAGGCTTATGATGACAGAGTGTATCGTGCCAAGGATTTGGATGCACCGGCGAAGTATGCGCCAACTCTCGAGGTGAGAAAGGGCAATGCACGGTACCGAAGAGGCTAGAAAAATATGGCTAGGTGGAAGTGTCAACTTTCGAATACTCACATTAGTTCGAAGAACTCATGCACTTATTATCGGTAACTCTCAATCTAATTAGGAGGTTCACAAAGAGACAAGTACCCCGAGGAGGAGTGTATGGGCGTTTGGTTATCCTTGCGCATCCTCGACTCATGGTACGTGAGTGTACTCTAATATTCAATCCCTCCAAAGATTAGTGATCCATCTAGTAGCTAAAGTTCTCAACTATTTTGTAGGCTTTCGAAAATAAACACGGATTGCCCAAAATACGACATCTATCACTAATAGGCTAAAGCTCTTGACACCAAAAGTTCAGACATTACTCATGGCAATACCTCAAAACTATTGCAAGTTACTACTAAAATTAAATAGCAACCTCAATTACCTACTTTGAGTTAAGACACACAACTCAGTGCAACTGGCAAACTCTCTTAACAAGATAAACATGAAAACTCAAGAGAGTTCAGCAACCAACTAAACAAAAGCTCTTTAAAAAGAAAAGCATGAAAACTAAGAGCTAAACATGACAACAGCTATGGAAAGACAAAGAACACACACAACAAAGATAAGCATGAAAATCCTATGTTGTGTTCTAGGTTGAAGTGGAGCGTGTTTCTCTCCCACACAAAGAAAGCTGGGTTCTAACTTGTTATGAACAGCAAGCAAAGCTAAAGAAAACTAAAAAGGAAACTAAGAGCGAGACGCTCCAAGCATAGCACATAACGCATGAAGTGATAAGAATATAGTGGAACGAAAGACGAACTGATAATTGTTGATGGAGAAGGGGATGCATGGGGGCATCCCCAAGCTTAGACGCTTGAGCCTTCTTGAATATTTCTTGGGGGTGCACGGGGGCATCCCCAAGCTTGAGCGTTTGACCCTCCTGAATCTTCTTTTATCATCTTCCCTCGCACACTTGAAAACTCCCTTCATACATAACTCATCATAATCTGATTAGCGAGGTTAGTACCCACAATAAAATAATTTTTCCCTACTGGAAATAAAAATAATCTTATAGAGCTACTGTTTCTCAAGATTGCCAAAAGGTTTTTGCAAAGAAAAAGCAAGCTCAAGGTTTGCAAAACGAAGAAAAGGCAAAACAGGACAGAATCTGTGAAAAACAGACCAGCAGGTATTAAATAATTTTTTCGGGGCACTTCTGCAACTCAAATAAAAAAACTCAGAACAGACGCTCGAAAGCCAATTGTATAGAGCACGCTGCCAAAAAAATTCAGATCAAAAAGATGATCTGGTGATTTTATTCGAATTTTTCTGTCCAAGGACAGAATCTGTTTTCTGGACAGCACGTCACAACTTTTGAACTTTCTTGCAATCGGAGGCTAAACTTGGCACAAAGGTGAAAAGAAAAGATACAATGATGATGCTACTGTAGTAACAAACATCAAGACACAACAAAAGCAAAATAAAACCTAATTCGTTGTGGGCTGCCTCCCAAAAGCGCTTTCTTTTATGCCTTTAAGCTAGGCATGATGCAAAAAGAGAAGATCAAGTTTTATCAAGAGTAAGAGAATAGCTAGCCCGTGTAACGGACTCAAAAGGCAACTTAATCTTCTTTCTAGGGAAGTGTTCCATCCCTTTCTTGAGAGGGAATTGGAATTTTATATTCCCCTCTTTCATGTCAATGATAGCACCAACGGTGCGAAGAAAAGGACGTCCCAAAATAATTGGACATGAAGGTTCACATTCAATATCCATAATAGTAAAATCAACGGGAACATAATTGTCATTGACAATGATAAGAACATCGTCGATCTTCCCCAAAGGTTTCTTTACGGAAGAATCAACAAGACGAACACCAAAAGAACAAGGATCAAAAGGTTTCAATTCAAACATATCATACATTCTTTTGGGCATAACGGAGGTACTAGCTCCAACATCACATAAAGCATAGCAAGAGAAGTTATTCAACTTAATTTTAATCATAGGATCCCAACTATCTTCTAGCTTTCTAGGTATGGAGGCTTCTACCCTAAGCTTCTCCTCCCTAGCTTTGATGAGAGCATTAGTGATATGCTCCGTGAAGGCAAGATTAAGTGTGCTAGTGTGGGGATCTCTAGACATCTTGTGAAGAAAACCAATAACTTCAGAAAGGGTGCAATTATCAAAATCAAGGTCACTACTATCAAGT
Organism: Secale cereale; assembly: GCA_902687465.1. Classification (NCBI taxonomy): domain Eukaryota; kingdom Viridiplantae; phylum Streptophyta; class Magnoliopsida; order Poales; family Poaceae; genus Secale; species Secale cereale. The sequence continues at coordinate 311,666,010 of LR738715.1, read as the reverse complement.
AAAGTGGTAGTGGTGTCCTTTAGGCTCACTTGTTTGGTAGCTTCTATGGTCATAGGAGCTTCTTCTTCTACGGTTGAGGTCATAGCATCACCATTAATAGGTACAATGGGACTAGGAGTGCATTGGGTGCTAAGAGTTTGGATATCCTCAACAACTTGAATAGTAGCAACAGTGTGGTGGGTAGGAAGGCTCTTAATTCTATCTTCTTCCTCCTTTTCTCTAGCCCATCTCTTTTTAAGTTTAGCCATCATCCTAATGTTTTCATTAATTTGCACTTGAATAGCATTTATAGGAGTGGTCTTCCTCTCCTCAAGAGGAGAAGTTCTAATTTTAAGCAACTCTACCTCATGGGCTAAATTGTCTACCTTCGAAGAGAGATTATCTAGTTTGTCTAGTTTTTCTTCTACACTCTTATTGAAGGCCTTTTGGGTAGTGATGAAGTCTTTAAGCATAATCTCTAGTTCAGAAGTGGAGTTTTAGTGCTAGGATAAGCATTGTTGTTCCTATAGGAATTAGAGGGGAAAGGTCTAGGGTTGCTACCAAAATTACTCCTATAAGCATTGTTATTGAAATTGTTTCTAGAGATAAAGTTCACATCTACTTGATCTTGAGCAATCAAAGAATTTAAAGGAACATCATGAGGATCAATAGAAGATTGCTTTTAAAGTAGAGACATGATCAAGTCAACTTTTTCATTTAGGGAGGAAATCTCCTCGACAGAGTTTACCTTCCTACCTGTTGGAGCGCGTTCGGTGTGCCATTGGGAATAATTGGTCATCATCTCGTCGAGAAGCTTCTTGGCAGCACCAAGTGTAGTTGACATAAAGGTTCCTCCCGCGGCCGAATCTAACAAGTTCCGCGAGGTAAAGTTCAAGCCTGCATAAAAAGTTTGGATAACCATCCAAGTAGTCAAACCATGAGTAGGGCAGTTCTTGACAAGAGATTTCATGCGTTCCCAAGCTTGGGCAACATGTTCATTATCCAATTGTTTAAAATTCATTATGTTACTCCTTAATTGGATAATTTTAGCAGGGGGATAGTACTTCCCAATAAAGGCATCCTTGCACTTGTCCCAAGAATCTATACTATTCCTAGGCAAGGATTGAAACCAGATTTTGGCTCCTCCTCTCAAGGAGAAAGGAAAAATCTTAAGCTTAACAACATCACCATCTACTTCTTTGTACTTTTGCATATCACAGAGCTCAACAAAATTATTTAAGTGCAAAGCAGCATCATCTCTAGCACCGGAGAATTGATCTTTCATAACTAGGTTCAGCAAAGCAGGTTTAATCTCATAAGAAGGTGCTGAAGTGGCAGGTGTAGCAATAGGCGTGCAGATAAAGTCATTGTTGTTATGACTAGTGAAGTCACAGAACTTGGTGTTCTCGGTGGAACCCATAGCAGCAGCAAGCAAGATAACTATTTTTGTGATTTTTGGTAAGGGACACTAAAGCAAAAGCTGAAAGGTAAACTAACAAGACTAAAAAGCAAAGACAAAAGATAGCGTGCAACTCCCCTATCTTGAAGAGTGGAGTCCTCGGCAACGGCACCAGAAACATGCTTGATGGCTTCTCGCCCCTCGTTGGTTACCCCAAGTGGAAGGTTGAGATGTAGCGTAGCGGCAAATTTCCCTTGGCAAAGATACCAAGGATCGAACCCCGTGAGACTCCGAGGGTCGACAAGTAGGTGTCAACGGCGCCAGAAACTTAGCGGTTGACGGGACCTGCACACAGATACAGATAACTTTGCTCCCAACGAGTACGGAGAGGTTGTCAATCCCTCCGGCCTTGTTGTTTACGAAGGATCAAACACAAGAGATAATAATGATAGCTATGACTGCAACTAGGAAATAAAAACAGGAAGTAAATAGAAGGTGTGATCAGTGGTGGTAATATGGACCGGGGTCCCATGATGTTCACTAGTGATGTCTCTCTCCCAAAAGACGATAAAACAGCAAAGGGAGGTAAACAAATTACAGCTGGGCAATTGACAGGATTATGTGCGCAAACCAATGCTAACTATGCTGCAAAGAAAGGTAGAGGCTCAAAAGCATGGGCGGTACGCCAAGGCAAGTAGACCGAAATCCATCTGCATCAACTACTAATCATCCACCTTGAGATATCTATCCAAAACATCTTGCTGGTATTAAGTTGCGAATCCCACCCAAAGTGTAAACTCAAAGCAACAGACAACTGCATTAAAAGAACTTTGCGTAAAGTAAACAATCCTTGCACCCGCAAGTACAAGCACCGTTGTTTTCTCCCTTGTGGCAACAACACATCCCCTAGACTCATGTTTCTGTCACTCAAGCTAGTCATCAGGGGACATGAACCCACAATCAAGTATAACGCTCCCTCTTGGAGTTACTACCTACTACTTGGCCAAAGCAATAAACAACAACGGAGAACATGCAAGAATTACTCAAGAACAAAGATATAAAAGAGGTGAATCAAATATATTACTCAAACACAATCTGAGCATAGTCTCATAATCCATCAGATCCCAGCAAACTCAGCAAAGCAACAGTAGAAAGATTACATATGTGCCTCGATCATGTAGGGCAGCTCACGAGGTCTAAACCATAAAGAGCAAAGAGGGGAGGAGAACATCACATAGCTACTGATCATGGACCCATGGTCCAAGGTGGACTACTCACGACTCATCCGGGAAGCGTCCATGGTGGTGGAGAAGCTCCCGGTGGTGGTTCTCCCCTCCGGCAGGGTGCCGGGAAGAGTTCTCCTGACGCTCCCGATCTTGGAAGCACTGCAGCGGCGGAACAGAGGCGAGATCGCGAAAAAGGGTTCTGTCCTCGAGGGTTTCGGGACGAGAGAGATATATATGCGAAGGGGGGCAGCTAGAGGCGGAGCAGGGGCCCCAGGCGCCCCCCTGGCGCGGCCAGGGGTGGGGCCGAGCCAGGTGGCCGCCTGGGCCTCCCCTGGCTCCCCTCTGGCCCATCTTTGGTTCTTCGCGAAGCTTCCTGTACGCTGATTTTTCCTATATTTTTCCTAGAATTTTTGGAGCACTTTTAATATGGGGGAAACCTGAAATAGAAAAACAGCAGAAAACAGGAACTGGCACTGTGGTGCACTGCGTTAATAGGTTAGTCCAAATATGATCAAAAGTGCATGGAAGTGCATCAATATCATAGCAATATCACACAAAAGAAGCATGGAGCAAGCAGAAATTATAGATACGTTTTGGACGTATCAATGCTTTAATGCTATGGTTGGGTTTTACCTTAATGATCTTTAGTAGTTGCGGATGCTTGCTAGAGTTCCAATCATAAGTGCATATGATCCGAGAAGAGAAAGTATGTTAGCTAAAGCCTTTACCTCATATGAAATTGCAATGACGACTACCGGTCTTGTTAACAATTGCCTAGGACAATTCCGCACACCGATTCATCATTATTCCACACTCGCTATTTATAATATTTAGTAATATATTCTAACTTTATGATAACATCACCTACTTTTATATTTTAGCTCTCTGATATCATGCAAAGTTGTCATCTTCATGCCCACAACGTAATTTTATTTCTTGTTTCTAGTTGGAAGCAAACGTTTGGTGTACGGAGAGCCGTATAAGTGGAAGATAGGACTTGAGAGAATATTGATCTTACCTTTACCTCCTTGTGGGTACGACACTCCATACTTATCACTTCCACCATTGGGAATTTCTACGATGATTCCCTGCACTTAGGGACCATCAAGCTCTTTTCTGGCACCGTTGCCGGGGAGCAATAGCGTGGGGTTGATATTCTCGTGTGTGCTTGTTCGCTTTCTTCACTAAGTAGATTTTGTTTTTCCTTTTGTTTATGTTTAGTTGTGGGTGAAACATACAAATTTTTTTAAAGGAATGAAAATACAAAAAAATACTTGCCTCTTATGCCTAAAAAGTTTTTTTAAAAGAGAAGTGATTCTAAAGTTATGCACTGAAGAAGTAAGGGTCGACCTTGAGCACTTATGTTCATTCTCACGGAAACAATGTATAATTTTTCATGGAAGTTTCTCTATAAATAATTATCCCCTTGTATATATCCATTGTATTATAAAAATAATGTGCCAAGCTTTGGTTTTTGGATGATTAGTTTGCTTGTTTTCTATGTGCAGAACAAAAAACAGAAACTTTAGCTGTAGCGCATGATTTTACATTTTTTACTAGAAGGTCAAATGGGTCTAAAACTTTTTTCACATTACTTCTGTACAAATTGTTCAAATTTTCATATTTTTCAGAATTTCTTAGAGTTACAGAAGTTTACTAAACTTCCAGATTACTACAGACTGTCCTGTTTTTGACACATTCTGTTTTCTATGTGCTGATCGCTTATTTTGATGAATCTATGGGTAGTATGAGGGGGTATGAACCAGGGTGAAGTTGTAATACAGTAGATAAAGTGCTACTATGAAATTGGAATAAGTTTTCAAGAGTACCTAAAGGTAGTGGTTTGCTTTATTATACTAATGGATCTAACTAAGTTTTTGTTAAAGTTTTGTGTGGATGAAGTGTTCGAAGATCGAGGAGCTATCAATATGAGAAGAATAAAGAGAGGCAAGATTTCAAGCTTGGGGATTCCCCAGGAACCCCAAGTAAATATTTCAAGGATACTCAAGCATCTAAGCTTGGGGATGCCCCGGTTGGCATCCCATCTTTCTTCTTCAACAATTATCAGCATACCTCGGTTTTTGTTTTGTTCACATGATTTGCGTCCCTTGTGTTTTTCCTTTTTTTTCTTTTAGAACCGTGCTAGTATGAGATAGCCCTTCCTTGATTTATAGAATTCTTCATGTGCTTCACTTATATCTTTTGAGTACGATCTTATAGAATGATCTTTGTGCTTCACTTAAATCTTTTGAGTACGGTTTTATAGAATGCTTTGCGTGCTTCATTTATATATTTTGAGCTTGGATATTTGCTAGTCGTTATTAATCCTAGAATACTCCATGAACTTCACTTATATCTTTTGGAGTATGAATAATACTATCATATAAAGTGGATTTGGAAGAGTGTCAACTTTAGTTAGTAATGATTCCACTATTTCGAGTTTGCTCCCACTATTCCGAATGAAAAGAATTTTGCTTATGTGGAGAGTAGTAAAATTTCTATGCTTGTATATCATGAAAAGAATGCTTTATGTGATGGTTATATTTTTGAACCCATTCATGATGCAACTGAATTTTTTTATGAGGGAGGAATACATGCTTGTAGAAGTTGCAATAATATCAAGTTTCCTCTCTATGTGCTTAAAGTTTTGAAGTTATACTTGTATTGCCTTCCTATGCTAGTTGATTCTTGTTCCTATAACTTATGTGCTCACAAAATGCCTAGGCATAGGAAGTGGGTTAGATTTAAATATGTATTCATATTCTTCATGATGCTCTCTTTATGTTTCAATTCTTATCTTTTATGTGAGCATCATTGAAATCATCATGCATAGCTAAAAGGCATTAAAGAAAAGCGCTTGTTTGGGAGACAACCCAATATTTACCCTTACTGTTTTTGTGTGTTTACATGATTAAGCTACTGTACTAATTATGTTTTATAGCTTTTGTTTCAATAAAGTGCCAAGTAAGACCTTTGGGAAGACTTGGGTGAAAGTTAATGTGATCTTGCTGTAAAAAAACAGAAACTTTACGATCACGGGATTAGCTGGCATTTTTTTTACAGAAGAGTGCTTTTGAGTCGATTCTTTTTGCAGAAGATTAATAGACAAATTCCTCACGTCCACCAATTTGTTTCATAATTTTTAGAGTAGCAGAAGTATGGTTGTTGTTCATATCATTACAGACTGTTCTGTTTCTCACAAATTCTATTTTCATTGCATAGTTTGCTTGTTTTCTAGTTTCTATGGCTTATATTTCTCAATATAAATTGTAGAAATGATATGGTACAGTAGGCATTATGTGAGAACAATTATGAACCTTAACTTTTATAGTACCAAAGTGAATGGTTTACTCTTTATCATACTAACTTATCTCACGAAGTTACGTTAAGTTTTGTGTGGTTGATGTTTTGATGCTTTGGGTGAGATATCGATATGAGGAGAATAAGGAGTGGGAAGACCCTAAGATTGGGGATGCCCAAGGCACCCCAAGGAAATATTCAAGGAAGACTCAAGCGCCTAAGCTTGGGATGCCCCGGAAGGCATCCCCTCTGTCGTCTTCAAAACTATTGGTATACCTTACTCGGAGCTATATTTTTATTCGTCTCATGATATGTGTTTTGCTTGGAACGTATTTTCAATTTTCCTAGCTGTATGAATAAAATCATTGGATCTGAAATCTTGAATGGAAAAGAATCCTCCCATGGTTAGTTAATTATTTGACTACTCAGTGTCCTTCACTTATATCTCCTGGAGTAGTTTATCATTTACTCACGTGCTTCACGTATATCCTATGAGTAAATGGTTGAATGAATTGAATATCATAAATCTGAATTTATATATGTTTCATATGCTTATACCATGGGGAGTAATGACTTCACACAAAATAAGTATAGGTAGTAAACTTATTCAAAGTTAGCAAACGCAGAATTGGTCACTTATACAATTCATGAAAGAATATTGAAGGACGACAGATTTCACATGTAAATATACTATCTTGGACATCTTTTGTAATTGTGAGCACTCATTAAAATATGACATGCTAAAAGGTTGATGTTGGACAAGGAAGACAACTTAATGGGTTATGTTTTCCTATATTTGAAACGTTATATTGTTTTGGATCATCCAACATGTTGGGCTTGCCTTTCCCTCTCATGCTAGCCAAATTCTTTGCACCAAGTAGAAATACTACTTGTGCTTCCAAACATCCCTTAAACCAGTTTTGCCATGAGAGTCCATCATACCTACCTAAGGATTGAGTAAGATCCTTCAAGTAAGTTGTCATCGGTGCATGCAATAAAAATTGCTTCCTAAATATGTATGATCTATTATTGCGAAGACAATAAGCATTATACGAACTTGTGATTGGGAAGAAATAAAAGCGACAGACTGCATAATAAAGGTCTTTATCACAAGCGGCAATATAAAGTGACATTCTTTTGCATTAAGATTTTGTGCATACATCCATAAAAGCGCATGACAACCTATGCTTCCCTCTACGAAGGGCCTATCTTTTACTTTTATCTTCTACCCTTATACAAGAGTCATGGTGATCGTCACCTTTCCTTTTTACACTTTTTCCTTTGGCAAGCACTTTGTGTTTGAGCGATATATATATCCACTTGGATGTAGGTTTTCATAAATTATTATTATTGACATTACCCTTGAGGTAAAAGGTTGGGAGGCGAAACTATAAGCCCCTATCTTTCTCTGTGTCCGATTAAAACATTGAACCCATAAATATCACATGCGTGTTAGCAATTGTGAAAGATTAAATGATAGTTGAGTATGTGGAGTTTGCTGAATCAAAGCTCTTACATAGACCCTTCCCGAAAATAAGATGAATTGCAATTGTTTGATGACTAAAAGCACTGTTTGTTAGTTTTCAAGAAAGTTTATGATCTATACTTTAACATGTGAATAGCTTGTTATTTGATCATGAAAAGTTTTATGAGATGAGCTAATGTTATGACACATAATGATGCTAGAAAAGGTGATTGAAATTATCATCGATCAAACTTGTGCACCTGCTGGCATTCACACATCATAAATTATTTCTTTTATCATTTACCTACTCGAGGACAAGCAGGAATTAAGCTTGGGGATGTTGATACGTCTCCAATGTATCTATAATTTATGAAGTATTCATATTGTTATATTATCCATCTTAGATGTTTTATATACATTTTTATGCTATTTTATATGATCTTTGGGACTAACCTATTAACCTAGAGCCCAGTGCCACTTTTTGTTTTTTCCTTATTTTTGAGTTTTACAGAAAAGGTATACCAAACGGAGTCCAATTGACGTGCCAATTTTTGATGATTTTTCATGGACCAAAAGAAGCCCCTGGAGTAAAAGAGTTGGGCCAGAAGAGTCTTGGGCTGTCCACGAGGGTGGGGGGCGCGCCCACCGCCCTGGGCGTGGGCCCCTATCTCGTGGACGACTCGGAGACCCCCTGGACGTGAGACTGACACCAAAAATTCCTATAAATACAGAAACCTCTAGAAAATAACCTAGATCGGAAGTTCCACTGATGCAAGCCTCTGTAACCACGAGAAATCAATCTAGGCCCTCTCTGGCACCCTGCTGGAGGGGGCCATCATCACTGCAAGCCATGGAGGAGGATCCCGGAGGGGCCATCATTGCCATGAAGGCCAAGGACCAGAGGGAGAACCTCTCCCCATCTAGGGGGAGGCCATGGAGGAGGAAGCACAAGGGTAGAACCTCTCCTCCTCTCTCTCGGTGGCGCCGGAGTGCCATCGGGAGGGGAATCATCGCCGCGGTGATCGTCTTCATCAACATCAACATCATCATCACCATCCTCATAGCATTTACGTGGTCCACTCTCCTGGACCCCACTATAATCTCTACTTGAACATGGTGCTTTATGCCACATATTATGATCCAATGATGTGTTCTCATCCTATGATGTTTTGAGTAGATATCCGTTGTCTTTGGGTTGATTGATGATCTAGATTGGTACGAGTTGTATGTTTTATTTTGGTGCTGTCCTATGGTGCGCTCCGTGTCGCGCAAGCGTGAGGGATTCCCGCTGTAGGGTGTTTCAATACGTTCATGATTTGCTTATAGTGGGTTGTTTGAGTGAAAGAAGCATAAACCCAAGTAAGGGGATTGTTGCGTATGGGATAAACGGGACTTGATGCTTTAATGCTATGGTTGGGTTTTACCTAAATGATCTTTAGTAGTTTCGGATGCTTGCTAGAGTTCCAATCATAAGTGCATATGATCCAAGAAGAGAAAGTATGTTAGCTTATGCCTCTCCCTCATATGAAATTGCAATGACAACTACCAGTCTTGTTAACAATTTCCTAGGACAATTCCGCACATTGATCCAACATTATTCCACACTCGCTATTTATAATATTTAGTAATATATTCTAACTTTATGATAACATCACCTACTTTCATACTTTGTGTCTCCGATATCATGCAAATTTATCCTCTTCATACCCACAACGTAGTTTTATTTCTCATTTCTGGTTGGAAGAGAACATTCGGTGTACGTAGAGTCGTATCAGTGGCAGATAGGACTTGATAGAATATTGATCTTACCTTTAGCACTTTGTGGGTTCGACACTCCATACTTATCACTTCCACCATTGGGAATTGCTACGATGATTCCCTGCACTTGGGGACCATCAGATGTGTACATGGTGGACACACCCAAGGAGAAAGACGACGACAACGATGAAGATCCAGAGCAGGATAAGTCCGTCGACGAACCTCCTAAGCATCAACACCAACGGCGCCGCTCACGATCGGATCGAGGAAAGGAAAGTAATACCAGCACCGGAGACAATGAGGACCCGGATGAAGCCGAAGACCCCGTAGAGCTAGCAGTTGAGTAGGACGAGCGGGAGGATGGTCAATACAGTCCCGAACAATTCACCGATCACCATGATTCCGAAGACAGTAACTATCTACCTGTCTCCGATGATGATGTTGATACGTCTCCAACGTATCTATAATTTTTTATTGTTCCATGCTATTATTTATGATGTTTTGGATGTTTAATGGGCTTTGTTATACACTTTTATATTATTTTTGGGACTAACCTACTAACCCAAAGGCCTAGTCCAGATTGCTGTTTTTGCCTATTTCAGGGTTTTACAGAAAAAGAATATGAAACGAATTCCAAACGGAATGAAACTTCTGGAGAGATATTTTTGGAGCAAAATACGCACGGGAGACTTGAGAACCATGGAGTAGGGCTGACGTGGCGTCCACAAGGGTGGGGGGCGCCCCCCTATAGGGCACGCCCCCTGCCTCATGGGCACCCCGTCTGGCCCCCGGTGCCCTCCTTCCTCCTATATATACATAGGTTCCCCGAAACGATCAGAAGAATAGAGAAAACCCTAGTTCCACCGCCGCAACCTTCTATTCCCGTGAGATCCTATCTTGGGGCATGTTCCGGAGCTCCGCCGGAGGCGGGATCTACCACGGAGTGCTTCTACATCATCATCATCGCCTCACCATGAGTTGTGAGTAGTTTACCATAGACCTTCGGGTCCATAGCTAGTATCTAGATGGCTTCTTCTCTCTATTTGGATCTCAATACCAAGTTCTCCTCGGTCTTCGAAGAGATCTATTCGATGTAATCTCTTTTTGCGGTGTGTTTGTCGAGATCTGATGAATTGTGGGTTTAAGATCAAGATTATCTATGAGAAATATTTGGTTCTTTTCTGAACTCTTTATATATGATTATAATATCCTTGCAAGTCTCTTCGAATTGTTGGTTTGGTTTGGCCTACTAGATCTATAGTTCTTGCAATGGGAGAAGTGCTTGGATTTGGGTTCAATCTTGCGGTGTCCTTTCCCAGTGACAGTAGGGGCAGCAAGGCACGTATTGTATTGTTGCCATCGAGGATAAAAAGATGGGGTTTATATCACTATGTTTGAGTTTATCCCTCTTCATCATGTCATCTTGCTTAAGGCGTTACTCTGTTCTTATGAACTTAATACTCTAGATGCATGCTGGATAGCGGTCGATGTGTGGAGTAATAGTAGTAGATGCAGAATCGTTTCGGTCTACCTGTCTCGGATGTGATGCCTATATACAATGATCATGCTTAGATAGTCTCATAATTATTCCCTTTTCTATCAATTGCTCGACAGTAATTTGTTTACCCGCCGTAGAATATCGCTATCATGAGAGAAGCCACTAGAGAACACTATGGCCCCCGGGTCTATTCTCAACGTATTAATATACAATCTACTTTACTTTTCCGCTTTTACTTTCTGTTCTTATATCAAAAAATACCAAAAATATCAAACTATCATCTCTATCAGATCTCACTTTCGTAAGTGACCGTAAAGGGATTGCCAACCCCTTATCGTGTTGGCTGCGAAGTTCTTATTTGTTTGTGCAGGTGCGAGGGACTTGCGCATGGTCTCCTACTGGATTGATACCTTGGTTCTCAAAAACTGAGGGAAATACTTACGCTACTGTGCTACATCACCCTTTCCTCGTCGAGGTAATACAACGTAAGCTCGAGAAGTAGCAGATGTCAGCCTGGGAGATGAGGAATTCATTGTCCCAGAGGAACCCCTCGAAAAAAACGCTTTCAGCAACAACTTATTGCTACAACAAGGAGGCTAAAAAAATAGCAGCAGCGACTTAAAGCCGAGCAGGATACGCTCAATGATAGATGGAATGAAGTGCTAGATGCCGAAGAGAGATACGGCCATGAGCGCCAAACAAAGAGCTATCCCAAGCGCAAGTTGCTGCCACAATTCGACAACGAGGCCTTTGCGCCAATTTCGTCGAGGCACGATCAGGCCGATCAACTAGACCGACCACCTTGTGGATGGGACAAAGCGGCTAGCAATGCCGTACACCAGCCCGCACCTCCCCAATGTAAAGGAAAGGATACATTGGCTCGGGGCCATAAGTACAATCTACGTCAGGACCTGAATAAAAAAGTCGGTCAGGCTAGATCAATCTATGGATCAAGAGAACACGCTCCCATGCGGGACGGCGGCTATCAAGCCAAGCACGCCGGATGCAATCAAGTTTGGAGTCAACCCCGAACACATATGCCGTCCGAACTACGTCACGATGTCGCACGATACAGGGGCGCTGGGCACCCTCTGTGCTTTACCGATGAGGTGATGGATCACCAATTTCCGGAAGGGTTTAAACCCGTGAACATTGAGGCATATGATGGAAGAACGGATCCCGCGGTATGGATTTAAGACTTTATTCTTCACATCCACATGGCTTGTGGATATGACCTCCATGCCATCAAATACTTACATTTAAAGCTGAAAGGGCCAACTCGGCACTGGTTGAACAACCTCCCAGAGAACTCCATTGGAAGCTGGGAAGATTTAGAGGACGCTTTCCGGGCTAACTTTCAGGGGACTTATGCCCGGCCACCGGATACTGGTGATTTAAGTCACATAATCAAGCAACCCGGGGAATCAGCCCGCAAGATTTGGAATCGGTTCTTAACTAAAAAGAACCAAATTGTCGACTGCCGTACACCGAAGGCCTAGCAGTATTCAAACACAGCGCCGAGACGAATGGCTTGTAAGACACCTCATCCAGGAAAAGCCGAAGACAATGACAACCCTTACTACACTTATGACCCACTTTTTCATAGGTGAAGACAGATGGCTAGCTCGTAGAAGCAGCAGTACTAGTGACCCTGGCATTTCCGAAGTCAGGGAAGGCAATGGCAAGCCACGACGCAATAAGAACAAGCATCGAAACAATGCCGGAGAAGCATATGACATGGAAGTAAACGTCTGATTCAGTGGCTCCAGGCCCGATCAACGGAAGAAGCCGTTGAAAGGCAACAAAGATAGTCAATCCAGCTTGAACAAGATATTAGAGAGACCTTGCCAGATTCATGGCACCCCTGACAAACCTGCAAACCACACTAACAGAAATTGTTGGGTCTTCAAGCAGGCCAGCAAGTTAAATGCCGAACACAAGGGGAAAGGACCTCCAAGCAAGGATGAAGATGAGCCTCGCCAACCAAACACTGGGGGGGGGGGG
>LR738715.1:311635761-311653301 GCA_902687465.1 Secale cereale | reverse complement strand
GGGGGGGGGGGGCAGAAGAAATTTCCCCCTGAGGTAAAAATAGTGAATATGATCTACGCCATCCATATCCCCAAGAGGGAGCGCAAGCGTGCACTCAGGGACGTTTATGCCATAGAGCTCGTTGCCCCCAAGTTCAACCCATGGTCGGCTTGTCCGATCACCTTTGATCGTAGGGATCACCCAACCAGTATCCGTCACGGGGGTTCAGCGTCCCTAGTACTCGATCCCATAATCGATGGATATCATCTTACTCGAGTCCTTATGGACGGCGGCAGTAGTCTCAACTTGATATATCAAGACACTGTCCGCAAGATGGGGATAGACCCATCAAGAATCAAGCTTAGCAGCACTACCTTTAAAGGAGTAATACCCGGCATAGAGGCCCACTGTACGGGCTCATTTACACTGGAAGTAGTATTCGGCTCTCTAGACAATTTTTGAAGCGAAGAGTTAATCTTCGACATCGCTCCTTTCCGAAGTGGCTATCATGCACTACACGGAAGAACGGCCTTCGCTCGCTTTAATGCAGTCCCGCATTATGCTTACCTGAAGCTTAAAATGCCTGGACCACACGGTGTCATCACGGTCAATGGAAACATGGAGCGCACCCTCCGTACAGAGGAGGACACTGCGGCCCTGGCAGCTGAAGTTCAAGGCGGCCTATTCAAGCCTAATAGTTCATCGATCGTCAAGACCAGACACACTACTAAACGTGTCCGGCCTGCACTACAACGCGGCATCTCAGAAGAGCCTGAGCTTGATTATCAGTGACGCCCCCGCCGACTGCCTTATAAGGTGGCAGCATACGTAAATTGTGTACACAACTACGCCCTTAAAATACCTCGGGCAGCGCTCGGGGCACACTACATAGAAACAGTCCATAGTTCGGCTTGACCATATTCGGACTCTAAATACATATTTTCATTGAAGGTTCATTAAAGAACCAGCCTTATCTACGGTTGTGCATGGCATTCTTTTTTAGAGTTCCCCTTCCTTTTTCACAGGCGACCATCAAAACTCTCCCCTTCATGGACGTGTTACAAAGGAGAAACGGCGCAGACGTGCAGCGGGGCCCCCATTGAGATATTTTCGTTAATTTTAGGCTCTGTGTAAACCTTTTCCCTTTATCTCTTCTCTTCTTTTTGTTGGCATGTGAAATACCCAAGATGTTATTGGTATTATCTGTAACCACGCGGCTCACCGTATTAAACGGGATATAAAAGAAGCAGTTTGGTTCCACATTGTTTGGAGTTTATTTTATTACCATCTACGTTCTCTCCCTACCTCAGATTGCCACTTGTGCTTTAAATCTGGATTTAATACCAGGGGTTGTATTCGGCCTGGCACACTTCAAAGTCCGAACACCTATAGGGAATTGTTCGGCATCCCGGATATTGCGTTATATGTATCGGCTCTGAATCATGCCTTGGGTCTATAGTTGGGTTGCCCGGCTCCTGTACTTACCACCTTACGTTCTACATTGTTCGGCTAAGGTAGTAAAGGGAGAACTACATAGATTGTATTTTTGGTTCATCCGGTCAAGTACCTCAGTAGATAAATCCGAAAACTGACTGTCATGGTAAGTGAGAGCTGGTCGGCAATTCGGCGACTTAGTGTTATACTACGATCGGTAGCGATCTACTCCGTGTTGTACGAGGGGTTGGTCTTCGCCCAGCCGCGTAAAGTGGGCACCATAAGCCGGACAACCACACATGCACTAGGGACTAGTACATAGCCCCACAAGTCAAGCTCCTGGCTAAGTGAAATCAATAAATCCGCAGAGTGCTATTACCTGGTTCGCTCCGTGGACACCTCCTTTATGGACCAAGACGTTGGATAAAGAGTGATCACGCGCAATATCGAACACCCTTGTAGTATCTACATGGGGGCTGAAGCACACGACTGGAAACTTTCAGACATAATAAACAGCCGCACACGAGGAAGAGTCGCTTGAAATATAAGGCGCAAAATGATATACATATCGGTTTAAAAGCTTAGTATTTACAATCCGAACACAATTACTCAAAGGGCACATCCTTTGAGCATTGGCCCTCTACAATGCGGGCTCCTTCTAGGACATCATCAAAGTACATCTCCGGCCTCCGATTATTGTTGCCCTCTGGCGGGCCAGCAGTTGCCACTTCGGGTGCCTTCATCTTCGCCCAGTGCATTTTGACGCGGGCAAAGGCCATCCCTGCACCTTCTATACAGGCCGAACGCTTCATAGTGTCGAATCATGGCCTCGCATCGACGAGTCGCTTCACCAACCCAAAGTAGCTACTCGAGATTGGCTCAGCGGGCCAGAGCCGGATTATCAAGTCCTTCATGGCCACATCCACCATGTTGAGCAGCTCGACCAACTGCTTCAACTGGTCGTTCAGAGGTACTGGATGTTCTGGTGCAAGGAATTGCGACCAGAACAACTTCTCCGCGCTATTCCCCTCCTGAGCTCTGAAGAATTGAGCAGCGTCGGCGATGCTCTTCGGGAGATCCGCAAACACGTCTAGAGAACTCCACAATCGCATCAGTGAAAGATACTTCTGACCTCCAAAGATACTCTGCAGAAGAAAGGCCTTACCAACCACTATCTGTCACGCCTGTTTGATCTCCATGCGAGCACCGCGTGACTCGAACCGCGCCTCCTTGGCAGCATTGACAACCTTGTTGAGTTCGGATGCTTTATCCGAAGTCTTCTGCTCCATCTCTTCGCACTTGCGAATAGCATCTCGCAGCTCTTGTTCGACTTCGACCACCTGCGACTCATGCTTTCGGCGGGAGGCCTGTTCGGTCTCCAGCTCGGCAGCCGCTTTGTCAGCGGCTGCCTTGTTCATCTCGGCCTCTTTCGGGGCCTGTGCAAGAGCGCCTTTGAGGGTATCGACCTCAGCGGCGCTAACTGTGACATAATCACACCGCACAATGAGTTCATACTCCTACAATCAAACACATTGTCTTTTGACATAATAATTCTTTAAATATACGCATACCTTGCCTGTCATCAAACCGCTTATTGACGCGGTCGAGCTCCTCATCAGCTAGTTGAAGTTTCCGATTGAGCTCGGATACCTCTGCGGCCTAGGCAGATGCCGCCACCAGGGAAGCATGTTCATACATATGGCACAATATGTTCTATTAGATGATACTATATGGATCCTCTGTCTGATTCTCTTCAGAATCAAACAAAGCATTAGGGGCTATTGTCCGTATACAGGTTTGTTATCCTATACATATAAAACGTAAAAGTTCTTTTAGAATATTACGTCGCATACCTCAAAGCCTGTCAGTAGGCTATTGAAGGCTTAATTCAGTCTACTTTTGGCGGATTGAATCTTTGCCATGACCGCACCCATCAGGGTACGGTGTTACACCATGATGGAAGCACCTTGCAGTGCTTCCTCCAGCGTGTTCGGCACCTCCGGATTAGTGGAGGATGCCATTGGAGCTGATGCCCCTCCCCCTATCATAGGGGGCTGTCTTCCCAATTCCGGAGCCGTACTGGCCTCCAGAATAGTGTTTGGCGGGAGCCGGGATTGCTTGGGCTCCCCGCCGTCGGTCGCCATAGGGACTACTCCCCCTTGGCTGACGGTAGCCGAGGTGTTGGCCTCGGACACCTTTTCGTCCGCCCCGCTCCCGCCTGCTCGTGCAGGGGACACCCGTAGGGAAGACACTTCGGTGTCCCCTAGGACGGGCGATTGAGCCCGCGGAGGAATGTAGCTCTCGACCATTTCAGCTGGCAGAGAGCTCCCTGATGACAGTGAAGCATCAGGGTGTGTGTGGGGAGGGTTCCAATACAACATATATAATTGCTTAAGGAATGATAACTTATTAAACCGAACATAACTGCAATACAAAAGATATAATACTTACGATTCGGCCAGGGGCTTGATCCTAGGCTGTTCTCAGAAAGTGGCGTCGGATGTTAAGTCCGAGTTGTCTGAGATGTTCAGCTTCTTCCTGGCCATTTTCCCGTGTCTACGAGGGCCGCCCTCTTCTTCCCCCCTTGCCTTGATGGGGGAGTCGCTTTCCTCCTCCTCCCCATCTTCTTCGTCATGGGAGGAGTGGGCATTGGTCTCTCCGGACGCTGTGTCCAAAGGACCCATAGGGCGGGGGTCACTCTTGACCTCCTTTCCCATCTTATTGGCCTTCTTCTCCGGCGCCTTGTACGGTGCCGGAACCAGCATCGCCGTTAGCTGGGTGTGGCTGGGGTTTCAGGCAACAGAGCCGGACAGTTGATCCGCTCCGCTTTCTTCGTCCAAGCCTGAATGGAACGTAAGAGTTCTAATTCCTGTTATAATTGAAATATGGACAGGATACGTATTCGGTGAAATTGTGCTTACCTCTGAGGCCAAAGCCACGCTGTTGAAGCCCTTGCCTTCGGTATCCCCAGGCCACTCCTTTTGGGCCTTGAAGAGCTGCTTCCAAATGTCTTTGTGCGTAGTGACGAAGAAGCGCTTCAAGGTCCGTGGTTCTTCCAGATTGAACTCCCACAAACAGGAGGCCCGGAGTTGGCTGGGAAGAGTGTGGCGGAAGAGCATCACCTGAATCACGTCAGTGAGGTGGGTGCCCTTCGCCATCATGCTGGAGATGCGGTTTTGGAGTGTCTTCATCTCCGTCTGAGACCCCCAATCAAGGCCCTTGGTGGTCCATGAGGCGAGCCTCTCTGGGGGTCCAGATCTGAATTCCGGCGTGGCCGCCCACATGGCATCGAGGGGGGGGGTTCGGTGATGTAGAACCATTCCTGCTGCCATATCTTGTTGGTCTCCACAAAATCCCCCTTGGGCCAGGTTGCGTTCAGGAGCTTGCTCACCATAGCTCCGCCACAGTTCGCGTGCTGCTCGTCGACCACCTTCGGCTTCAGATTGAAGGTTTTGAGCCATAGGCCGAAGTGTAGGGGGACGCGGAGGAAAGCCTCACATACGGCTATAAAAGCCGATATGTGGAGGATAGAGTTTGGGGCTAGATCGTGGAAATATAGCCCATAAAAGATTAGGAGACCCCGAACAAAGGGATGAAGCGGAAACCCCAGCCATACGAATAAAGTGAGGGATGAATACCACCCTCTCACCTGGCTCAGGGACGGGGATCACCTGATCCTCATCAGGAATCCGGTGTGCTATGTCGTCGGCAAGGTAGCCCGCGCTCCGGAGACTCTTCACGTTCTTCTGCGTAACCGTGGAGGCCTCCCACTTGCCCTTGGAACCGGATCCATCCATTGCTGGAGAAGGAGGTGGTGGTGGAGGAGATGGGAGTTGTGGGCGCTAGATTTTAGAGATTGGGAAGCAAGGGCTTGAGGAGAGCGTGAAGTCAAAGGGGAAGGGTCTGTGTCCTTTTATAGATGGTAAATACCAAACGTCCCCCACTCCAGCAGTAAAACTCATCGGTTCCCAATGTAATCATGCGTATGGCGCGGTTGGGTTACCCATGTCATATTGATGAGGATCCCATAATAAGCAGGCACGATCTCTAGTTTGACAAGATGTGCCAGTGGAGGCTATGCCTCGAAATGCAAAACCAGAGCAAAGAAAATGGTTCAAAATATTTAAGGGCCAGACATGATGTTTCGCTAGAAAAGTTGTCAGTAAAGACACTGTGTTTGTTTTAACACATTGCCTTCATGGTTAAGGGTTGTACTAATCATGAAGAGCCGGGCATAGTTCCTTCGTGCAGGAAATAACTGTAATGCCCAGGATGGGACTATACCTCCTACGTGTCGAGGCACGACTTAAAGGTATAAGCCCATTCTGGAATGATCTCAAGTTCGGTATCTTTGCACGACTCATGTAAAAATAGGGATGAAATTGCAAAAGGATAGTTGGCTTACACTCGCCACGTCACACAATACATTACATAAGCAAAACATCATTCAAAACATCACAACCC
Source organism: Secale cereale (assembly GCA_902687465.1). Classification (NCBI taxonomy): domain Eukaryota; kingdom Viridiplantae; phylum Streptophyta; class Magnoliopsida; order Poales; family Poaceae; genus Secale; species Secale cereale. The sequence continues at coordinate 311,647,424 of LR738715.1, read as the reverse complement.
GACTACGGGCGAAGATCCAAAAGAAAGATACCAAATACATAAAGCCACAGGTCCGAATCGCCCCTAGTAGAAACCACTACTGATCGTCGAAAACGTCACAAGCATACAGCCACACTCTTCAAGGAACTCCCAGAAGTTCTGATCCAGCTCCTGCATAAACTCGGCTGAACCTGCATCTGGTGTTGTAGTATCTGTGAGCCACGAGGACTCAACAATCCCATAACCATGGGTATCAAGACTAGCAAAGCTTTATGGGTATGGAGAAGGTAGTGGCGAGGTTGCAGCAGCGGCTAAGCAAAATATATGGTGGCTAACTTACGAGTACAAGAATAAGATGAGCATCTACGCAAACGGTCGCAAACTAGTAGTGAGCGCTAAAGATCATGAATTACCTACGAGCCAAACATAACCCCACCGTGTTCTCTTCTCAAAATGAAAAGAGACAGTCACGGTTACTCACGCGATGGTGTGTTTTACTTGGATCCTCTGTCAAGTTTTCTACAACCGGACATTAACAAATTCCAATCTGCCACATAACCGCGGGCACGGCTTTCGAAAGATCATAACCCTGCAGGGGTGTCCCAACTTAGCCCATCACAAGCTCTCACGATCAGCTGAAGTGATAAATATAATATCATCACCCCTTATCTTAGGGAAATCCGATCAGGCTCGGCATCCCGGTGCACAAGACATTTCGAAAATGGTAAAACAAGTCCAGCAAGACCTCCCGGCGTGCCGACACCCTGATAGTAGCCACGCGTATCTCGTCTCAGGCCACGGCCGGATGGGTGATGCTACAGGTAAAACCAGACCTCGAGTTTCCACGAGGTGGCCCCGCAGGCTCCCAGTTTGAGACCAACACCATCAGCACTGGCCCCCCTGCTATGTAGAAAAGAATCCCGAGGGCGCGACCCCCTATGCAAAATTAATTAATTAATTAAGTTGTTATTATGAGGAAAATTAAAACCAATGTTGGGCCTTGCTGGAGGAGTTTTATTCAAAGACGAAGTGTCAAGGGGTCCCCATATACCCAGCCATGTAAGGAACGCAAAATCAAGGAACATAATGCCGGTTTATCGGCGCCTAAGGTGGCATGAGTGGAACAGAACACCGAGCAAAAGGCCAAGCCTTCCACCCATGCCCAGTATATAGGTGTGTTATTATATATATAACATATTGTGATATTCCAACAACAAGTTCCCTCCTGGAACGATCTTCATCTTAACATGCAACTAACAACGCTATAAGAGGGGCTGAGCAAACGGGTAACATAGCCGAACAATGGTTTTGCTAGGAAGGTTTCAAAGGTTAGAGGTTTCATGGCAACAAGGAGAGGGGCTGACAATAAGATGGGTAGCGCGACATATAACGATAGCATCGAGACACTAAGCATGGCAATGATAGTAAAGGTATCCAAGGGTATGATCATCTTGCCTGGGATTCCGCAAGTAAGAATAATTGATCCGTGAAGAAGACGAAGAAGAAGCCTTGAAGAAGAACCACGGGTAGACGAACGAATCCTCACGATCGCAACGGAACAAGCACTAACGAGAAGAAGCAAGCAATACGGTAAACACACAACACGAGACACGACAATATGCTCAACCAAGTATGATGCAAGACAGTTCTATATAGGATGCACTACAAGTCTATATAGGAAGCAATACATGGCAAGGTAGGAAGCACAGAAAAACAACACAAGTCTATACGATGCAATACATGGCAAGGTATGATGCATGACAAGTCTATACATGAAGCAATACATGGCAAGGTAGGAAGCACAGAAAAACAACACAAGCAACATGACAATATGCTCAACCAAATAGGATGCAAGACAAGTCTACACATGATGCTAAACATGGCAAGGCAGGAAGCACTCAAAAACTACACAAGTCAACAAGTTTAAATGAGGCCGGAAACTACAACAACAATTCCGGAAAATCCCCATATGCATGTTTAGCAATTTTAAGCAAACAACAATTCACACATTTTAATGTTGTTAACATGATGCGGATGACATGATCAAGTTTATGCAATTTTTTAGTTAAACGTTAACATGAAGAGATATGAAGTATTTGTCATCGTGGTGGAAAGAAAGGGGCCACGGCGGCGAATCCGAAAATGATGCCACGCAACATATCGGTTCCGGTAACTCGTTGAGAGACCGGTGCAAAATATAGTGGAGAGAGTGACATGCAAAAGAGATGGGGTGAACCCGGTTGCCCGGTTCCCACGGGTCGGCGACAAGGCAAGCGAGGGCCACAACGGACACGATGAAAACATCCGATTCATCTCATACAACACATGCAGTCCACGGTTCATCGTCTCGGGGTTATACCTTCGGAACGTTCTTTTTGGGGCAGTTTGAGGTCGTAGAGGAAGTAGTGGTACTCGCGGGTCGTGGTACACGTTCGTAGAGGGAAGTAGTCATTCCGTTCGTAGTCATACACGGGGCGTCAGGGTCGTCGTTGACGTAGAGGTACTCGTTCCGTTTCGGAGAGGTACTTGGCGAATCCATCGTTTCCGGGGCGACGGTAGTCGTTCACGTTGGCGTTTTCGTTCACGGTTCTTCGGCGACGGTAGTGGTACTTGACGTGTCGCCGTGTAGGCGTTCTCGTTTCGAAGATGTACATGTCGTCGGGCATAGTTGAACTTGGTGCATCATCTTGTGTAGTTGTTCGGGCATCGGTCTTGCCGGCGGGGTACTTGTCGCGTCGTAGTGGTACTTGCGGTCTTGGTCACACCGGAAGAGGCACTTGGCGAAACCATAGGCAGCAACTTGGTGTGGTTCTGTCCACGCCTGATGATCTCGAAACCGAGGCGAACATGAGCTGCCTCGGAAGGCAAACGACGGCGGCGTCGGAGCATGAACATAGGCCAAGGAGCTCGAGGGAAAACCTCAACAGAGAGGACAAAAGAGGCCTCGGCATGGCAGGACGAGGGAGCAACGGCTTGAGGCCATGGCTGCGGGCTGGCATGGCCAGAGGAGGCCTCAGGTGGAGCACGCGAGGGTGGTGACGACGCGGCGGCTCCTGGCTAGCCGGCGCTCTAGCGGAGAGACGGGGCCATGCTCGGGGAGGAGGCCGTGCGGACGAGGGAGAGAGGCGGTGGAGCTCCTGGCCGGCCGGGCTTCGGCCTTCAATGGCTCCCGAGGTCGGCGCGGAGGAGCACAAAGGCGGCGCTGGTCGAGGGACGGCGCGGCTCCGCGCGGGGGAGCCCGCGAGCTCCGGCGCGTCGCCGTCTGGCGGCGGGGATTGGAGGCAGCAGGGAGGTGGCGGCGTCGGAGATGCACTAGAGGAGGCGCAGGCTCGCCGGTGTCCTCGAGGAGGTGCGGGATCGAGCATGCGATGCGAGAGAGCGAGAGGAGGGAGAGGTACTCGGTGTGGCGAAAGGGACGAGAGGGAGAGGAACGAGGGACGAGGGGATGGCGGCGGCTCGGGAGGGAGATGAGGGAGCGACTGGGAGCAGTCGGGCTAGGGTTAGAAGGGGGCGCGGCTGGGCCGTGGGCCACGGGAAGGAGATGGCCTCTTGGGCCGGCTAGGCCAGGCCGCAAGCGGCCTTAAGCAGGCTGCAATGAGCCCTTTCCCTTTTATTAAAAAAACTGCATAATCAAATACCCGATGATGAAAAGGAAAATGGACAGGGGGGTTATATGAAGAATAAGAAGGAAGTAAAAAATATACTTGAACTCCTAGATTTATGCACAATTTTAATAAACTAGTTTGGACATTTTTAAGGATATAAAAATAATTCAAGTTTGGATTAGATTCAAACTTGAGCCATTTTTGAACCCAACCAAAACAAGTCCAAAGGAACTAAAAATTGGCAAGGATGTTGAAGGCATGGTTGAGAATTGATAGGAAAAGAATGAACATAAATTGGTGCAGGAAATAGAATGCCACAATTTAAATGGACTAACGAAGAAGGAGAAGAAGATGATCAAGCAAGGCTGTGGGAGTCAAAACTTGGAGCGAAACGGACATGGGGAAAATTATGCAAGTGTGTGATGGTTGCTTCCAACAATGGAATATTTTTATAATAGCTCGATAAATATTAGGAGGATATATATATGTTATAAAGAGAAGTCATCCTTCCCTCGATTTAAATAGATCAAAAGATCTATGCCATTTATTTAGTTGAGATGCAAGGATTAATGACAAGATGGCATGATGATATGATGCAAAGCAAAATAAATAACACAAGCACAAATGAAACACACAGGAGAACCCGGAACATCTGGAATCTTCTGGGACATCGGTCTTCGGGCGTCACAACTCTCCCACACTAACAGAGGATCTCGACCCAAGATCCTAGAGATGGCACCGGGTGAAACGGAAAAAAAAGAGGTAAAACAAAGTTGCTTCTTTGACAGACGAGTGAAACCACGTACCTTGAGAGGTTGACCAAATTGAAAGAGGAATACAACGGAGGTGAACGAATATGAAAACACTACGTTAGAAAAGAGGAACAAGGAGCATTATGAGAACCTTGTAGGTTGAAAGACATGAAACAAGAGCTCACGGATGACGAAAAAACCACTCCGGTTAACCAAGATTGGGAAGGAATAAGAACAAAATAATTTGGACACCACTCCGTCTGAAAATGGAAGGAATTAACATGAGCTTGAGGAGATGGAATGATACTTGATGAAATCAACAACACATTGCCTCCGAAACAATTAAAAGAATGGCACAAGGTTAAGAAAGATTTCAGATAGACTCCGGTTGAAAAGATAGGCAAAACTAGATAAGATGAGAGAACTAGAATGGAGGTCACCACACTCCTGTTAAATGTACTAGAAAAGAAAAGAACATGATCTTGACATGACAAGATGATGGTTCGAAGAGAGCAATATCACAAAGCCTCCGGAACGAATAATGGAGTGAAAACATCGAAGAAGAATAACATCTTCAACTAGAAATGATTTTGAAAGCATCCTTACGAAGAAGGGTTGAATGGGGTTGATGGAAAATCAACAGCAAAACGAATAAACTTGTTGTGGGCTTATGGAAAACATCTCAAAATTATGAGGTGACAACCAGCCACTGACGAAAACATTTAATTGAATTGAGATCAACAAGGAGACGAAAAACTTATTTCACCGGAATGATAAATGAAGGACTTGGGTCATTTATAAGCACCATAATAACAAAAATTCTTAGGGAAAGCTTTTAGGTGAAATACGATCCAAGATTACTTCAACGAATAAATTGAAGGGTTGAAAGATTTCATGAACGAAGAATATGATGGTTTTAAATATCTCATTCTTGATAACTCGTGAATCATAATTCATGAAGGAATTGTCAAGAATGACATAACACCATCTGAAAAGATAAGGTAGAAAGGATTGCAATTGGAAAGCATGATGAAGAATGCTTGAGCTCCAACAAGAATCTTGATGAAGACTTCGAGGATGAATTAAATCATGATGAACCACCATGTTGAACTCCGCAACAAACGAATGAGAAGTGAAGGTAGAAAAGAATAAGATTGAAACCTTGCAATGAATTAGATGGAGCTTTGAAATGATATAATTGAAATAACTTGGAGCTCCGGGAAACAAGATGAACAACTTAGAACCAAGGATATGATCTGATGAATAAGCTCCGGAAAAGAGATTAATCACTTTGAGGAAATAAGACTAAGATTTACTGTATGCTTATCCTTCATGAAATTAAATTGATGACTGCAACGGATTTGGCATACTACTTATTCTCGTTGCAAAGAATTAAAGAGAGATCTCGCACAAACTTGGATAAATATTCAACAAAGCACCTGTAGGATTATGAAAAGAACAAATGAATTGATACGATAACAACGAAAGAGTAATCTTGAATGAACCACCATAAGAATATGGAGACGAACGAAGAGGCATCAATTAAGAATAGTTGGAGGGCGAAGTTGAAAACTCAGAACAAAGAAATATTCTGAGATGATGGCCTTCGGAGGATCACAATGGAAAGAATTCATGAACTGCTTCGGATGGGTATAAAAAGAATTCCTCACAATCGGAACAATAATGAGGATGCCATGAAGCTAGAACCACGAATCTTGAGAGAACGGGCCAAGATTTAAGAGAAACACTTCTTCGGTCTTCAAATGTTGAGACTGAAGACGAGAAATGCCATGACGATTTTTAAGATACTCCGGACGAATGACAAGAGGAAGGTGGAGCTAAAGATGGAAATAATTGAAAACTAGCTTGGAGAAGGCGTGTGACTGAAGGAAAACATTCTTACGTCACACTTTGAAAAGAATTCTCCGGAAAAAGAAGAGTCAGGTAAGATCCTGGGAAAAGACCCGTGGGTTAGGGCCCACTCAAAAGAAATCACCGTTGAACAAGATTGCTTAAGAGATATTGCACCGGTTGAATTACATGTCTTGAATAAGATGACAAACCTCAAAATAGTTTGAACAGATTAAGAATTGAAACACGAATCTTTTGAGATATCTTGAACACTCCGGATAAGAATTGTAGAGAGTTGAATAAACAAGAGAGACTTTGGATAAGAATTCCAACATGTGAAACAAGAGGCGCAACTATTATCAATCCCACCGGAGAAGAATATTAGGATTAAGAATGATGAACTTGAAACTCTTGAGCATCTTCATGATAAATCATCGGATAAAGGCATTGAAGGAAAATAATGAAGAGACATCACATGAATAAAAGGATACTTGATTTTAGAACTTCTGACTCCGAGAATAAGAAGGGAGGGACGGCGGGGAAAACAAAGACAATTTGGGATGAATGAAACAGACACCGTTGAGAAAAATTGAGAGTTGATCTAGCAAATGACGAAGAGATCGGATTAACTTGAAGAGAAGCACGCCGGTTGAAAAGAATTTTACATAGCAATCTCGATGATCAAGAAGGATTAGCACTCTCATAGAAATATGAGAACACCGATTAGGAAAGGTATGGAATCAACATTTGACATCGAAGCAACTCGAATACCAAAATCAAAACAAAAACAAAGGGTAGATATGTTGCAACATAATCTTCACAATATCATTCGAACAGAGAATTGACGAATGAATTCCGTAGGTACATCAACTTGACGAGAAGCCACTTGGGAGAACAAAAGGTAAATAAAAAGCAACAAGGAGCAGATAGAACAAATACAAGATAGAAGTTTCATTCGACATATTCGTGCTGAAAGCTCATGTAACGTGTTACAAAAGGGTTTTGCAATCCCCAGATCAACATAGCCAAGGACCCTTTAAGAGGCAACTCCCAATTGGAACAACGCCAATAAAACCACTTCACTCAATGTAGAACCCCGAACTCCATATCATGCATTCGTTGGAAGAATGCCTACGAGCTACTAGATGAACCCACCTATTAATTTCCGAAAGTTTCCAGTTATGCAATCAGGTGTTGGGGATACAGGGGAAGCATGGCGCACTCAACTCTAATCCTACATCCAGCTGTATCCATCCTTCAAAACATAACCAGTTATTTTCGGAAACCGTTTACCTCGGACCTTCGAACGCATCTACTATACAAGCTATGGCAATACTCCCGAACTACCTCCCCAGTACTAGGTGATGTCGGGGTTATCTTGCCACTAACCGCATAGGAGAGTTTTCGATGTCGGCCGTCTTAAGTATTCCAGAACTGCTACGATATATTTGTGACGACAACACCTCGGAGCTCAACTCCCCGGGGCACTGCCACAACCCCTAAATGACAGGAGGCATCGAGAACAATGTTCTCGTCACAAAGACATCGGAACAATCCAAACAATACTCGCATGATCCTAAAAAAAAATTTGGTGAATTTTTGAGAGTAGAAGAGACAAGTAATCGTTAGGAGCCTCACTAGAGTGAAAAGAGATGAGGAGCAAAAGAAATCCTACTCTCCGATATATATATATATATATATATAGGACTCAAAACATTTTCAAGTGTGTGCCTAGACTCAACCGTCAACGATTCGATCGATCAGTGGGGGCTTCTAGGTCGGAGAAGGCTCTGAATACCAACTTGTAATGCCCAGAATGGGACTATACCTCCTATGTGTCGAGGCACGACTTAAAGGTATAAGCCCATTCTGGAATGATCTCAAGTTCGGTATCTTTGCACGACTCATGTAAAAATAGGGATGAAATTGCAAAAGGATAGTTGGCTTACACTCGCCACGTCACACAATACATTACATAAGCAAAACATCATTCAAAACATCACAACCCAACTACGGGCGAAGATCCAAAATAAAGATACCAAATACATAAAGCCACAGGTCCGAATCGCCCCTAGTAGAAACCACTATTGATCGTCAAAAACGTCACAAGCATACGGCCACGCTCTTCAAGGAAATCCCAGAAGTTCTGATCCAGCTCCTGCATCAACTCGGCTGAACCTGCATATGGTGTTGTAGTATCTGTGAGCCACGAGGACTCAGCAATCCCATAACCATGGGTATCAAGACTAGCAAAGCTTTATGGGTATGGAGAAGGTAGTGGTGAGGTTGCAGCAGCGGCTAAGCAAAATATATGGTGGCTAACTTACGAGTACAAGAATAAGATGAGCATCTACGCAAACGGTCGCAAACTAGTAGTGATCGCTAAAGATCCTGAACTACCTACGAGCCAAACATAACCCCACCGTGTTCTCTTCTCAAAATGAAAAGAGATAGTCACGATTACTCACGTGGTGGTGTGTTTTACTCGGATCCTCTGTCAAGTTTTCTACAACCGGACATTAACAAATTCCAATCTGCCACATAACCGTGGGCACGGATTTCGAAAGATCATAACCCTGCAGGGGTGTCCCAACTTAGCCCATCACAAGCTCTCACGATCAGCTGAAGTGATAAATATAATATCATCACCCCTTATCTTAGGGAAATCCGATCAGGCTCGGCATCCTGGTGCACAAGACATTTTGTCAATGGTAAAACAAGTCCAGCAAGACCTCCCGACGTGCCGACACCCTGATAGTAGCCGCGCGTATCTCTTCTCAGGCCACGTACGGATGGGTGATGCTACAGGTAAAACCAGCCCTCGAGTTTCCACGAGGTGGCCCCGCAGGCTCCCCGTTTTGGACCAACACCATCAGCACTGGCCCCCCTGATATGTAGAAAATAATCCCGAGGGCGCGACCCCCTATGCAAAATTAGATAATTAATTAAGTTGTGATTATGAGGCAAATTAAAACCAATGTTGGGCCTTGTTGGAGGAGTTTTATTCAAAGATGAAGTGTCAAGGGGTCCCCATATACCCAACCGTGTAAGGAACGCAAAATCAAGGAACATAATGCCGGTTTATCGGCGCCTAAGGTGGCATGAGTGGAACAAAACACTGAGCAAAAGGCCAAGCCTTCCACCCATGCCCAGTATATAGGTGTGTTATTATATATATAACATATTGTGATATTCCAACAACAAGTTCCCTCCTGGAACGATCTTCATCTTCACCTGTAACTAACAACGCTAAAAGAGGGGCTGAGAAAGCGGGTAACATAGCCGAACAATGGTTTTGCTAGGAAGGTTTCAAAGGTTAGAGGTTTCATGGCAACAAGGAGAGGGGCTGACAATAAGATGGGTAGCGCGACATATAACGATATCATCGAGACACTAAGCATGGCAATGATAGTAAAGGTATCCAAGGGTATGATCATCTTGCCTGGGATTCCGCAAGGAAGAAGAACGGATCCGTCAAGAAGACGAATAAGAAGCCTTGAAGAAGAACCACGGGTAGACGAACGAATCCTCACGATCGCAACGGAACAAGCACTAACGAGAAGAAGCAAGCAATACGGTAAACACACAACACGAGACACGACAATATGCTCAACCAAGTATGATGCAAGACAGTTCTATATAGGATGCACTACAAGTCTATACAGGAAGCAATACATGGCAAGGTAGGAAGCACAGAAAAACAACACAAGTCTATATGATGCAATACATGGCAAGGTATGATGCATGACAAGTCTATACATGAAGCAATACATGGCAAGGTAGGAAGCACAGAAAAACAACACAAGCAACATGACAATATGCTCAACCAATAGGATGCCAGACAAGTCTACACATGATGCTAAACATGGCAAGGCAGGAAGCACTCAAAAACTACACAAGTCAACAAGTTTAAATGAGGTCGGAAACTACAACAACAATTCCGGAAAATCCCCATATGCATGTTTAGCAATTTTAAGCAAACAACAATTCACACATTTTAATGTTGTTAACATGATGCGGATGACATGATCAAGTTTATGCAATTTTTTAGTTAAACGTTAACATGAAGAGATATGAAGTATTTGTCACCGTGGTGGAAAGAAATGGGCCACGGCGGCGAATCCGAAAATGATGCCACGCAACATATCGGTTCCGGTAACTCGTTGAGAGACCGGTGCAAAAGATAGCGGAGAGAGTGACATGCAAAAGAGATGGGGTGAACCCGGTTGCCCGGTTCCCACGGGTCGGCGACAAGGCAAACGAGGGCCACAACGGACACGATGCAAACATCCGATTCATCTCATACAACACATGCAGTCCATGGGTCATCGTCTCGGGGTTATACCTTCGGAACGTTCGTTTCGGGGCGGTTCGAGGTCATAGAGGAAGTAGTGGTACTCGCGGGTCGTGGTACACGTTCGTAGAGGGAAGTAGTCGTTCCGTTCGTAGTCGTACACGGGGCGTCGGGGTCGTCGTTGACGTAGAGGTACTCGTGCCGTTTCGGAGAGGTACTTGACGAATCCATCGTTTCCGGGGCGACGGTAGTCGTTCAAGTTGGCGTTTTCGTTCACGGTTCTTCGGCGACGGTAGTGGTACTTGACGTGTCGCCGTGTAGGCGTTCTCATTTCAAAGATGTACATGTCGTCAGGCGTAGTTGAACTTGGTGCATCGTCTTGTGTAGTTGTTCGGGCATCGGTCTTGCCGGCGGGGTACTTGTCGCGTCGTAGTGGTACTTGCGGTCTTGGTCACACCGGAAGAGGCACTTGGCGAAACCATAGGCAGCAACTTGGTGTGGTTCTGTCCACGCCTGATGATCTCAAAACCGAGGCAAACATGAGCTGCTTGGGAAGGCAAACGACGGCGGCGTTGGAGCATGAACAGAGGCCAAGGAGCTCGAGGGAAAACCTCAACAGAGAGGACAAAAGAGGCCTCGGCATGGCAGGACGAGGGAGCAACGGCTTGAGGCCATGGCTGCGGGCTGGCATGGCCGGAGGAGGCCGCAGGTGGAGCACGCGAGGGCGGTGACGACGCGGCGGCTCCTGGCTGGCCGGCGCTCCAGCGGAGAGACGGGACCATGCTCGGGGAGGAGGCCATGCAGACGAGGGAGAGAGGCGGTGGAGCTCATGGCCGGCCGGGCTTCGGCCTTCGATGGCTCCCGAGGAGGCGCGGGATCGAGCATGCGATGCGAGAGAGCAAGAGGAGGGAGAGGTACTCAGTGTGGCGAAAGGGACGAGAGGGAGAGGAACGAGGGACGAGGGAATGGCGGCGGCTCGGGAGGGAGATGAGGGAGCGACTAGGAGCAGTCGGGCTAGGGTTAGAAGGGGCGCGGCTGGGCCGTGGGCCACGGGAAGGAGATGGCCTCTTGGGCCGGCTAGGCCAGGCCGGAGGCGGCCTTAAGCAGGCTGCAGGGAGCCCTTTCCCTTTTATTAAAAAAAACTGCAGAATCAAATACCCGATGATGAAAAGGAAAATGGAC
>LR738715.1:311606129-311635721 GCA_902687465.1 Secale cereale | reverse complement strand
TATATGAAGAATAAGAAGGAAGTAAAAAATATACTTGAACTCCTAGATTTATGCACAATTTTAATAAACTAGTTTGGACATTTTTAAGGATATTAAAATAATTCAAGTTTGGATTAGATTCAAACTTGAGCCATTTTTGAACCCAACCAAAACAAGTCCAAAGGAACTAAAAATTGGCAAGGGTGTTGAAGGCATGGTTGAGAATTGATAGGAAAAGAATGAACATTAAATTGGTGCAGGAAATAGAATGCCACAATTTAAATGGACTAACGAAGAAGAAGAAGAAGAAGAAGATGATCAAGCAAGGTTGTGGGAGTCAAATCTTGGAGCGAAACAGACATGGGGAAAATTATGCAAGTGTGTGATGGTTGCTTCCAACAATGGAATATTTTTATAATAGCTCCATAAATATTAGGATGATATATATATATATGTTATAAAGAGAAGTCATCCTTCCCTCGATTTAAATAGATCAAAAGAACTATGCCATTTATTTAGTTGAGATGCAAGGATTAATGACATGATGGCATGATGACATGATGCAAAGCAAAATAAATAACACAAGCACAAATGAAACACACGGGAGAACCCGGAACATCTGGAATCTTCTGGGACGTCGGTTTTCGGGCGTCACAATAACACTTCATATGTTCGGAAGGAAGAACCCGCCTTGCATTACCGAAGACTATTTACGTGCCAAACTCATCTTCATCGAAGACTGCTTCAGGGACTACTAAGGGAGTCCTGGATTAAGGGGTCCTCGGGTGGCCGGATTACTCGCTATTGGCCGGACTAGTGGGCCGTGAGGATTATCCCCCGTATCCGGATAGGACTCCTATATGTGTAGAATGGCAAGTTTAAAGTGCGAGTGTAATGTTTCCTTCCTCTGCAAGATGATCGTGTACAACCCTAGGTCCCTCCGGTGCATATATAAACCGGAGGGTATATTCCGTAGAGGTAGAATCACAACATCATAGGCTAGACTTCTAGGGTTTAGCCATTACGATCTCAAGGTAGATCAACTCTTGTAACCCTATATTCGTTAAGATCAATCAAGCAGGAAGTAGGGTATTACCTCGATAGAGAGGGCCTGAACCTGGGTAAACATCGTGTCCCCAGTCCCTTGTTACCATCGATCCACAGACACACAGTTTGGGACCCCCTACCCGAGAACCGCCGGTTTTGATAACGACACCGCCCAAAACTCTTTGTGTTCTACTCGTGCATATCATCTACGCGTAGACCTGGCTCTGATACCACTGTTGGAAACGTAGCATGCAATTTAAAAAAATCCTACGCTCACGCAAGATCTATCTAGGAGATGCATAGCAACGAGAGGGGGATAGTGTGTCCACGTAAGTGTTTGTTAATGTGGTTGATGTAGTCGAACTTCTTCTTGTTCCGACCGATCAAGCACTGAACGCACGACACCTTCGAGTTCAGCACACGTTCAGCTCGATGACGTCCCTCGACCTCTTGATCCAGCAAAGTGTCGAGGGAGAGTTCTGTTAGCACGATGGTGTGGTGACGGTGATGAATATGATCTACATAGGGCTTCGCAAAGGGCTTCGCCTAAGCACTACGTGAATATGATCTGAGGAGCAAACTGTGGAGGGGGTGCCACACACGGCTTGGAACAATTGATGTCTGTTGGAGGCGCCCCTCCCCACGTATATAAAGGAGAGAGGGGGAGGAGGCCGGCCCTAGGAGCGCCTCAAGTGGGGAGGAGTCCCACTTGGACTCCTAGTAGGATTCGCCCCCCTTCCTTCTATTGGAGGGGGAAAGGGGGAAGGAGAGAGATAGGGAAAAGGAAAGGGGGGCATCGCCCCCCTCTCGTAGGCCAATTTGGACTCCTCCCTTGGGGGGGGGCGCCACCCCTATTGTGGGCTGGTTTGCCTCCCTCCTAAGGCCCATATGGCCCATATCTTCCCCGGGAAGGTTCCAATAACTCCCCGGTACTCCGATATGTACCCAACACATTCCGCAACACTTCCGGTGTCCGAATACTATCTTCCAATATATCAATATTTACCTCTCGACCATTTCGAGACTCCTCGTCATGTACGTGATCTCATCCGGGACGGCGAACAACATTCTGTCACCAAATCACATAACTCATAATGCAAATTGTCAACGAACATTAAGCGTGCAAACCCTACGGGTTCGAGAACTATGTAGGCATGACCGAGGCACTTCTCCCGTCAATAACCAACAGCGGAACCTGGATGCTCATATTAGTTCCTACATATTCTATGAAGATCTTTATCGATCAAACCGTAATGACAACATACGTTATTCCCTTTATCATCGATATGTTACTTGTCCGAGATTCGATCGTCGGTATCGTCATACCTAGTTCAATATCGTTACGGGCAAGTCTCTTTACTCATTCCGTAATGCATCATCCCGCAAGTGAACTCATTAGTCACATTGCTTGCAAGGCTTTTTATGATATGCATTACCAAGAGGCAATCCTAATCTTGATTCATGCCAACCGAACAAGATACCTTTGGAGCTACATGTAGAGCATATTTATAATCTCCCAGTTACGTTGTAACGTTTGATAGCACACAAGGCAATCCTCCGATATCCAGGAGTTGCATGATCTCATAGTCGGAGGAATATGTATTTGACATGAAGAAAGCAATAGCAGTAAAACTGAACAATCATTATGCTAAGCTAACAGAAGGGTCTTGTCCATCACATCATTCTCCTAATGATGTGATTCTGTTCATCAAATGATAACACATGTCTATGGTTAGGAAACCTAACCATCTTTGATTAACGAGCTAGTCCAGTAGAGGCTTACTAGGGACACGGTGTTTTGTCTATGTATCCACATACGTATCAAGTTTCCGATCAATACAATTCTAGCACGAATAATAAACATTTATCATGATATAAGGAAATATAAAATAACAAATTTATTATTGCCTTTAGAGCATATTTCCTTCAACTGGAGCATGTGCTTGTAGTTCAAATTTGAATTATGCACATTAAATGCCCAGAAACTCAATTAATGTATTAAAAAGGCCAAACGAATCCGACATAATTCCAAATTTTAACACAACACTCATATAGTTCTGTGTTGCCTCGGAACAATGCGTCTTCTTGAGAGAAGCTCCGGTTTGCAAGAAATTTATACCAAAACTTGTCCCAATTCAGCCAAGTTTTAACCACAAAATGTTGGTGCCATGAAATGACACCGATCCAAGTTTTATGATTTTTAGGCGAGTTTGAATTTACAAAATTTTAGAAAACCAAGTGTCTCAATGTTACTGGCCGATCCACGACGCCCAAGTGTTTCAATTGCATTCCCATTTCATGCATGGGACCTAGAAATTCACCCAAGGACACACATGTGGTTTTTCAACCAACCTTGGTGCACTAGAGCATGTGCTCGTAGTTCAAATTTAAATTATTCACATCAAATGCGCAGAAACTCAATTAATGCATAAAAAGGGCCAAACGAACCTGGGATAATTCCTAATTTTAACACGACACTCATATAGTTCTATGTTTTCTATGTAAAAAAACAAGGGGGGCAGCGTATGTCGTTTCGCACACAAAAGTGACACGTTCCCTCTCAACAAACAAGCCCGAAATAATTCCAAAATTTAACACGACACTCATATAGTTGCATGTTCACTATAGATAAATGTTCTAGCAATTAAAACACCATCCTTTTCCTATGTAACACCATTTTGTCTTTCAAAACACAATGAAAAAAATTAGGTATACCACAAACAATTTACTAGCAAGAATTGTGTGGGATGCGATATAAAAAATCTTGGCTCACCATCTTGTCTGGCTTACGCAGGAAGCTTCGTCGTCTACAGTCCACCGCCCACGCTTGAACCACACTTGCGCGCCAGTTTCTTGCACCACAGAGCGAAATTTTTCTGCCACCGCGGAAATATCTATCTCCCCGCCTCCAACCCCCCTCCCACCACCAAAAGCCACATTTGCACTGTTCCTCCTTGTTTTCCAAATTCAAACCTTCACTGCTGCTTACTGGCAGCGCCGCCTCCTTGCTGGCGAGCATTCTTCTTGCAGCGCCGCCTTCTCACCTACGATCCTTCTTGGTGTGCCGCCTCCCCGCCGATGAACCTTGTTCTTGCTGTGCGATCTCATCAATATGGTCAGGTAATCCACACCCCACCCACACCATCCTCCTCCTTCTCCATCCCACATTTCCTGACCGACGTTGTGACACCTTCCGCTGAAATCACTGGCCCCGTCCTCCAATTAAGCACCACCCACAACCATTTTGCACAAAAAATAATGTGGAGCTCAGTAGCATTTGGCAGCGGAGAAGCAAATCGCGGCCGCACGCGCGGATGAGGTCACGATGGCTGCCATGCGTGCCGACCGCCAGATCTTGGAGGAGAACCTCGTCTTCGAGGCCACAGTCGATACCGCCACGCGGTTGTCTACTTTAAAATACAGTTCATGCTATTTTCTCGAGGCCACCGCCAGTGCCTTCTAGTGATTTGTCCTCTGTAATGTTAATATGCAATCTGATATTCTGAAATGTAATTTTCAGTTAACAGTTTGGTCCAACAATTGCTACATTTCATAGTACTGTTCTCAAGCATTCTTGGTTTTGTTAATTGTCTTATCTTCTAGTATAAGTTCTATTCTGCAATGTCGTGCTCAGTTAACTGTTTTGGTTCATTTGGTCTGCAGTCCAGTTAACTGTTTGCTTCAATTCTGCAATTTGATTTTCATTTGTTGTGGGTTAATTTTATTTTGTTATGCATGTGAGAAATAAATTGAATTTGGCTATACTCAATACATATTATACTGATAGTATGGCAACTCTCAGTTAAGCTGATCAAGATCTTCCTTATATGTGTTGCAGGGAAACAATGGGAGACACTGCGGTTTACTATCGAGGTTTGCTCATGCATGCTCCTTTCACTAAGACTGGCCACAATGGAGAGTAACATACACTAGAAACATACACATATCCCTACACTATGTTACTACCTTCATAGTGGGTAGTAACATAAGTGTGATGTTACAGTAACTAGCTAAGTTACTCAAACTACCTCTCTCCTCATTAACTCATTGCCACATAAGCAAATTTGCTGAGTTGGACTCGATGTTACTACTGAAGTTACTCCCACTGTAGCTAGTCTAATAGCACATTATTGTGCAGTTGCAGGAAACATTCTAATATTTAGGTTTCTTACAATTTGGTCTTGCACATGTAGTTCCTGTTGTCAGAGGCTTAGACCCACAGTTCGACCCATTTTTCATACGGGGAAATAAGATGTCCATGAATATCAGTCAAGTCAAGAAACTCAGAAAGATTGTTAGGATAAAGAAACTTGCGACGAATAACAACAAAGTCTTCGTTTGCACAATGAAGAAGACATCGGTCAACTATAGGATGGCACTTACTCTTTTACCTTGTTTTTTTTCCCATTATGACGTTTCAAAATTTATAGCAACTATTTATGCATATCTCTGTTTTCAGTACTTCCCAAAGCGGTTCACCGATGATTACCTCATAAACTACCTGCATGGTTAAGAGGCGACGAAGGTATTCATTCAACACCCATGGTACAATATTGAAGTCTTCTTCAAGGGGACGAAGGTTGGGCGGGCAATTATCCATAGCCACTTGCCTAAAGTTGCAAAGACATTCAACATCATTGAAGGCTCAATATTCATCTTCCGCTTCTGTAGTTTCCCAGATGAGATTCATCTGTCTATTTACCATGTATGATGCTAATTTACAAAGGTTTTCGATATTTGCATGTGAAACCTGGTGTTGTTATGATGGTGTAGCTAGCTATATCCCTCTTTGGTGTAACTGAGTGCTGAAGCTATCTGATGTAATTCGACTATGAAATCCTGGTTGCCGTCATACGGATATGAAATATCTGGTGTGTTTTATAAGAAATGTCAATTTGATTACTACATGGATTATCAATAATAGGCTAATTACCCTACTTATTGGTGTTTTATATTGCAGTCGGTTACTCACACAACATCGTGGGCGATGAACTCAAACAACCCACACAGTTTCTAAAAAGTAGGCGTGTTGGATCAACTAACAATCACACACGGTCTGTCAGAGATCTGTTTGCATTAGGCCACCTTGCACAAATTTTTCCACAACAAAAACTATGTGATATACATATGAACGAAAACGTTTTTTCGGGATTCACTGTGTGGGATGTACATACGAATGGAACGATTGGGCTTTGATGCCTTGCCCGATCGCACACGAGCTCATTTTGCTCCACGTGTTCGGCCGGATGGCCTATGCCCGATGGTTCTTGGGTCGTGTGGGAAGGACCCCCTATCTCACACACTCACTTGGCTACGGTATAAAACACCATCGTGGTAAGGGGGTAAAAACCGTTAGTATAATACGTCTCTACACCAGTGCCCTCACCCCTCGCCCACATGGTGGACGTGCAATAACTCATTCGTTTTCAGATTGCCAAAAGCATATACCACTACAAAAAAAAACATTTCCATGATGATATGTCTTTGTCATAGTAGGTCATGTTTTCTGTCATGCATGTACATCTATGACGATTTTATGACAGAATCAAGATAGTCATACATGTGTTGTCATAGAAGTGTTCCATGAAAATTCTGAAATTATCGTCATAGAAGTGTCATGCGTAAGGATTTTAAAGGCCCTCGGAAGGTGCCCAATTACATGGTGGATCTTGAGTCGGCAGCTTCGATTGAGAGCTATGAGTTAGCAATGGACATGTTGGACATTGGTGATGCGGTATGGGCCAAGTATTTCACTATGATGTTGGAGGGGCCGGCTCGCAAATGGTTAAAGAACCCGCCCCTAACTTTATCAACACCTAGGCAGAGTTGAAGGAGAGCTTTATAAAGAATTTTCAAGGAACTTGTTAGCAGCCAATGACAATTATTGATTTCGAGCATTGTGTGCAGTGCGAAGATTAGTCAGCCCATCATTGGGCTCGCCGAGTTGCGACCATCATCCACTGTTTGGACAGTATTGGGGCGGCTCAAGTTGTGTTGCTCTTGGAGAAGAATTGTCACTTTGACCCTCTTGTGCAGAAGCTAGGGCGGCTTAAGCGCAAGTGCACAGACATGGGCAAGCTCATGGATGTGTGGGGGAATGTTGCATGGGAAACAAAATTTCCCTACGAACACCCAAGATCCAATCTAGGAGATGACCATCTATGAGAGGATAGATTGGATCTTCATACCCTTGTAGATCTCTAAGCGGAAGCATTAAGAAACGTGGTTGATGTAGTCGAATGTCTTCGCGATCCAATCACGATGCGTCCCGCGAACTCCGATCTAGCACCGAATGGACAACACCTCCGCGTTCAACACATGTGCGGCTTGATGATGCCTTCTCCTCCTCGATCCAACGAGCGATGGTGAAGTAGTAGCTCGAGTCGTTCGGCAGCAGTCCGGCATGGTGGCAGTGGTGGTGGAGCAATCTCAGCAGAGCTTTGCTAAGCACTACAGAGATGAAGATGGCTACGAGGGGGAGGAGGAGCAGCGCCACGGCACGAATAGATTTGTATGGGAACGGCTTCCCTCTCTCCACCTCTCTATATATAGGGAGAAGGGAGGAGGAGGGGTCGCCCCTAGATCCCATCTAGGGGCGGCGGCCAACAAGGGAAACCCTAGATGGGTTTTGGCCCCCCACCCCTTAGGAAACTTAGCCCCCAAGGCAAACGGGTGGGCTGCCCTAGGGAGGCACCCAACCTCGTCTGGCAACGTGGTAAGGGGGTTTGGGGGCGCACAACCCGTTAGTGGGCTGGTGTGATTCCTCCCCTTGGACCATGAGGCCCCAACACTTGTCAGGGCCGCCGAAACCCCTTTCGGTCATGCTGGTCATCACTCGGTACCCCCGGAACAATTCCGGACTCCAATACCCGTCATCCAATATATCAATCTTCACCTCCGGACCATTTTGGAGTTCCTCGTCACATCTGGGATCTCATTCGGGACTCCGAACAACCTTCGGTAACCACCATAATGACTCAACTATACTTTTATCGTTACCAAACATTAAATGTGTAGACCCTGCGGGTTCAAGAACTATGCAGACATGACCGAGACACCTCTATGGTCAATAACCAATAACGAGACCTGGATGCCCATATTGGTTTCCACATATTCTACGAAGATCTTATCGGTCGAACCTTGATGTCAAGGATTCAGTTAATCCCGTATGTAGCTCCATTTG
Source organism: Secale cereale (assembly GCA_902687465.1). Taxonomy (NCBI): domain Eukaryota; kingdom Viridiplantae; phylum Streptophyta; class Magnoliopsida; order Poales; family Poaceae; genus Secale; species Secale cereale. The sequence goes on along the minus strand of LR738715.1, from coordinate 311,627,512 downwards.
TCTATCGGTATGTTACTCACCCGAGATTTGATCGTCAGTATCTCCATACCAAGTTCAATCTCATTACCGGCAAGTCTCTATACTCATTCCGTAATACAAGATATCATGGGTAACTCATTTGTGACATTGCTTGCAAGCTTCTTGTGATGTTATATTACCGAGTGGGCCCTAAGATACCTCTCCGTCATGCGAAGTGACAAATCCCAGTCTTGATCCATGCCAACTCAACAGACACCCTCAGAGATACTTGTAGAGCACCTTTATAGTCACCCAGTTACGTTGCGACGTTTGGTACACACAAGGTATTCCTCCGGTGTCAGTGAGTTGCATGATCTCATGGTCATAGGAACATATATACTTGACAAGCAGAAAACGATAGCAATAAACTTGATACGATCATACGCTACGTTTATAGTTTGGGTCTTTTCCATCACATCATTCTCCTAATGATGTGACGTCATTATCAAATGACAGCTCATGCCCATGTCTAGGAAACCATAGCCATGTTTGGTCAATGAGCTAGTCTGGTACACGCTGACTAGGGACATCTTGTTGTCTATGTATCCACACATGTATTTGAGTTTCCGATCAATACAATTCTAGCATGGATAATAAACGATTATCATGAACAACGAAATATGATAATAACCAACTTATTATTGCACCTAGGGCATATTTCCAACAGTCTCCCACTTGCACTAGAGTCAATAATCTAGTTCACATCACCATGTGATTAACACTCATAGTTCACATCACCATGTGACTAACACCCAAAGAGTATACTAGAGTCAATAATGTAGTTCACATCACCATGTGATTTACACTCAATGAGTTTTGAGGTTTGATCATGTTATGCTTGTGAGAACGGTTTTTTCCAACGAGTGTGCAACATTCATATCCGCATGTACTTCACAGATCTATATGTCATATTGTAGATGATGCTACCACGCTCCACTTGGAGCTATTCCAAATGGTTGTTGCACTATACGTATCCGTTATGCTACTCAAAGTCATATGGATAGGTGTTAAAGCTTGCATCGACGTAACCCTTTACGCCGAACTCTTTATCACCTCCATAACCAAGAAACATTTCCTTATTCCTCAAAGGACAATTTTGACCGTTGTCTAGTGATTCACTCCTGGGTCACTTTTGTACTCCCTTGCCAGACACATGGCAAGGCACACCATAGGTGCGGTACACAGCCTGTCATACCGTATAGAGCCTATGGCTAAGGCATAGGGGATGACCTTCATCCTTTCTCTTTCTTCTGCCGCGGTCGAGCTTTGAGTCTTACTCAACTTCACACCTTACAACTCAGGCAGGAACTCCTTCTTTTACTGATCCATTTTGAACTCCTTCAAAATCATGTCAGGGTATGTGCTATGTGGAAGTCTTATCAGGCGTCTTGATCTATCTCTGTAGATCTTGATGCCCAATATGTAAGCAGCTTCACCCAGGTCTTTCTTTGAAAAACTCCTTTCAAACAACCCTTTATGCTTTCCAGAAATTCTACATCATTTCGGATCAACAATATGTCATCCACATATACTTATCCGAAATGTAAATACAAGTTTCGATCACTCACTTTCTTGTAAATACAAGTTTATTGCAAACTTTGTATAAACCCACAAGCCTTGATCACCTCATCAAAGCGTATATTCCAACTCCAAGATGCGTGCTCCAGTCCATAGAAGGATCGCTGGAGCTTGCATACCTTTTAGCATCCTTAGGATCGACAAAACCTTCTGGAGGTATCACATACAACCTTACCTCACGAAAACCGTCAAGGAAACATTGTTTTGACATCCATCTGCCAGATTTCGTAATCTGAGAATGTAACAACTGCTAACATAATCCCAACAGACTTTAGCATCGCTACGAGTGAGAAAGTCTCATCATAGTCAACTCCTTGAACATGTCGGAAACCCTTTGCGACAAGTCGAGCTTCATAAATGTTCACATTACCATTAGCATTTGTCTTCTTCTTAAAGATCCATTTATTCTCAAAATCTTGGTGATCATCAGGCAAGTCCACCAAAGTCCATACTTTGTTCTCATACATGGATCCTATCTCGGATATCATGGCTCCTAGAAATTTGTTGGAATCCAGGCCCACCATTGCTTCTCCATAGCTTGCAGGTTCATCATTGTCCAACAACATGACCTCCAAGACAGGGTTGCCATACCACTCAGGAGTAGTATGTATCCTTGTCGACCTATGAGGTTTGATAGTAACTTGGTCTGAAACTTCATGATCACTATCATCAGCTTCCTCTTCAATTGTCATAGGTACCATAGAAACATCTTTTTGTGCTGTGCTACTCTCTGGTTGAAGTAAAGGTTCAACAACCTCATCAAGTTCTATCTTCCTCCCACTCAATTCTTTCGAGAGAAACTCTTTCTCGAGAAAGGACCAGTTCTTAACAACAATCACTTTGCCCAGGGATCTGAGATAGAAGGTATATCAACCGTCTCCTTTGGGTATCCTATGAAGATGCATTTGTCCGCTTCGGGTTCGAGCTTTTCTGGCTGAAGCCTTTTGACATAAGCATTACAGCCCCAAACGTTAAGAAACAACATCTTAGGTTTCTTGCCAAACTATAGTTCATGCAGTGTCATATCTACGGACTTAGATGGTGCCCTATTTAAAGTGAAACAGCTTTCTCTAATGCATAACTCCAAAAGTATAGCGGTAGATCGGCAAGAGATATCATAGAATGTACCATATCCAATAAGGTATGATTATGACGTTCGAACACACCATTACGCTGTGGTGTTCTTGGTGGCATCAATTGTGAAGCAATTCCACATTGTCTTAAGTGACTACCAAACTCATAACTCAGATATTCTCATCCTCGATCGGATCGTAAGAATTTAATATTCTTGTTAAGATGATCCTCAACTTCACTCTGAAATTGTTGAACTTTTCAAACATTTCAGACTTATGCTTCAGTAAGTAAATATACCCATATCTACTAAAATCATCGGTGAATGTGAGGAAATAACGATATCCATTGCGCGCGCCAATACTCATTGGACTGCACACGTTAGTATGTATGATTTCCAACAAGTTTTGGTCATCTTGCCCATGAGGCATGTTTCACATGTGTCAAGTGATTCAAAAGTAAGTGACTCCAAAAGTCCATCAACATGGAGTTTCTTCATGCGCTTTACACCAATATGACCTAAGCGGCAGTGCCACAGGAAATTGGTACTATCATTATCAACTCTACATCTTTTGGTTTCAATCTTATGAACATGTGTATCACTACGATCGAGATTTAATAAACCATTCACATTGGGTGCATGACCATAGAAGGTATTATCCATGTAAACAAAATAACCATTATTCTCTAACTTAAATGAATAATCGTATTGCAATAAACACGATCAGATCATGTTCACGCTCAATGTAGACACCAAATAATATTTATCTAGGTTTCAACACTAATCTCGAAGGTAGAGGGATCGTGCGATGATGGTCACACCAACCTTGGAAACACTTCCAATACACATCGTCACCTCGCCCTTAGCTAGTCTCTGTTTGTTCCGCAACTTTTGTTTCGAGTTACCAATATTAGCAATTGAGGTATCTCATACCCAAGTTCTACTAGGATAACTAGTAAGGTACACATCAATAACACGTATATAAAATATACTTTCGTTGAAGTCGCCAGCCTTCTTATCTACCAAGTATTTGGGGTAGTTCCGCTACCAGTGACCGCCCCCTTACAATAGAAGAACTTAGTCTCGGGTTTGGGTTCAACCTTGGGTTTCTTCACTAGAGCGGCAACTGGCTTGCCATTCATGAAGTTTTCCTTCTTGCCCTTGCCCTTCTTGAAACCAGTGGTCTTGTTAACCATCAACACTTGATGCTCCTTCTTGATTTCTACTTTCGCGGCCTACCGCAAACAGCTCTGGGATCATCCCCATCCCTTTCATGTTTCATCACAGAGTTCTAGTAGCTTGGTGATAGTGCCTAGAGAACTCTGTCAATGATTATCTTATTTGGAAGATTAACTCCCACTTGATTCAAGTGATTTTAGCACCCACACATTCTGAGCACATGCTCATTGGCTGAGCTATTCTCCTCCATCTTGTAGGTATAGAACTTATCGGAGGTCTCATACCTCTCGAATCGGGCATTTTTCACAAAAATAAACTTCAACTCCTGGAACATCTCATACGCTCCATGACGTTCATAACCTCTTTGAAGTCCCGGTTCTAAGCCGTAAAGCATGGTGCACTAAACTATCAAGTAGTCATCAGAACGTGTCTGCCAAATGTTCACAACATGCACCGACGACGCTAGAGGGGTTGGCACCCCGAGCAGTGCATCAAGGATATAAGCCTTATGTACAGCAGTAAGGACAATCCTCACATTACGAACCTAGTCCACATAATTGCTTATAATATCTTTCGACTTAGTCTTTCTCTAGGAACGTATTAAAACAGGGAGTTGCAGCGCGAGCTTTTGATCTACGACATAATTTGCAAAGATTGTTTAGACTATTGTTCATGATAATGAGTTCAATTAATCATATTACTTAAGAACTCCCACTGAAACCAACATCTATGTGGTTGTCCGAGCGTAACATGATCCAAATTCACCAACCTAAGCCCGATCATCACGTGAGATGAGGTGGTTTCAATGGTGAACATCTCCATGTTGATCATATCTACTATATGACTCTGTAACATCCCAATTTTCAATTTGGATGTTAACATAGATCATTCATATGCATTCATCATTTGAGCATTTTGAAGTTGAGTTTATTTGAAAATTGATCCAAAACTTTAAGCAACTCAAGGACCCAAGTGAGAGAGTTGGAAGTTTTCCCGAAGAGGACCCACTATTTTATTATTTTATTAGTGAGGTTGATCAAATAATTACTTTTGCCAAATTGCATTTTCAATATTTTAAAGTAAATGAGAGAAGATAATATGACTTCTTCAAAAACAGAATAAAAATATTGGAAGTTGAATTTTGAGTAAAAATAAGATTTATTGGATTTTTATTTGCAATTTATTATTTTAAAATTGCATTAAAAGTTATTTTATTTTTAGGCATTTTTATTTCAGAAAAATGTTCACTTTGTCATAAAAATTAGGTGGGAACGAAGAAAATTGTTTCTGAAATTTTTAGGATTTCTTTATATTTTTATTTGAAATTTTCGGTTCGGGCGAATTTTTTTTTAAAAGAAAGTTTCCCGCCCGACTGGGCCGAAGGCCCAGCCGAGCAGGACGGCCCGCTAGCGCCACCACCTTCCCGCACCCGTCGCCGTGCCGGACACGGACTTCGCCGGAGTCCCGGCCGAACCCGGCCTCCCCTTGCCCCTTGCCCAAGCCCCCCCCCCGAGGCTATATATAGTCGAGGTCCCGGCCTCGACTTCCTCAGCCGCCACCGCCGCCTACCCGCCGCCGCATCGCAAGCCGCTCGCTGCCGCCAGTCGCACCGCGTCGAAGCCCCGCCCCGCGCCAGCCACCACGCCTCCCGTGCCGCCGCTCGCCGCCGCCGCACTCCCCCGACTACCGCCGCCGCCGTCCGCCGTTTGCCCGATGCCCGAACTCGTGAATTGCCTCCTGATCCGCGAGACGGACCCGATCCTACCCGCGAGGTGAAAACCGTCGTTTCGTTTTTATTTATTTAGCAGTTTCATTTGTTTAAACCCTAGATCGTTTTTTTAAAAACTAGGTTTTTTTAGGTTTTACTAAATAGTGAACGTCCGCTGTTTAGCTTCATAAAACAAATGTTCGCTATTTAGAGTTTTTTTTTCATCAAGGACCTATCTGCGATTTAAAGTTTTACCGATCAGTCCTTGATCTTTAAACCCTCGTTACTTTTTACTCGTTAGTCGGAATTAGATGAAACCAACACCAATTTCTTCTTTTCGATCTTATCTTTTCGGTAGAGTAACTCAAATTTGATTTTGAAAGTTTTAAAAATTGTTTTCAAACAGATTTGAATTGGAACTTCGTTTGATCATAACTTGAGTTTCGTAACTCCGTTTGAGTTAATTCTTTTTGCAAATCGAAGCACTTGACCTAATCTTTCTAATAAGGCCAAATTCACTTAGTTTTGGTACTGTTAGAAATTGTTTTCTATTTCAAGAGTTGTTCGTTTGTTTTTGAGTTCTTTCAAGATTTTTCTTCGATTCTGTTGCATGATTGCTTATGTATGCTATTGTTTGATTGCGATAGAATTCCCGGAGTGCGAAGCGTGCTACTACGAGTCTCTAGGTTTTAGCGACCGTCAGCAAGGCAAGTTCATACTTTGATCATACTTTCCAATACCCAGTTTTTATTGCATTAGTTCTATCCTCAAAGATTGCATGAGTAGGACTTGATTACATGTGGTATTGCTTAGTAGTTCATGAGGTAGGGACCCAATGACTTGAGATCAATCCAAGGGAAATATACGCTTTGTTACTTATTGCTTAGTCATGCTCGTAGACGTGGATTGGTATGTGAGATTAAATGTAAGTTGTGACTGAAATAACAACTAAGGGAAAGTTTAAGGTGGTAACTTTAATACACCACTGGGTGGATTGGTTGCAGGGCACATGGAGAATTCAGTGTTGTCCTAGGAAATCCCGGAGGACCCGTGTGATTATCCTATGAAATGCCACCCAGGCTCAAAGGGATCATATATCATTCATGCCTAGGAACTTCTGTGTGCAGCCACAAGCCATTATGGGTTCTGGCATTGTTGAGTATGTTGTGTGAGCTCTTTCAGTGGTAGACTAGCAGATGTGGGGAAAGTAGGTGTACCGGTCTACCCAGGGTAAAGAGTAAATGCTTTTGAAAGACTGTGTCTCGGTCATACGATTCTCAAACACGATGCAGTGTGAGAAATTAAACGGAGGCTGTCGAGTCTTATGGGGAAAAGTGCACAAACCTCTGCAGAGTGTACAAACTATTCATGAGTAGCCGTGTCCCCGGTTATAGATATCTTGAGTATCCTAGTATTTGAATTATGGACTGATCTCAACACTCTATTTAATTAACTTGTTGGGTTATTAATGACTTTGGTTACTTTTGCGATTGAGATGGATGAACCATTCTCAATATTGCTTAATCAAACTGAGTAGCAAATAAAATTTATTCCTTTGTTGTAGGGAAAAAATAGCTTTATGCAAAACTAAACCTTACAGCCTCCACCAACCAAATATGCATATAGTTGTAGACATTGTTCATATCTCTTGCTACAATGTGTTCATGCCAGTATATTCAATGTGCTGACCTACATGTCTGCAACGTATCATGTTGCAGAGTTTTCAGACGAAGAATAAGGTGCGATAGGTCGTTGTCATGCACTCGATGTTTGCTGTGGTGTTGAATGGACTCAACTACTCTTCATAGCTTCCGTAGTTTATTTTATTAGATGGCCTTCAGCAATATTCATGTAATGGATATTGCCTCTTCGAGGACTTTCGATGTAATAAAGTGTGATTGAATCTCTGTTACAAATCCTCGAGTATTGTGTGTGTCAGCATACCGATCTAGGGATGACACTGAGCACAGAGACTTCAATTCATTGGAATTGTGGTCACTACCAGATGGTATTAGAGCACACGTTGACTGTAGGACGTGACCACTAGGATAAGCCATGGGATGTTCTTCTCTACTCATTCTACTTCTTCTCCACTCATTCTAATTCTTCTCTATTTCTTTTCTATAGATGTGAGACCCAGGGAGCAAGTTCACTCAGCCAGATGATGACACCCCTTTCGGAAGACACTTGAAGGAAGTCATTACGTACTTACACATTGGAATACCAATTATCACTAGAGAGCTCTATGCAACATTACCGGAAGAGGAGTGCTGGAAGATCAAAGTTAGTGTTACTAGGAGGACTATTGCACCATTCATGGAACCACTTGAGCTTGCCTTTGACGCACCGACGTGGAGCTTGGGAAAGAGTATGGCAGCTCATATCACGTTTGGACGCATATGTGAAGTCTACAACAAGGATCTTAAAGATACCATCTACCAGATTTGTGGACGTCGAGACGAGCAATAGGAGATGCTTCGCACCAGGAAGGATGGATCCATTGCAGCATACATCCAGGAGATGGACCAACACATTCGATGCTACGAGAACCAGATGTGTGTACTTATGTAGAAAACCAACATGGTTATAACCCGGAACGTGGAGCTAGAAAAAGAACTCAAGACAGTGCGTGAAATTGCGTATTACTGGAGCAGAATGAAGCACTGAAGAAGAAGGCTGGAACCAACACGGTGAAGCCAGAACCAGAGATGGGCTTTCACCCAGGAAACTACATTCTGATAGACGACACCGACAGTGATGAGAGTGATTATGAAGACGAAGCTGGAGCAGATATCATGGAGTCTTCAGATGATAGTGATTAGATGACCACCTTGTAATCCTTAGTATTAATCCGAGTAGTTAGAATCGTTTGCTAGCTTTGTAATAGGATGTTTTGTATGATCTTGATTGAATTGAGTGATGTGATATGAAATTGTTTGTCTCATGTGCATATGGGTAGTGATTTACCCTAGACCTCATTCTATTCTAATCTCTCTCCTCTAAACCCCTCAGATGCCTCCGAGACGTGAGCCCGGATTTGAGTTTCCCACTGAGCTCACCCAGTTGATCCAGCAGCAGAACACTTTGATGCAACTACTTGTACAGAATCAGAACAACAACAACAACAACAACAACAACAACAGCAACAACAACAACAACAACAACAACAACAACAACAACAACAACAACAACAACAACAACAACAACAACAACAACAACAACAATAACAACAACAACAACCCACCTCCGCCTCCCCATGACAACCTGACCCGGTTCTTAAGGTTGCAACCGCTAGTGTTCTCTACTAGCACCGAGCCGATTGTTGCAGAGGACTGGCTCCGCAAGATGGATAGAGAGCAAGCAACTGCAGGATGCACAGATGCAGAGAGAGTGCATTTTGCTGCACATCAGCTTGAGGGACCAGCAGCCGCATGGTGGGAGAATTACACCGCCACCTATCCACTTGCTGCAATTACTTGGGATCAGTTTCAGCAAGCTTTCTGTACCGCACATGTCTCAGTTGGAGCCATGATCCTGAAGAAGCATGAGTTTCGCAACTTGCTCCAAGGAAATTGTATTGTGGGGCAGTACGTTGATGACTTTAGGTAGTTAGCTCGCTATGCGCCAGATGATGTGGCCACCGACGCTGCGAAGCAGGAGAAGTTTCTTGAAGAACTCAATGATGAGATGAGTATGCAGCTGATGCTAGCAACCTATAACAACTATCAAGAGCTAGTGGACAAGGCCATCATGATTGAAGGAAAGCAGCAACAGATTGATAACCGCAAGAGGAAGTATGGAGCTGGGAAATATAACTCTGGAGCCCAGCTGAAGCCCCACTATACTCCATACTCAGGAGGACATAACCATCCCACTCATAACCATGGAGGCCATTCTAATAATGGAGGGAATGCACACAACCATAGTGGTACCAGGAATGGCAACGGGAATGGAGGAAGCAACAATCAGAACCGTTCCACTCCCTCAACACCCACCAAGAAGGATCTGAGTCACAATACTGTTTCAAGTGCGGGAAGACTGGACACTATGCTACTGAGTGCCCTGAGTCAAAGAATGGGAATGGCGATGGAAGCTCAGGAAAGAAGCCCAACCCGTTCACTAGAGGACATGCGAACCATGTCAATCTGGAGGAGATTGACGACCAACCCGACGCAGTTGTCGGTAAGTTTTTGATTAATGCATTTACTGCCCTTGTTATTTTTTACACTGGTGCATCGCATTCATACATATCAAGGGGTTTTGTGGAAAAGTATAAATTTCCAACCGTAGCCCTTAAGACACCTACGTTAGTGAGTTCCCCTGGAGCAGAGTACATGGCTAGTCGAGGATGCTATGAAGTGCCATTGACCATTGGAAGACATGTATTTCCCTCAAGTCTCATCCTTTTGGAATCCCAGGGTTTGGATGTAATCATAGGTATGGATTGGCTATCCAAGTTTGGAGGAAACATCGACTACGCCAGTAGATCAATTCTTCTCACCACCCCAGAAGGAAAGAGGATCAAGTATGTGTCGAGGCACACACCCAGGATAACACATATGAATGCACTCTCGGGAGTTGTTCAGGAAGATGTGCTAGTTGTGAAGGATTACCCCGATGTGTTCCCGGAGGAGTTACTCGGCAAGCCACCGGACTGGGACATCGAGTTGCTGATTGAGCTGTTACCCGGCACCGGACCAATATCTAAGAGACCCTACCGAATGCCCGCTAATGATCTACAGGAGATCAACAAGCAAATCAAGGAGTTAATGGATAAGGGTTACATACGACCAAGTTCTTCGCCGTGGCGAGCCCCGGTGCTCTTAGTTGAAAAGAAGGATGGTTCCCTAAGAATGGTTGTTGATTATCATGCACTTTACGAGGTGATGATCAAGCATAAGTACCCTCTGCCGATGTTCAATGATTTGTTTGATCAGTTACAAGGAGCCAAGGTATTCTCCAAGATCGATTTGCGATCTGAATATCATCAGTTGAAGATCCGAGAACAGGATATACCAAAGACAACTTTTACCATGAGGTACGGGTTTTATGAGTATACAGTTATGTCAATCGGTTTGATTAACGCGCCGGCCTATTTTATGAGTATGATGAACAAGGTATTCATGGAGTTCTTGGATAATTTCGTGGTAGTATTCATTGATGACATATTGATATACTCCAAGAATGAAGAGGATCACAAGGAACATTTGCGTTTTAGTTCTCGAGAAGCTCCGAGAACATTAGTTATATGCCAAGTTTAGCAAATGTGAGTTTTGGTTGAAGGAAGTTGGATTCCTTGGACATGTTATATCAGGAGATGGTAGTCGTAGACCCCGCCAAGGTTGAGGCAGTCACATAATGGAAGGCACCCACCTCAGTTGGTGAGATTCATAGTTTTCTTGGACTCGCAGGATATATTCAGAGATTCATCGAGAATTTTCCCAAGATTGCGAAGCCCATGACAGAGTTGTTGAAAAAGGAGACTAAGTATCAATGGATCGAAGAGTGTGAGGCCAGTTTTCAGGAGTTGAAGAAAGGCTTGGTTACAGCTCCAGTGCTGATTCTTCCGGATATACGCAAGGATTTTCAAGTATATTGTGATGCTTCTCATCAAGGACTTGGAAGCGTTCTCATGCAAGATGGAAGAGTTGTGTCATACACCTCACGTCAGCTTCGACCACATGAGATGAATTATGCCACCTACGATTTGGAGTTAGCACCCGTAGTGCACACACTCAAGAACTTGAGGCATTTTCTTATTGGAAACCGTTGTGATTTATACATGGATCATAAGAGTTTGAAGTATATCTTGACGCAGAAGGAATTAAACCTCAGGCAAAGGAGATGGCTAGAGCTTATAAAGGATTACGACATGAGATTGCATTACCATCCAGGAAAAGCCAATGTCGTGGCAGATGCTCTAAGTCGCAAGAGTTATGTTAATACTATCATAACCAGAGGTTTACCCCAGGAGTTAGTCGGTGATCTTAGGGATTTGCAGTTGAAGATAGTCCCTAGAGGTCATGTTGACACATTGGAAATTCAGTCCACTTTGTTGGGAATGATTCAAGAAGCCCAGAAGATGGACAGAGAAATTGCTGAAATAAAGGAGAGAATGAACGAAGGAAAAGTAGAAGGATTTCATGAGGATGAATACGAAACGCTTTGGTTTGAAAAGCGTATTTATGTGCCTAATGACCCCGAGATTAGGAAGTTGATTCTCCAGGAGGCTCATGATTCTTCGTATTCGATTCACCTAGGCAACACCAAGATGTACTTGGATTTGAAGCAAAAATTATGGTGGACCGGAATGAAGAAGGACATTGCCGAGTATGTAGCAGTATGTGATGTTTGTCAGAGAGTCAAGGCGGAACATCAGAAACCAGCAGGGTTATTGCAGCCGTTAGCCATATCGGAATGGAAGTGGGATAAACTTGGATTGGACTTTATCACAGGACTACCCAGGACACATTCAGGGTATGATTCTATATGGGTTATAGTTGATCGCTTGACGAAGGTGGCTCATTTCATCCCTATGAAGACCACTTACACGAGTGTGAAGTTGGCCAAGATATACATGACCAGGATCGTATGTATGCATGGAGTTCCAAGGACCATTGTATCAAATAGAGGAACACAGTTTACTTCAAAGTTTTGGAAGCAGTTGCATGAGACTTTGGGTACGAGGCTAGAGTTCAGCACAACCTTTCATCCACAGACAGATGGACAGACAGAGAGAGTCAACCAGATTCTGGAGGACATGTTGAGAGCTTATGCACTAGATTACAGATCTAGTTGGGACGATAATTTTCCCTATGCGGAGTTTCCATATAACAACAGTTATCAAACCGGTCTGCAACTGGCCCCTTTCGAGGCTTTGTACGAAAGGAGGTGCAGCACACCGATGATGTGGGATGAAGTTGGAGACCGTCAGTTATTTGGACCTGATTTAATCAGAGAGTCAGAAGAGAAGGTCAAGTTGATCCGCGACAGACTAAAGATAGCCCAGTCCAGGAAGAAGAGTTATGTAGATACGAAACACAAGGAGGTCATCTACGACGTTGGAGATAGAGCATATCTTTGTGTGTCCCCGCTTCAAGGAGTTAAGCGTTTTGGAGTTAAGGGTAAACTGGCACCAAGATTTGTGGGATCGTACAGAGTTTTGGAGCGCAGAGGAGAAGTAGCTTATTAGCTAGAGTGGCCCGAAACTTTGTCCGGAGTTCACGCCGTATTTCACGTATCTCAGCTGAAGAAGTGTCACGCAGAGATGGCCGATATTCCATTATGAGATACTGTGCCCCTCGAAGCAATTCAGTTAGAGAACGACCTGACTTAGGAGGAGAAGCCCGTTAAGATCATCGGATCTCGACAAACACACCGCAAAAAGAGATTACATCGAATAGATCTCCTCGAAGACCGAGGAGAACTTGGTATTGAGATCCAAAGAGAGAGAAGAAGCCATCTAGATACTAGCTATGGACCCGAAGGTCTGTGGTAAACTACTCACAACTCATGGTGAGACGACGATGATGATGTAGAAGCACTCCGTGGTAGATCCCTCCTCCGACGGAGCTCCGGAACAGGCCCCAAGATGGGATCTCACGGGAATAGAAGGTTGCGGTGGTGGAACTAGGGTTTTCTCTATTTGTCTGATGGTTTTGGGGTACATAGGTATATATAGGAGGAAGGAGGGCACCGAGGGCCAGACGGGGTGCCCACGAGGCAGGGGGCGCGCCCCCAGCCTCGTGGACGCCACGTCAGCCCTATTCCGTGGTTCTCAAGTCTCCCGTGCGTATTTTGCTCCAAAAATATCTCTCCAGAAGTTTCATTTTGTTTGGATTCCGTTTGATATTCCTTTTCTGTAAAACTCTGAAATAGGCAAAAACAGCAATCTGGACTGGGCCTTTGGGTTAGTAGGTTAGTCCCAAAAATAATATAAAAGTGTATAACAAAGCCCATTAAACATCCAAAACATCATAAATAATAGCATGGAACAATCAAAAATTATAGATACGTTGGAGACGTATCAACCGTCCATCCTTCGTCGTCTTCAGGAGCATTTCAATATTGAACCATGGGCGTTGTATGAATACCTACCTCGCCTCCTGACCATACAGGTGGTTTGAGAGGTAATCATTAGTGAACTGCTTTGGAAAGGTCTGAAAACAAGGATGTGCATAAATATCTTCTCTATATTGAAAACGGGGCAAACGAATAAAAAAGGCAACGTATAATAGTTAGTACCATCATGTAGTGAACTGATATCTTCTTCATTGTACAGACAAAGATCTTGTTGTTTTTTGTCACTAATTTCTTTATCCTAACAATCTTTCTTAGTTTCTTGACTTGACTGATATTCATGGACAACTCATTTCCCATATGCAAAAAGAGTCGAACATAGGTTCAAAACCTTTGACAAAAGGACCTACATGTGCAAGACCAAATTGTTAAAAACCTAAATATTAGAATGGTTCCTGCAATTGCACAATAATGTGCTATTAGACAAAGGACCATGCATGTGCAAACCTCGATTATAAACCTCAGTGCTTCCCATTGTTTCCCTGCAACACATATAAGGTAGTTAGTGATGAGGTTAAGTGAGGGTTCGCATGCTATTAGTAAAATATGTTGATGAAAAATAAGTACATTGCAGATTCAACAGATTAATTCAAGCCACATGGAAAACCTATTTATCCAAACCAAGCATGATTAAGAACTAGGAAATATAGCAATTGTATATGTTTCTCATGTATTAAGTGCAGCCAAATTCGATTATTCCTCACATGCACAATAATACAAAATTCTACCCGTGACAATTGGACATCGCATTGCAGAATTGAACCAAGCAGTTAACTAAACACCACAACAAATGAACCAAACATTAACTGAGCACCACATTGCACAATATAACATACTCCTAATAGAAGATCAGACAGTTAACCAAACCAAGCATGCTTAACAACTTGGAAATATAGCAATTGTATTTGTTTCTCATGTATTTAGTATAGCCAATTTCAATTTATTTCTCACATGGTATACAATAATAGAATGCACCCACATTAATTGAACATTGCATTGCAGAATTGAACCAAATAGTTAACTAAACACCACAACAAATGAACCAAATGTTAACTGAGCACCACATTGCACAATGTATAACATACTAGAAGATCAGACAGTTAACCAAACCAAGCATGATTGACAACTTGGAAATATAGCAATTGTATTTGTTTCTCATGTATTTTGTAACGAAAAATTCGATTTATTTCTCATATGGAAGACAATACAAAATTGCACCCTGAAGAATTGAACCTCACATTTGCATAATTGAACCAAACATTTAACTGAACACATGAACTAATTAACCAAATAGTTAATAAGTGAGCACCACATTGCACGACCTATAGAACATATACAATAGAGCAACAGATTGCATGGTAAAAGCAGATAGTACAATTCACTAGAATTTGTTAAGGAAAGGCAGTAGCTAGCAAACTGAACATGGGTCCTTATAGTGAGCTAATAGGATAAGCTACTCCTCATTGTCGGAGATATCGATGACGAATGGCTCCTTGGACATGGAAGAGGGCGAGGCCTCCGCATCGTGGGTGCCCTCATCTTAGTGGTGAGTTGCCTGAGCCGCTCCGAGAACCATCCTGCTAGCTCTTGATTTGAGGTAAGCATGTGCACACTGAGAAAACACGTCCTAGTCTTCGTCGAAGGCACCAAGGGTGGCCTTGAGAAAACACCACGAACTGTCGTTTAAAGCAGCCAACCACGTCGCGGTGTCGGCGTGCGAGGCGTCGATAGTGGACTCGATAGGGAGATGCTCCTCCAAGATCTGGGCGTTGGCACGAATGGCAGCCATCGCGACCTCATCCGCGCGTGCAGCCGTGATTTGCTTCTCCGCTGCCAAATGCTCCTTGAGATCCTAGCTATACTACGTGCACCATGCCTTAAGGCGGCGCTTATTTGATGGAGGGGACGATGATTTGGGTGGAAGGTATCGCGTCAGCGGTCGGGGCATGTGGGATGTGAAGGAGGAGGAGGATGGGGGTCGGGTGTGGATTACCTGCCTGGATAGACGAGGCCGAGCAGCGTGAAGAAAGGTCGCTCATGAGGAGGCGGTGCTGCAAGCGGGGAGTGAAGGTTTCAACTTGGAATGGAAGGCGGAAACAAGGGAAATGTGGCGAGGGAGGGATTGAGGGGTCCTCATGTGGCCGAATAAACTCATGGTGGGCCGGACTGGTGGGCCGTGAAGATCATTACTGAAGATCGTCTCTTGTATCCGGATAGGACTCCTGTATGCGTATAATGGCAGGTTATAGGTTCGGGCGTAATCTTTCCTTCCTCTGCAAGTTGGTTATGTACAAACCCTAGGCCCTCCGGTGCATATATAAACTGGAGGGTTTAGTCCGTAGAGGCTAGAGAATAACATCCTCATAGGCTAGACTTTAGGGTTTAGCCATTACTATCTCGAGGTAGATCAACTCTTGCAATCATGTTCATCAAGCTTAATATAGCAGGAAGTAGGGTATTACTTTGATCGAGAGGGCCTGAACCAGGGTAAACATCGTGTCCCTAGTCTCCTGTTACCATCAGTCCTCAAACGCATAGTTTGGGACCCCCTATCCGAGATCCACCGGTTTTGACACCGACATTGGTGCTTTCATTGAGAGTTCCACTATGTCGTCGACCAAAGGACTGATGGACCGCTTCGTCAACAACGACGGCACCGCCGAGGGAGCTTTTTCTTCCAACCAGATTTTTGGGTTCGGTGGCATCATGCTCCGTGCCAACGTAGAAGGCCACCTCGAGCAGATTGAGAGCTACGCCCCTGGCCATCAGGTCAGGTTAGGAAGCTTCAACTACATTGTCGATATCCGCGGAGACTTGATCTTCGACGGATTCCAGCCCACGATGATCGCTCCCTCCCACCACGATGAACATGACCTAACTCTGTCATCGGACCACCTCCAGGAAATAGCACCTTTACCGTTCTGGCCCTAGATCCGAAACAGATCGCGTCACCCGAGGACGGGCAGCTCAACCTCGCTGCCGAAGCCGCAGACTTAGCGTGGCTGGAGCCGCATACAGACCCAATTCTGTGTGGGATCTGTGTTACCAGAATTTCGGACTCGTCTTCGGCTGCAGGTTCCGAACCATGTGCATCTGCGCCCTTCGAGCTAGATGAGGCGTCTATCGCCGAATTCAGCACCGCAGATATTTTCCAGCACTCACCTTTTGGCGATGTGCTAAATTCGTTAAAATATCTCTCCTTAGCTGGGGACACCCAGCCGAATTATATCCGGTTCGAACTGGAGGCTGATGATGGAGAGTTTCACTCCCCACCCACCACCCACTTGGTAGCCACGGTCAAAGATCTAACTGATCTACTTGACTACGCTTCCGAAGACTCGAAGGGATGGACCTCGAAGCCGAAGCAGATCTGGACAAAAACCCGCCCGTAACCGGGCGATGGACTGCTACATTTTCATACGACGTGTATATGGTGGATACACCTAAGGAGAAGGAGGGCAACGACTAAAATGATCCCACAAAGTACAAGCCTGTCGATGAACCTCCCAAGCATCAGCGTCCGAAGCGCCGCAACTAGTGAAGCATGTTCAAATACAGAAGCATACAGTTTAGCTCTATAACATGCTATACTATGCATACTTCGTCCGATTCTGTTCAGAATCACACAAAGCATCAGGGGCTACTGGCTATATATGTGCATATAAAACAAATAAAGTTCCATAAATAACATTACATTGCTTACCTCAAAGCCTGTTAACTAGCCGTTGAAGGCTTCATTCAGTCCGCCTTTGACAGCCCGAATCTTCTTCATCACCGCACCCATCATGGTGCGGTGCTCCTCCACGACGGAAGCCCTCTGTACTCCCTCCAGAGGGTCCGGCGCCTCCGGACTGACCCCGGGCGCCGTTGTATCCTCCCCCGCCTTGGTGGTCTGGTCTTCGGACCCCAGAGCCGTACTAGGCTCCGGATCAGTATTCGGCGAGGCCCCAGATTATTTGGGCCCCCCGTCTGTCGTCTCCATGGGGATTGTTTCCCCATGGTCGGCAGCAGCCGAGGTGTTAGCCTCGGTCGCCTTGTCACTTGCCCCGCCCTCATCTCCTTGAGCGGAAGACACGCATTGGGAGGACACTTCGGTGTCCCCGCGGGCCACCGCCGATGGAGCCCGGACCGGCGGGTTACTCTCCGTCTCTCCAGACGACAAAGAGTTCCCCTCCAATAAGGAGGCGTCGGGGTGTGCTCGGGGAGGGATGTACGTCAGCAGGTGAGAAATACTTAGAAAGCGTTAAAATGCTAAATAAACAAGGTGCAACAAGTAATATATCCGAACAAACTTATGTTTCGGTTGGGGACCTCTCCCTCGGCTTTACCACAAAGCTATGTTCGCACGATGAGTTCGAACAAACGGGGAGGTTCAACCTCCTCTAGGGTGCGGCCTTGCTTGCATCAGTGGCGGCCGCCCTCTTCTTCCCCCTGCCTTACGCAGGGGGCTCTTCTTCTTCTTCTTCTTCGTCATCCTCCTCCTCTTCAGAGATGAGGATGTTGATCTCCTTGGACTTCCCATCCGCAGGACGGGGGCCGCCCTCGGCCTCCTTGCTCTTCTTCTTGGACTTCTTGTCTGGCGCCTTGTACGGCACCGGGACCAGCATCATCGTCACTTGAGGCATATCTGGGTCTTCTGGCAAAGGCCCTGGACACTTAAGCCGGATTGCATTCTTAGTCCAGCCCTGTATATCATGCACAAACTCCAATTCCTATTATCATTAAATAAGAAGGGGATATATGTTCGGCAGAAGTTTTTTATTACCTCTTGTGCGGTGAACGCGGTACTATAGCCCGCGTCCTCGGTTTCCTTCGACCACTCCTTCTGCCTCTTGAAGAGATGCTTCCAGATCTCTTTGTGCGTAAAGCCGAAGAGATGCTTCAGGGGCCAAACTCCTGCCAGATCGAACTCCCATAGGGGGGAGTCCCCGGGACAGCATTACCTGGACCACGGTCGAGAGCTGATAGCCCTTAGATATCATGCCGGACACACGGCCTTGGAGTGTGGTCACCTCAACCTGAGACCCCCTGTTCGAACTTTTATCGGTCCAGGAGGTTAACCTCTCCAGGGGTCCAGATCTGAAAGCAGGTTCCGCCGCCCAGTTGGCGTTGTGGGTTTAGTGGTATAGAACCACTCCTGCTGCCAGACCTTGTTCGGCTCCACGAACGACCCCTTTGGCCAAGTTGCATTCGGGAGCTTACTTATCATAGCGCCCCCGCACTCCCCGTGTTGCCCGTCCACCACCTTCGGCTTCACGTCGAAGGTTTTGAGCCATAGGCCAAAGTGTGGGGGAACACGGAGAAAGCTTCACACGCCACTATAAAAGCGGAGATGTGGAGGATTGAGTTTGGGGCTAGATAATGGAAATCTAACTCGTAGAAAAATAGGAAACCCTGAACAAAGGGGTGGAGCAGAAATCCTAGCCCCCTAACAAAGTGCAAGAGAAACACAACTCTCTCACCCGCATCTGGGACGGGAACCACCTGGCCCTTGGCGGGGACTCGGTGCGCAATGTTAGCAGCGAGATAGCCCGCGCTCCGGAGATCCTCCACGGCTTTCTCAGTAACAGTAGAGGCCTCCCACTTTCCCTTGGCGCCGGATCCAGCCATTGTTGGGGAAGGAAGTGGTGGTTGAGGAGTGGAGAACTACGGGCGCAAGAGATGAGGGTGTTGGGGCTAGGAAGATTGGAGAACTCGAGCTTGAGGAAAGCGTGGGGCTGATGAAAGGGATTGATATCCTTTTATAACGCTGTGAATACAGAATGTCTCCCCACTTTAGCCGCAAACCTCGCCGCTTCCCAAAGCGGTCGTGCGTAATGCACGGTTTGGATGCTCACGTCACATTGATAAGGATCCCCTAAAAAGCGGGCATGATCTCTGCATTGATAGGACGTGCCAAAGGGGGGGCATGCCTCGAAACGCGAAACTGGGACCAGATAAAACAGTCTGGTATATTAGTGGGATCGACGTGACACTTCACTAAAAATTTGTTAGTAAAGAAATACTATTCATTTTCTTTCGATGCCTTGCCTTCGAGGCCAAGGGCTGTACTAACCATGTAGAACCGAACACAATACGCGTTTTGCAGAAGATATATTAGGAAGAAGGAACCTGCCTTGCAATGCCGAAAACAATACGGAAGCCGAACTCATCGTCATCGAAGACAGGTTCAGGGGCTACTGAGGGAGTCCTGGATTTAGGGGTCCTCATGTGGCCGGATAAACTCGTGGTGGGCCGGACTGGTGGGCCGTGAAGATCATTACTCAAGATCGTCTATCGTGTCCGGATAGGACTCTTGTATGCGCATAATGGCAGGTTATAGGTTCGGGTGTAATCATTCCTTCCTCTGCAAGTTGGTTATGTACAAACCCTAGCCCTCCGGTGCATATATAAACTGGAGGGTTTAGTCCGAAGAGGCTAGATCAACTCTTGTAATCATATTTATCAAGATTAATATAGCAGGAAGTAGGGTATTACCTCGATCAAGAGGGCCTGAACCTAGGTATACATCGCGTCCCCGGTCTCCTGATACCATCGATCCTCAGACGCATAGTTCGGGACCCCCTACTCGAGATCCGCCGGTTTTGACACCGACATGTGTCTTTAGAGAAGGGGGCGGGGGCGGGGGCGGGGAAGTAGATATTTCTGCGGAAGCCGAAAATTTTGAATCGGTTCAGCGAAAAAACTGGCGCGATGTGTCATGAGACACGGTCCCTTATTCGACACTGTGTACGATATGTGAACATCACAAACGATTCAGATAGCTTAACTCATGTGTGATAAGTTTGAACGTCAATTTTTTGGTCGAATTTCCCTGGTTATAGTGGTCATCCACGTCATTGCATAATTTGCGTACACAAAAGAGACTACAACACACCCACACTTCTTAATCGAGCAATTTCAGCAATTAAATAGAGCTAGCTGACCTACACATTACTCTAACAAATTATAGACCGACGCTCTTAATTAAGCAAAACAAAGAGTACTAGTACGGCTGTTGCTCGTCGATCTCTGCCGCCTCCTCCATGTCCAGCTCGCGCCCGACGATCTACTAGGGAAGGGGCTCCATGGCATCCATTGCACCATACTCGGCAACCATCTCGCCATCCGCATCCTCCCTATCTTTGGAATAGGCTGCCACGAGGTTGGCGTGGGCGGCCGTCATCTTGACTTGGGCGGGCTCCGTCCTGGCAAGGTATGCCGCGCAGGTACAAACGGCTACTCGAACGCTCTCGATGATTGCCAAGTCTTCGGTCGTGGGTTGCCGTCCATTGTCAGAGAAGCTTCGTTCAATTTATGTGGTGACCGCCATGAGATGGGCGTGGGTGGCCTCGAGATGGTCGTGGGCGCCCTCCAACAAGGCTAAGGCTGCCGCTGCAGAATGGACAGCTGCTGGGCCGCTCTCGCTAGTTGCTATCCCCGAGGCAGATGTTGCTGCTGATACGTCTCCAACGTATCTATAATTTTTTATTGTTCCATGCTATTATATTATCTTTTTTCGATGTTTAATGGGCTTTATTATGCTCTTTTATATTATTTTTGAGACTAACCTATTAACTGAAGGCCCAGTACCAGTTTCTATTTTTCGCCTATTTTAGAGTGTCGCAGAAAAGGAATACCAAACGGAGTCCAAACGGAATGAAACCCTCGCGATGATCTTTCTTGGACCGAAAGCAATCTAGAAGACTTGGAGTAGACATCGGGGACTACACGAGGAGGCCATGAGGCAGGACGGCACGCTCGGGGGGG
>LR738715.1:311584168-311606043 GCA_902687465.1 Secale cereale | reverse complement strand
GGGGGGGGGGGGGGGGGGCGAGGTGCGCCCCCACCCTCGTGGGCCCCTCGTAGCTCCACCGGCGTACCTCTTCCGCATATATATACTCTTATACCCTAGGCACATCAGGGAGAGCAATGAAAGCACTTTTCCACCGCCGCAACCTTCTGTACCCGTGAGATCCCATCTTGGGGCCTTTTCCGGTGGTTTGTCGAAGGGGGAATCAATCACGGAGGGCTTCTACATCAACACCATAGCCTCTCCGATGAAGCGTGAGTAGTTTACTACAGACCTTTGGGTCCATAGTTATTAGCAAGATGGCTTCTTCTCTCTCTCTGATCTTCAATACAAAGTTCTCCTCGATTCTCTTGGAGATCTATTCGATGTAATACTTTTTGCGGTGTGTTTGCCGAGATCCGATGAATTGTGGATTTATGAACATGTTTATCTATGAATATTATTTGGTTCTTCTCTGAATTCTTATATGCATGATTTGATATCTTTGCAAGTCTCTTCGAATTATCGGTTTAGTTTGGCCTACTAGATTGATCTTTCTTGCAATGGGAGAAGTGCTTAGCTTTGGGTTCAATCTTGCGGTGTCCTTTCCCATTGACAGCAGGGGCAGCAAGGCACGTATTGTATTGTTGCCATCGAGGATAAAAAGATGGGGTTTATATCATATTGCTTGAGTTTATCCCTCTACATCATGTCATCTTGCTTAATGCGTTACTCGGTTCTTATGAACGTAATACTCTAGATGCATGTTGGATAGCGGTCGATGTGTGGAGTAATATTAGTAGATGCAGAATTGTTTCGGTCTACATGACACGGACGTGATGCCTATATTCATTATGATTCCTTAGATATCTTCATAACTATTTTGCAATCTTTACTTTCCAGTATATACAACAAAAATACCAAAACTATTTACTTTACTATCTTTATTAGATCTCACTTTTGCGAGTGATCGTGAAGGGATTGACAACCCCTTTCTCGCTTTGGTTGCAAGGTTCTTGATTGTTTGTGCAGGTACTAGGTGACTTGAGCGTTGTCTTGTACTGGATTGATATCTTGGTTCTCAAAACTGAGGGAAATACTTACGCTACTTTGCTGCATCACCCTTTGCTCTTCATGGGAAAACCAACGCATGCTCAAGAGGTAGCAAGAAGGATTTCTGGCGCCATTGCCAGGGAGATCTACGCCAAGTAAAGACAAGCCAAGTACCCATCATAAACTCTTCTCCCTCGCATTATATTATTTGCCATTCGACTCTCGTTTTCCTCTCCCCCACTTCTAAAACGATTTTCAAAAACATTTGCCTTTTCTTCACCCTCTTTCGTTCGCCTCTTTCTTCTTGCTTTCTGTGTGTTCGTTCTTAGTGCGTTTTGTTGCAATCATGTCTGAAACTGGGGAGGTTATCGTTGAAAAAGCTAGTAGCAACAATGGGGGAAACTTTGTTATTGATAATCCTCATAAAGAACATACTATTTTACACACTAAAAAGTTTCGAATTGGTAGTGGTAATACTATTGGAAAAGGAGTTATTCAAGATTTCTTTACTTGTGCTGGTGCTTTGCCCACTAATACTTCTCCAACGTATCTACTTTTCCAAACCCTTTTTCCCTTCTTTTGGACTCTAACTTGCATGATTTGAATGGAACTAACACGGACTGATGCTGTTTTCAGTAGAATTGTCATGGTGTTGTTTTTGTGCAGAAATAAAAAGTTCTCGGAATGACCTGAAAATCCACGGAGAATTATTTCGGAAAATATAAAAAATACTTGCAAGAAGATCCAGACCAGAGGACCCACACCCTGTCCACGAGGGTGGGGGCGCGAACCCCTGCCTCGTGGGCCCCCTGGTGCTCGACCGACGTATCCCCAGATCCTATATATTCACTTTCGGGGAGAAAAAATTAGAGAGGAAGAATTATCGTGTTTTACGATACGGAGCCGCCACCAAACCCTAATCTCTCTCGGGAGGGCTGATATGGAGTCCGTTCGAGCCTTCGGAGAGTGGAGATTGTCGCCATCGTCATCATCAACCTTCCTCCATCACCAATTCCATGATGCTCACCGTCGTGCGTGAGTAATTCCATCGTAGGCTTGCTGGACGGAGATGGGTAGGACAGGATCTATCATGTAATCGAGTTAGTTTTGTTAGGGTTTGATCCCTAGTATCCACTATGTTCTGAGATTGATGTTGCTATGACTTTGCTATGCTTAATGCTTGTCACTAGGGCCCGAGTGCCATGATTTCAGATCTGAACCTATTATGTTTTCATGAATATATGTGTGTTCTTGATCCTATCTTGCATGTCTATAGTCACCTACTATGTGTTATGATCCGGCAACCCCGAAGTGACAACAATCGGGACCACTCCCGGTGAGGACCTTAGTTTGAGGAGTTCATGTATTTACTATGTGTTAATGCTTTTGTCCGGTACTCTATTAAAAGGAGGCCTTAATATCCCTTAGTTTCCAATAGGACCTCGCTGCCACGGGAGGCTAGGACAAAATATGTCATGCAAGTTCTTTTCCATAAGCATGTATGACTATATTCGGAATACATGCCTACATTGCATTGATGAACTAGATCTAGTTCTGTATCACCCTAGGTTATAACTTCTACATGATGAATTGTATCTGACATAATTTCCCATCACCGATCCAATGCCTACGAGCTTTTCACATATTGCTTGTTGCTTATTTACTTTTTCGCTGGTACTATTACAAAAACGCTATTGTTACTTTTATTGCCGCTACCACCACTATCATATTACTTTGCTACTAAACTATGTTGCTGTAGATACTAAGTTTCTAGGTGTGGTTGAATTGACAACTCAACTGCTAATACTTAAGAGTATTCTTTGGCTCCCCTTGTGTCGAATCAATAAATTTTGGTTGAATACTTTACCCTCGAAAACTGTTGCGATCCCCTACACTTGTGGGTTATCAAGACTGTTTTCTGGCGCCGTTGCCGGGGAGCATAGCTCTATTCTTTAAGTCACTTGGGATTTATATTTGTTGATCACTGTGAAGAATTTGAAGGACTCAAAAACCAAGATCTTACCCTCAACTACGAGGGGAGGTAAGGAACTGCCATCTAGCTCTCCACTTGATTCTCCTTCTATTATGGGTAAATTTGCGACACCTACTCATGCTATTGAATCTGATATGTCATATGTTCTTGATGATGCCACTTCTACTATGTATGATGAAACTACTTCTATGCGTGATAATACTGTGCCACTAGGTGAATTTCTAGATGAATAGATTGCTAAGGTTAGGGAGAATGCAAATATTGAAACTGATGATATTTCTGAAAGTGATGTTGAAGCTTCTCCCAATAGATATGAATTGCCTGTTGTTCCTGAGGGTTATGTTATGGATGAAGAAACTGCTAGAGACTTTCTTGCTTGCAATGATAGATATGATCTTAAGAAACTATTATCTAAGTTGAAAGAGAAGTCTTTGAATGCTAGAATGAAACATGACCCTGCTTTCGCTACTTCACCTGTCTGTGTTACTGATAAGGATTATGAATTGTCTATTGATCCTAAGTTAATTACTTTGGTTGAATATGATCCTTTCCATGGCTATGAATCTGAAACAGTTGTGGCACATCATACTAAGTTGAATGATATAGCCACCCTGTTTACCAACGATGAAAAGATTTGTTACTACTATATCCTTAAGTTGTTTCCTTTCTCGTTAAAGGGTGATGCTAAGACTTGGTTTAATTCTCTTGATCCTAATTGTGTGCGTAGTCCCCAGGATATGATGTATTACTTCTCTGCTAAATATTTTCCCGCTCATAAGAAACAAGCTGCCTTACGGGAAATATATAACTTTGTGCAAATTAAAGAAGAGAGTCTCCCACAAGCTTGGGGGAGGCTTCTCCTATTACTTAATGCTTTGCTTGATCATCCTCTTGAGATGCGTGATATACTTGATGTCTTTTATAATGGACTAACCGATGCTTCCAGAGACCACCTGGATAATTGTGTTGGTTGTGTTTTCAGGGAAAGAATAGTTGATCAAGCTGAATTACTATTGAATAATATGCTGGCCAATGAAAATAATTGGACACTTCCTGAACCAGCCCCTAAGCCAACTCCGAAGAAAAGAGGTGTTCTATTTCTCAGTCCTGAAGATATGCAAGAGGAAATAAATCCATGAAAGAAAAGGTATTAAAGCTGAAGATGTTAAGAATTTACCACCTATATATTGAAGAAATACATGGTCTTGATAACCCGACACAGGTAGTAAAGGTAAATTCTCTTTATAGATTTGATGAAGGTGGTATTCCTCGTTATAAGTCTGCTAGCCAATGCTTAGATGAGTTTGACAATTTTATTGTGAAACAAGAAAACTTCAATGCTTATGTTGGTAGACAATTACAACACAATGCTTGTATGATTGAATGCTTGAGTGATTATCTGTCTATAGCTAAAGGTGAACTGAAACTCATTAGTAAACATGCTTCCATGGTCACCACTCAAGTAGAACAAGTACTTAAGGCTCAGAATGATTTGCTCAATGAATTAAATAGTAAGAATAATGACTATAATGTTAGAGTTGCTACTAGAGGTGGTAGGATGACTCAGGAACCTCTGTATCCTGAAGGCCACCCCAAGAGAACTGAGCAAGATTCTCAGAGAGCCAATTTAGATGCACCTAGTTCTTCTAAGAAGAAGAAAAATAAAAATGATAGGACTTTGCATGCTTCTAGTGAACCTGTAGCTGACACACCTGAGAATCCCAATGATATATCTGTTTCTGATGCTGAGACACAATCCGGTAATGAACATGAACCTAGTGATAATATTAATGATGATGTTCATGATGATGCTCAACCTAGCAATGATAATGATGTAGAGATTGAACATGCTGTCGATCTTGATAACCCATAATCAAAGAATCAACGTTATGATAAGAGAGACTTTTTTGCGAGGAAGCATGGTAGCGAAAGAGAACCATGGGTTCAGAAACCCATGCCTTTTCCTCCGAAACCATCCAAGAAAAAGGATGATGAAGATTTTGAGTGCTTTGCTGAAATGATTAGACCTATCTTTTTGCGTATGCGTTTGACTGACGTGCTTAAAACAAATCCTTATGCTAAGTATACGAAGGATATTATTACCAATAAAAGAAAGATACCTGAAGTAGAAATTTCCACCATGCTTGCCAATTACACTTTTAAAGGTGGAATACCAAAGAAACTAGGAGATCCAGCAGTACCCACTATACCTTGCTCCATTAAAACAAACTATGTTAAAACTGCTTTATGTGATCTTGGAGCCGGTGTTAGTGTTATGCCTCTCTCTTTATATCGTAGACTTGACTTGAGTAAGTTGACACCTACTGAAATATCTTTACAAATGGATGATAAATCAACTGCTATACATGTCGGTATTTGTGAGGATGTGCCTGTTGTGGTTGCAAATGTTACTATTCTAACGGACTTTGTTATACTTGATATTCCCGAGGACGATAGTGTGTCTATTATTCTTGGAAGACCCTTTTTGAATACTGCAGGGGCTGTTATTGATTGCAACAAAGGCAATGTCACTTTTCATGTCAATGGTAATGAGCATACGGTACACTTTCCAAGGAAACAACCTCAGGTCCACAGTATCAATTATATTGGAAAACTTTCAACTATTACTATTGGAAGTTTTGAATTTCCTCTTCCTACTGTTAAGAAGCCATATGGCATTCTTATTGTTGGGGACATACATATCCCCATTGAGGTAACCTAGTGTTATTCGAAAATTCTCCGGTTTCATGTTATTCGGAAAGAGTTTATTAACAAGACCTGATCAACCTTGTTAATAGATTCCTTTGATGAGCATGGGATATGTCAATCTAGATAGCACCACCTTCTGTACCCTCCGTTTACTTTCTTTTAATTAGGATAAATAAAGCAAAAATAGTATTTTTGTCTGTTTCCAGACTTACCCGTGCAATAAAAAAATACCCCAAAAATAAAAGTTCTCCAAGTGCCCTAAAAATTAAATATGATTTTTTCTGGAATATTTGAGAATATATGGCACATAACACACAGCGAGGGGAGCCAGCACCTTGCCACGAGGGTCCAGGGCGCCCCCCCCCCTGCGAGGGCGCGCCCCCTGCCTCGTGGGCCCCACGTGGCCCCCCTCCAGTTATTCCTGCACCCACACTCTTCTTTTTCCTCCCAAAAAAATCCCCAACCAGCTCAAACCCGAGTTCTAGCTCATCTTGCTGCCATTTTCGATCTCCTTGCTCAAAGCATCATTCACCAAACTGTTTGGGGAGATTGTTACTTGGTATGTGACTCCTCCATTGGTCCAATTAGTTTTTGTTCTAGTGCTTTGTTTATTGCAAATTTTTGCTGCTATCGTGACCTTGTTCTTGAGCTTGCATGTCAAATTTCTTTGGTCCCAAGTAGTTCTAATGCATGATATAGTCTCTAGGCACTAGTAGGAGTTGTTGCTATCAATCTTGTTGAGTTTGGTTAACTTTTATTTTGAGTTACTAAAATTTCAGAAAATTTCAGAAAAATGCATAGGAAAGACTTCCAAGGTGGTTCTTCAAGGAAGCAAGAACCGAGGCTCGCGTTTCATGAGCCGGACGATGAACTACCGAGGGATGCTGACGTGCGGCCTTATGAATGGCCGTCAGATGACTTTATGGATCAGGCAAGAGGGAGATACACTATAACCATGGAGGAGGCAAATGTGTATCATAATATGATGGAAGCGGCCCGCCTTCGAGCTGCAGCTCAGCGGGCAGTAGCTGTTGCAACACAGTACGACCTCAACTACGACTTTGGATATCCATTAGTCCAATACTGGCCATAGACCAACTTAGGCCAAAAGCCTAAGCTTGGGGGAGTACTTGTTTCTCATCGACTTTACATTCATGTTCACACTTATTCTAGTTGTCGGTGCTCACACTCTTTCACTGTACCATCCATGTTTAGTTTAATTTCTTTTTCTTAGTCTTTTTCTTGTGTGTTAGAAAAACCTTAAGAAAAACAAAAAAATATTAGTTATAGCTTCTAGCTAGTTTACTTTCTTTCCTTGTAGTAGTAATTAAAAGAAAACCCAAAAAGATTTCTCGTTCTTCTTTTGCTTGTTGGGAGCTTTCCCATGTAAATAGTTTCTTTTATTTTCTTTGGGGGTCAAGAGTAGAAGACCATGATTGAAATTGCTTAGAGGCTATCATATGCTTTATTGTTGATTTAACCTTGAGCCATACTACCTTGTCTTCTCTCTTGTATTAAATGTCTGCATATTCCAGCTTAGTCCAATGCATGTGCACTATTATTATTATCCACACCGTTCGGTCGTGCGAGTGAAAGGCAATAAGGATGATATATGATGAACTAATTGAGATGAGAAAAGCTGGTATGAACTCGACCTCTCTTGTTTTTGTAAATATGATAGTACATCGTTCCTGATTCAGTTTGTTATGAATGAAACATGCTTGCAATGACAATTAGAGATCATAACTGCTTATGCCATGCTTAATTAGCTAAGATTTTATAATGGTCTATCTTGCGTGCCAACATGACATTAAAATGGTTGTGATGTGGTATGATGGGGTGGTATCCTCCTTTGAACGATTTAAGTGATCTGACTTGGCACATGTTCACGCATGTAGTTGATACAAATCAACATAGCCTCCACGATATTTATGTTCATGGTGATTTATATCCTAGTCATGCTCACATTCATTATTGATTAATTTTAATGCATGTTCATGACCGTTGTTGCTCTCTAGTTGGTCGCTTCCCAGTCTTTTTCTAGCCTTCACCTGTACTAAGCGGGAATACTGCTTGTGCATCCACTTCAATAAACCCAACCGTTATTCCAATGAGTCCACCATACCTTCCTATATGTGGTATTTACCTGCCGTTCCAAGTAAATTTGTATGTGGCAAACTCTAAACCTTCAAATGAAATTCTGTTTTGTATGCTCGAACAGCTCATGTATCAACTAGGGATGTCTATATCTTCCATGCTAGGTGGGTTATTCTCACGATGAGTGGACTCCGCTCATCATTTATGAGAAAATGGCTGGTAACCGGGATGCCCAGTCCCATGCTCAAAATCATAATAATTAAACAAAACTCCCCTAGAGATGTTGCTGGTTTGGACGGTACCCGTTGTTTCGGGCTAGCCATGGAGTGTGCTTGTTGGTGGTTGGGGGAGTATAAACTTTACCATTCTGTTTGGGAACCGCCTATAATGTGCGTAGCATGGGAGATATCGAGATTCTTGGTTGTTATGTTGACAATGAAAGTATACCACTCAAAATGTTATTTATCTCTATTTAAAAAATCAAGCTCTAGCACCTCTACAAATCCCTGCTTCCCTCTGCGAAGGGCCTATCTGTTTACTTTCATGCAGAGTCATCATCCTCTTATAAAAGAGCACCAGTAGGAGAGCAACTCTGTCATTTGCATGTATTACTATTAATTTTCATTGAGTATGATCATGACTGGATCTCTTTTACCATGAATTACAATGTCTAGTCAATCTTTGATCTTTAAAGGTGCTCGGCATTTATGTTTTGCGGTCTCAGAAAGGGCTAGCGAGATACCATCTTGTTATATCATATCATGATGGTTTTGAGAAAGTGTTGTCATCCGACGTTTATTATTATTGCTCGCTAGTTGATTATGCCATCGATATGAGTAGACTTGAGACCTGAAAGTTATTGCGAATGTGGTTAGTTCATGATCTTGCTGAAAACCTGAATATTGGCTTACTTATTTACAACAACAAGAGCAAACAGAGTTTGTCAAAGTTTTTCTTTATCACTTTCAGTTTATCAACTGAATTGCTTGAGGACAAGCAAAGGTTTAAGCTTGGGGGAGTTGATACGTCTCCAACATATCTACTTTTCCAAACCCTTTTGCCCTTGTTTCGGACTCTAACTTGCATGATTTGAATGAAACTAACTCAGAATGACCTGAAAATCTACAGAGAATTATTTCGGAAAATATAAAAAATATCTGCAAGAAGATCCAGACCAGGGGGCCCACACCCTGTCCACGAGGGTGGGGGCGCCCCACCCTAGGGCGCGCCCCCCCTGCCTCGTGGGCTACCTAGTGCTCCACCGACGTATCCCCAGATCCTATATATTCACTTTCGGGGAGAGAAAAATCAGAGAGGAAGAATTATCGTGTTTTACGATACGGAGCCGCTGCCAAACCCTAATCTCTCTTGGGAGGGCTGATCTGGAGTCCGTTCGGGGCTCCGGAGAGTGGAGATCGTCGCCATCGTCATCATCAACCTTCCTCCATCACCAATTCCATGATGCTCACCGCCGTGCGTGAGTAATTCCATCGTAGACTTGCTGGACGGTGATGGGTTGGATGGGATCTATCATGTAATCGAGTTAGTTTTGTTGGGGTTTGATCCCTAGTATCCACTATGTTCTGAGATTGCTATTGCTATGACTTTGCTATGCTTAATGCTTGTCACTAGGGCCTGAGTGCCATGATTTCAGATCTGGACCTATTATGTTTTCATGAATATATGTGTGTTCTTGATCCTATCTTGCAAGTCTATAGTCACCTACTATGTGTTATGATCCGGCTACCCCGAAGTGACAACAATCGGGACCACTCCCGGTGATGACCTTAGTTTGAGGAGTTGATGTAGTCACTATGTGTTAATGCTTTGGTCCGGTACTCTATTAAAAGGAGGCCATAATATCCCTTAGTTTCCAATAGGACCTCGCTGCCACGGGAGGGTAGGACAAAAGATGTCATGCAAGTTCTTTTCCATAAGCACGTATGACTATATTCAAAATACATGCCTACATTGCATTGATGAACTGGAGCTAGTTCTGTATCACCCTAGGTTATAACTTCTACATGATGAATTGCATCCGACACAATTTCCCATCACCGATCCAATGCCTACGAGCTTTTCACATATTGCTTGTTGCTTATTTACTTTTCCGTTGCTACTATTACAAAAACTACAAAAACAATATCGTTACTTTTATTGCCACTACCGCCACTATCATATTACTTTGCTACTAAACTATCTTGCTGCAGATACTAAGTTTCTAGGTGTGGTTGAATTGACAACTCAGCTGCTAATACTTAAGAGTATTCTTTGGCTCCCCTTGTGTCGAATCAATAAATTTGGGTTGAATACTTTACCCTTGAAAACTGTTGCGATCCCCTACACTTGTGGGTTATCACCCACTATGGGTGGGTCTATTCTTCATAGAACTAGTAGTCTTGCAGATGCTATATCTCTGCTCGTAGTTGAACTTGAAAGACAATTTATCCACATGCATCCTTGAATACAAAGGATTTTTCTAGAATTTTCCAATATTGAGCATTCTTCTGTTAAGCGAGCGGCGACCATCTTTTTGGCACATGAATTCAGATTTATAATGAAAGAGGCCAATGAAATTTTTGCGCATTATAGGGTAGATGCTGGCCGACCTCCCATAGAAGCAATCGTTTTTAATCAAGAAGACATAATGCGTTTACGATCTCTAGGTCATGGTACTTTTAATGAAAACCTTAGAAAAAAGGTTCCTATCGATGTTCTAGTTGATAGGATCTCTGAACTTAATGAAGATTTTTCTATTTGAAACAATGGGTTTGGTTTTCCTCTTGAACAAAGGCTCAAGACTTTTTGCCAAAAGAATGCTTATAATGATTAATTGGTTGTGCAATATGAGGGGACAAAGGAAGAAGCAATACGTCCCGACCTTGATCTTGGGGACTTTTGTCCCATTAAATTTATCCCTTTTGATTACATTTTCCTGCCACAAAGAAAGCTTGCTGCTGAACGTAGGGAGTATGAAATGAGCTTTCGCGATTTGCCCTATCATTACTATGATAATACATATATCTATTTGCGTTTTATGCCTAGCTAGGGGCGTTAAACGATAGCGCTTGTTGGGAGGCAACCCAATTTTATTTTTGTTCTTTGATTTTGCTTCTGTTTAGTAATAAATAATTCATTTTGCTTCTGTTTAGATGTGGTTTTATGTTTAAATTAGTGTTTATGCCAAGTAGAACCTTTGGCAAGACTTGGGTGAAGTCTTTGCGATCTTGCTATAAAAAACAGAAACTTTTGCGCTCACGAGATTAGTTGCCAATTTTTACTTGAGAGTGCTTTTAGGTTAATTCTTGTTGCAGGTGATTAATAGAAATATTACTCACGTCCACGAATTTATTTCAGAATTTTTATATTTACAGAAGTTTTTGAAAGTTACAGATTGCTACAGACTGTTCTGTTTTTGACAGATTCTGTTTTTCGTGTGTTGTTTGCTTATTTTGATGAATCTATGAGTAGTATCGGGGGGTATGAACCATAGAGAAGTTGGAATACAGTAGGTTTAACACCAATATAAATAAAGAATGAGTTCATTACAGTACGTTAAAGTGGTGGTTTATTTTCTTATACTAACGGAGCTCACGAGACTTTCTGTTAAGTTTTGTGTTGTGAAGTTTTCAAGTTTTTTGGGTAAGGATTTGATGGACTATGGAATAAAGAGTGGCAAGAGCCTAAGCTTGGGGATTCCAAAGGCACCCCAAGGTAAAATTCAAGGACAACCAAAAGCCTAAGCTTGGGGATGCCCCGGGAAGGCATCCCCTCTTTCGACTTCGTCTATCGGTAACTTTACTTGAGGCTGTATTTTTATTCACCACATGATATGTGTTTTGCTTCGAGTGTCATGTATGATATGAGTATTTGATTTTTAGTTTGCCACAATCATCCTTGATGTACACACCTTTTGGGAGAGACACACTTGAATCAGAATTTATTAGAATACTCTATGTGCTTCACTTATATCTTTTGAGCTAGATAATTTTGCTGTAGTGCTTCACTTATACTTTTTTAGAGCACGGTGGTGTTTTTATTTTATAGAAATTATTGATCTCTCATGCTTCACTTATATTATTTTGAGAGTCTTTTAGAACAGCATGGTAATTTGCTTTGGCTATAAAGCTAGTCCTAATATGATGGGCATCCAAGATGGGTATAATAAAAACTTTCATATAAAGTGTGGTGAATACTATGAGAAGTTTGATGATTGATGATTGTTTTGAGATATGAGGATGGTGATATTAGAGTCATGCTAGTAGAGTAATTGTGAATTTGTGAAATTCTTGTGTTGAGGGTTGCAAGTCCCGTAGCATGCACGTATGGTAAACGGTGTGTAACAAATTTGAAGCATGATGTATTTCTTTGATTGTCTTCCTTTGTGTGGAGGTCGGGATCACGCGATGGTTAACTCCTACCAACCCTTCCCCTAGGAGCATGCGTGTAGTGCTTAGTTTTGATGACTTGTAGATTTTTGCAATAAGTATGTGAGTTCTTTATGACTAAAGTTGAGTCCATGGATTATACACATTCTCACCTTTCTACCATTGCTAAACTTGGGGGGGGGCAACAAAACCACTTTTCCACCACTGCAACCTTCTGTACCCGTAAGATCCCATCTTGGGGCCTTTTCCGACGATCTACCGGAGGGGGAATCTATCACGGAGGGCTTCTACATCAACACCATAGCCTCTCCGATGAAGCGTGAGTAGTTTACCAAAGACCTTCGGGTCCATAGTTATTAGCTAGATGGCTTCTTCTTTCTCTTTGATCTTCAATACAAAGTTCTCCTCGATTCTCTTGGAGATCTATTCGATGTAATACTTTTTGCGGTGTGTTTGCCGAGATCCGATGAATTGTGGATTTATGAACAAGTTTATCTATGAATATTATTTGGTTCTTCTCTGAATTCTTATATGCATGATTTGATATCTTTGCAAGTCTCTTCGAATTATCGGTTTAGTTTGGCCTACTAGATTGATCTTTCTTGCAATGGGAGAAGTGCTTAGCTTTGGGTTCAATCTTGCGGTGTCCTTTCCCAGTGACAGCAGGGGCAGCAAGGCACGTATTTTATTGTTGCCATCGAGGATAAAAAGATGGGGTTTATATCATATTGCTTGAGTTTATCCCTCTACATCATGTCATCTTGCTTAATACGTTACTCCGTTCTTATGAACTTAATACTCTAGATGCATGCTGGATAGTGGTTGATGTGTGGAATAATAGTAGTAGATGCAGAATCGTTTTGATCTACTTGACACGGACGTGATGCCTATATTCATGATCATTGCCTTAGATATCTTCATAACTATGCGCTTTTCTATCAATTGCTCAGCAGTAATTTGTTCACCCACCATAATACATGATATCTTGAGAGAAGCCACTATTGGAACCTATGGCCCCCGGGTCTCTTTCCTATTATATTGAATCTCCTTTATTTACTTAGCATCTCGTTTACTATTTTCCAATCTTTACTTTCTCACTTTTGCGAGTGATTGTGAAGGGATTGACAATTGCAAGGTTCTTGATTGTTTGTGCGGGTACTAGGTGACTTGAGCGTTGTCTCCTACTGGATTGATACCTTGGTTCTCAAAACTTAGGGAAATACTTACGCTACTTTGCTGCATCACCCTTTGCTCTTCAAGGGAAAACCAACGCATGCTCAAGAGGTAGCAGCTGCCGCCATGTGAGAAGATACGGCAGCCGTTTTGGCTGCCTTGGCCGCCCGAACGCAGATTGCGGCCGCGCTCACGAAGCTTGTGTAACACCCCAAATGTAATACTTCCTTATGGCAATATATATATAATTACATTATGGTCCTTATCCTTTCCTTGGGGATTCTTTTCAATTATGCCTTGTCATCTCATTTGCATTGTCATGTTTTTCTTTCTTTAAGCATTCATGCATTGCTTCATCACCATCATTGCATCATGGTCGTCATAGGGCATTTCATATTTTCATTGTGTTTTTCTCATCCTTGTTGTCAAGTGAGTTCTTCTTGCTCATGCTTTGGTGGTTTGATGCTAGACAATGCCCAATCCCTAAACCCTTCCAACTTGCACCACTTCCACTCCTTTCTTTTCCCTTTCTTTAAATTTTGCAAGTGGCTTTTAATCTCTTCTTTAAATGTTCATCTCCTCCCAACTTCTTTGGTACTTTGTCCTAAGCCACTGTGCAAAACCTCACTCTATTCTAAAATGTCTTGGTCAGGTTCAAAAATGACAGAAGTTTGAATCATATTAAAACTTGTTTTATTTTTCTACCTCTAAAAATGCCCAACTCATTTTTATAAAATAGGGCATAATTCCAGGAGCTAGGGAATATTTTTATTTTCCCCTAATTCCTTTTCTTTGGACCTGTGCTTTCCTTTTTGTTTTCTGTCTAAAGAAAATGGAAAATGAAAGGCAGCAGCAGCAGTGCACCAGCCGCACCCCACACCGCAGCCTCGGCCTCGGCCACCAGGCCGGCCCAGCTAACCAGCCGCAGCAGCCCGGGCCAGCAGCCCGCAGCGTCCCTCACTCCCTTTTGCACCCGCGCACACACTCGCCCCCTCTGTGTCGCCTCCACGTGGATGAGTCGGGCCCGCACATCAGCCACTGCGAGTGCGCCCGCACCCACCTTTGTTCCTCCTCGCATTCGCGCCATGGGGACCGCGAGCATGAGCACGCGCCGTCCGTCCCGTCGCCTCGGCCCCCCTCTTAAGACACCCAGGTGTCCACCAGCTCTCCTAGGGTTCCTCTTCCTCCTCCCAGCCGCCAGGTAAGCTTAGGGCCACCAGATCCGTCCCTCCACCACCCTCCCGAACGCATCTGAGCGCACGGCCTCGTTGCCGGCGTGCTCCCCGTCCTCCTCTGCCTCACCAACCGTGCCAGTCGTCTTCCTCGTCGTCGACTACGTCCACGACATCCTCTACACGGAGCCGAAAGCCTCTCCTGCGACGTCTTATTCCTCGGCTTCGACTCCGGCCACCGCGGTTGTTCGATCGAGCTCGTCGTCGACTCTGACCTCCTCCCGGCAAGCCGAGCACATCATCGTGTTCGTGGTGAGCCTTTGGTCCTTCCCATGCCTTTTTCCCTTCTTTTACGCACTCTAGTTACTAGTTCGCCGTGCGCCCAGGCTCGCCGCCGTCGGACCTCGTCTCCGACGAGTGTTCCAACCTCCTTAGCCCGTCCTTGCATGGTCAGCTTCTCCACCGTGTCGCGTAGATGCTGTAGCGTGTGCTCGCCGCTCCGCTAGGCCCTATTTGTGCTCAGCCGCAGCTCGTCGCCGCCGCTCTATTGTTGACCGCCGGCGTCGACTCCATCGTCGTCTCATGCGTCTAGTTGCACCCACAGACGCGGGATTCCTCAGTGGATCCATCGCGTGCATCCGCCGTTCCTTTTGGTCGTCGGAGCAGCCGCCGCACCTCGTCGTCGCCTCTGCTTCACCGGAGTGCGGTGGCTGAACTCTGCTCTGAATATATTTCAGAGGCAGTGCCTCTTCTATGTCAGTCACACCGTCCTAGCCCAGTTGCTCGCACCCTGCTCTGTTAACTCGTCGACGAGGGTTCGAATCCCCCTCGGGCCAGTGGTATAGGCCCCTTTTTGCTTTTTCTGTGACACTGACACCATGGCCCCACCTGGCAGCCTCGCTGTGCACTCGCACCCGCTCCCGCACCCACGCTGCCACATCAGCACCCCCTGTACCCACTAGTTAGTGGCTATGGCTAGTCCAGGCCGGGTCAGTTTAGTTTATTTTCTTTTTTGTTTTGAATTTAAATTCAGATTTGGCATTTCTTTTGCATATTTCATATCTTTTAATCTGTGCATCTGTTCAAAATACTTTATATATGAAAACTGTCTAGTTTTTAGTGTAGATTATTAATATGCAGTTTATTGCCATGTTAAAAACATTTAAATTGCTAGTTGTTATTGTTTTTGTGTTTAAAAATGTTCAAACTTGTTTAATTCATAACTGAATAACCATAGCTCCAAATTTGACAAACTTTATATGTTTTTGGGGTGGAAAAATGTGTAGTTTAAGATGGTGTTGTTACTTTGTGTCGGGGGAAACTGTCCACCACGAGCACCTATGGGACCGGAGCCCCTTGTCATTGCGGTGAGGGAGCGGAGGGAGCACAAAGAGCGGATCGAGGAGCGCACGCAGGCAGTTTACCCAGGTTCGGGCCGCGCGGACGCGTAAAACCCTACTCCTGCTTGATTTGTATTGAGTTTGTGAGCTCGGGAGCTTGAGGAACTAGCTACACCGAGCAACAGAGCTGTCTAGGTTCCGAACCCTTTCTACGTTGTGCATGGGCCTCCTTTTATAGCTCAAGGGGTCACCGACAGGTGCCAACGTAGAAGAAGGGCAAAAATGTAACTTTGGTGGTAGTTGTAACAGTGCAGGAACAGTGTATGAACAGTGCGTGAACAGTGGTCTTCACCTAACTTGACAGTGGGGGACAAGGGCATTAAATGCCCGTCACCGTCGACCCCAAAAGCACCCGTCCATGCGTCTCCGTTCGCCACGGCGATAGCCTCGTCACCGTGGAGTGCCACCGTGCCCCCCAGGCTGCACAGCCATCCGCCACGCGTCCCTGGAAGGGCCCCAGGGCGACGCATGGGCCGATGAGCTGGAGCGCGGGCACACAGCGCAGGTTCCCCCGGCAAGCACCTTGCCGGGGTCTTGATCTTGCCGGGCTGGGAAGCTTGTCGCTCCCCGGGCCCTTGCCGGGGCGCATGCTGCGCCAAGGCATATCTTCTGGGATGCAGTCTTCTGGTCTTCCTGGCAAGCTCCTCTTGCCAGGGTCTTGTGCTAAATGTGATAGTCTTGAGCCTGGGACGGCCCTCCCGGCAAGCTCCATTTGCCGGGGCTTTGATCTTCTGTCTTGTATACTTTGTTTTTGAATGGTTTTATAAGGATCAGAAAGGTCTCCGGCGAGCACGTGGTGAGCCCTGCCGCGGGAAGCTGCTACTGCCCGTGCACAAGTTGGGGTACTAAGGTACCCCTATCTTAGTACACCGACAGGAGCCCCCGAGCCTGGGCCATACACGGTGCCGAGCGCTGTTGGGCCAGGCCCAAAACAGTGCACGGACACACGCGGCCCACGGCACGCCGAATCCCCTTCCGCATCCGCCGCGCCCCTCCCTAATGGCACGCGTCGATTGCGGCGTCGTGGGAGAGATCGTGGCAACGTTCTTTAATGGAAAAGGCGAAACGTCCCCCACTCCCCCCTTAAAAGCAGAGGGAACAGGGGCAGTTTCCTTCCTCCGTCTTCACTTCGTCTTCAACCTCCAGAAATCCCACGCTGCGCTTTGCCTCCACACCTCCTCTGCCCTCTTCCGCACACGCGGCGCTGTCGAACTCCTCGCCCCTTCCCCCGCCGCCTCCGCCATGGCTCCGAAGGCCGAGAAGGCGAAAGCGGAGAAGGCCAAGAGGGAGAAATCCGAGCAGGCGGCGAAGCTCGCCGCCCTGCGGAAGAGGAATGTAGTCTTCGCGCCGAGGCTTAGCACGAGGGAACTCTGGAACAAGTATTACCTCTTCTGGGCCAAGGATACCAAAGCTCATCCCCGGACCAGAGTCTACCCCGCCGTCGCCAAAGATCTGCTTCCCGACGGGTACTTCTTCTTCACTGTCTTCTTTCACTTCTGCTTGTGCCCTCCGTTCTCGGAGTTTTTCTGTGACATCATGAACACGTACGGCCTCCACCTCCTAGACTTCACCCCCAACGCCATCCTTACGATGGCGGTTTTCGCACATCTGTGCGAAAACTATATAGGGATCTATCCAAACGTAGCGCTTTTTCGCCATTTCTTCATGCCTAGAGTAGAGGTTGGTGCTCCCCTCTCCGGAGGCATCTCCTGGATCTTCTGCTTGAACAAGAAGGAATCATATATGAAAGGAGAGCTCCGCGGCAAGTGGGAAGAGTGGCGCACAGACTGGTGTTGGATAGTGGAGGACCAGCCGGAGCCTTTCACTGCGCCGCGCACAACAGCCATAGTGCGCGGCAAGGACTGGAGCGAGTTGGCCCCGGATGATGTCAAGCTCAACGTCGCCCTTGTCAGGATACTTCGTCTCCGGGTAGCTAAATTGACCATCGGAGAGGTAGGGGCAGATTTCCTCCGCCGCCGCATTGCCCCTTTACAAGAGAGGAAAAGGCCAGCATGGGAGTTTGGCAATGCGGCAGACATTATGAGGCTGCGCCCAGGTTTGAACTTCAACTTCACGGCCCTGGAGCTGAAGGGGATGGTCCGGGAGCTTTTTAAGCACGACCCGGCCCATCCGGAGTGGTTTAGATCTCCCCGGGGAGTGGTGCCGCTGTGCAACAGCACTGCCCGGGACGCCTTGCGCGTAATGATGCCCGTGTGTGACTCTCACGGCGTCGACCCCACCTGGATAGTGCCCACGCCGGATGCAATTATGAGTTTCTTCGATAACTTGGTCGAGGTGCCGAAGAACACCGAGGAGAACAAGGGTCTCACTCGGGCCACCACAGAGCGGGACATAGCCTATATTGCTTCCCGGATGGAAGAGGCCGCCGCAACTGCAGCAGCAGGAGACTTCGGATTCACCATCGACGAGGCGGAAGCCGCGGACGAGGTGTGCCAAGCAGAGGAGGCCGAGATCCGCAGACTGCTCAAGCTTCCGCCCGACGAGCTTGCCGGGGTCCCTTCCCTGAGGCACGCCGGGATTCCCGGAGTCGTGAGCGAGGCAGCGGCAAGCGAGGTTGCCGGAGGGAACAGAGGTGCCGGAGGGAGCGGAGCCACCGGGGGGAGCGGAGCCACCGGAGAGAGCGGGGCCGCAGGACAAGATGCTGGACCCAGCGAACCCGCCGGGGAGGAGGAGGAGGACACCGAGGCCGATGAGGACTCCGGTGGGTCTCTGGGGCTCGACGATGATGCCTCATCGTCCTCGGAGAACTCCCCGCCTCGGGAAAGTCCCCAGCGAACACCGCTGAAGCGTCTCTGCAAGGCGGCTACAGCGAGAAGGACGCAGGCGCCCCGACAACAGCCTGCTCGCCGGACGACGCGCGCCACCAGAGCGAGCCAAGCCGCGACGG
The DNA here is from genome assembly GCA_902687465.1 of Secale cereale. NCBI lineage: Eukaryota > Viridiplantae > Streptophyta > Magnoliopsida > Poales > Poaceae > Secale > Secale cereale. Next base: position 311,587,174 of record LR738715.1, on the reverse strand, counting down.
AGGCGCCCCGCGCACTAGCCGCGGCGGAGGCGCCCCGCGCACCAGCGCCAAGCGGAGGGGGATCTTCTCAGAGCGGAGCGGCCGCTCCGCCTGCTCCTCGGGCCTCGGCGTCGGCGGGGGCTGGGTCGTCGCAGACCCTAGCCCCGGGGACCGCCGAGCGCCCGAGAGAGCCTTCTCCTCCTGCTCCTCGCGCCGGAGCAACTCAGGTGGAGTTCGATTTCTCCGCCCTTAGCGACGACGACGAGGAAGAGGAGTAAGCATCTGTAACTTATAGCTTCTTCAATTCTGACTTGATTCTTCTTCGTGATTCTAATCTTGTTCTTGTTTCGACTTCAGGACCTTGGCCCAGTGGATGGCAAAGCGGGCCAAAATCCCCGTGGTTGAGGTCGAGGACGACTCGCCCGTCGCGGCGACAGGGGACACGACGGCGACAGGCTCGTCGGACCAACCTGCTGCTCCGAGGAGCAGCCCCCAGCGCAGCCCCCAGCGTAAGTCTGGTTTTGAACTTCCTACTTGTCGGGCGCGCTTGAGGTTTCAGCTTGGTACTAACGTTTTGTTGTCTTGCTTGTCTTGTGCAGAAACGGAGCCGCAGCTGCAGGAGCGCCCGGAGACTGCCTCCGGCGAGCCACCGGCTCCGCCCTCCCCGCCAAGGGTAGACTCCCCGGCGAGGGAGAACGTTCCGACGAGGAGGGGCACCCCGCCAAGGGCGGGCTCCCCGCCAAGGGCGAGCAGCCCGACGAGGGCAGCCACCCCGCCAAGGGAGGGCACGGGCGGCCCTCCGCCAGCAGGGGCCACTGCTCCACCGCCAAGGGAGGACTCCCCGGCGAGGGAGCCAGTCGTCGAAGATGTCCGCGAAGGTAAATTTTGCAGCTTTATCTTCTTGGATTTGTCTTTTTGGATATTTGCTTGATAGCTTCTTTTCTTCTTCTGCTAGATCCTCCCGCGCCGGACCGGATGGAGACCGAGGTCATCGGCGAGGAGGGCGCGCAAGGCGACGGCGGCAGCGCCCCTGTCGTTGAAGACATGGCAGGAGCCGACGAGCCTGCCGCTGAGGAGACTGCTCCAACCGCAGATGCCGCGGCCGGGGAGGGGGACGGTGACCACACTGCCGGCCCGGAGGCAGCAGGAGCGTCGAGCGCTGCACCGGCCGTCGACCCCTCCGCCGATAAGGAGCAGCCCGGCTTCTATCTTGAGGCCCCCAATGGCGTCTTCATTCAAGTGCCGTGGGGGTCTTCGTCGCGAGCCCCCGTGGAGGGAGAGACCTTTGATGGAGAGGTCCTCGCCTCCGCGGGGTTGAAGATTGTTGAAGCGCCTCGCGGGAGCGATGAGCCCGAAGAGGAGAAACTTCTCCGCCAGCTCCTGGCCCTTTACCGGGCCAGGCAGGCTAAACTGGAGTCGCGAGAAGCCCTCACCGCCAAGGCCGGAGCGGACTTGGAGAAACGCGCCGCAGAGCTCCGCGCCGCCAACCAGGCAGCTCTCCGCGACTTGGCGGAGGAGCGCGAGAGGCTCACCGGAGAGCAGCAGGAGTTTCTTCTGGAGAAAGCTGAGGCCGAGGAGCAGCATCGACTAGTTGGTGTGGAGCTGTCCCGGCGAGAAGGAGTGCTCAACCAGCGGAAGGTTGAGCTCGACGCCCATGACGACGAGCTCACCGCCCGGGAGCAGGCTCTTGGCGGGGCCCTGAAGGAGGCAAAGGAAGCCGCTGCCGCCGCGGAAACCGCCAAGAAGGACCTTGAAGCCAAGGTGGCGCAGCTGGAGGAGTACCTGAAGGCGAGCACGGAAAGGGTCACCGCGCTCAACATAGAGCGCGAGAAAGACACCCATACCAACTCGGACCTCCAGGTACGCCTCTCCAAGCAGGGCGACGAGCTCAAAGCCGCCAAGGACTCAATTGCTGATCTGGAGTTGAAGGTCCCCACTTTGAAAGATTCACTTGATGCCGCCCGGGACCGCGAGACCAAGCTGAAGGAGGAGCTTCGCAAGGAGCGGGAGCTGGTGGAGAGCGCTGCCACCTCCGCGAACATCTTCAGCCAGGCGGTGGAGCAATGGACGGAGGAGCTGGTCACTTCCGCCGCCAACATCGACAAGGAGCTAATGGCGCTGAAGGTGGAGCACCTTGTGTACTCTCCGGACCCAAATCTTCCCCACAGCGCCAAGCTCAGTCTTTTCTTCAGGGGGATCGCGCCGGCGCTTGCACGTCTACAGGAGAAGCTCCCCGCGCAGCTGGCCGAGGAGTCGCGCCAGCTCTGCGCGGGTACCTTGGAGCGCGTCTTGACCAAGATTGTCTACCGCAACCCCGGTATTAATCTTGTCAACGTTCTCCGCAGTTTGCCGGCCGACGCAGATCAGGAGGCGCTGAAGGCGCAGGTCGCCCACATCATCGCCAAGGTGAACAAGATCTCCAGGCGTGAAGGCGATCGCGTAGACTAGGCCTCTTTCTTCTTATTTCCTTTGCTGCTGCAAAGTGTGCCATGAACATGAACCTATTAGTCATTGCGACAAGTTATCTCTGTAATATATTATCTTATTTCCGAGCAATTGACGCAGTGTTATCTCCCTTGTTTTTGGTCCTTTACTTTGTATGCTTTTTACCCTACGCTTTTAGGGAACTTGCCGACAAGGGAACCTTGCCGCGAGCGCTGAGTGCTGGACTCAGAGCAGCCTGCTGGCAAAGGCCTTATCGGCAAGCAACCTTGCCGCAGCTAGTCGCAACGCACTTAGCTTGCTGAGCGAACTCGAAAACGAAATAAGGGCGCGACACTTGTCGCAGCTCACTTAAGCCGTTGAGCGTACTCGAAAACAAGACAAGGGTGCGGCTAGCCACGGGTAGGTTCCTCCGCGCACAGGTTTTCCATACAAAGTGTGGTTGTTCAAGGAAGATAACTAAAATTTAAAAATTTTGAACTGCTCAAATTCTGGTAACTTAGCTTTCATAATCTGTTCGTTCTCCGGTAAGCTTCTCTTTCTTGATTAGCACTTGGTTCGTCCTCCACCTCCTTCCCCCCCCCC
>LR738715.1:311460232-311575492 GCA_902687465.1 Secale cereale | reverse complement strand
ATATATATATATATATATATATATATATATATATATATATATCTGTTTTAAATTAATGCACCTATATATTGGTCATGGGTGGAAGGCTTGGCCTTCTGCTTGGTGTTTTGTTACACTCGTGCCACCTTAGGACCCGTTAAACCGGTGTTATGTTCCTTGATTTTTCGTTCCTAACACGATTGGGGTTTATGGGCCCCCCTTGATAATTCGCTCTGCTTAAAGCTTTTCCAGCAAGGCCCAACATTGGTTTTACATTTGCCTAACAACTAAAACTTGCATAGGGAGTTGCAAACCCGAGTTCTTAATCAACAACCCGGGCCAGTGCTCCTCATGAGTGTTAGTCCAAACTGGTGGTTATGCGGGGACACCTTGGGGAAACCTGAGGGCGGATATTACCTGTAGAATCACCCATCCGGTCGTGGCCTGAGACGAGATACACGCGGCTACTATCAGGGTGTCGGCACGCCGGGAGGTCTTGCTGGATTAGTTTTACCTTTGTCGAAATATCTTGAGCACGGGATTCCGAGAATACTTGGGTCTTCCCAATTTGGAGTCGCGACTCCGCAGATCATGAGCTTTTGATGGGCTAAGTAGGGACACCCGTGCAGGGTTTTAAACTTTCGAAAGCCGTGCCCGCGGTTATGTGGCAGATGGGAATTTGTTAATATCCGGTTGTAGATAACTTGACACCATATCCTTAAGAATACACTACATGTGTGAGTAACCGTGATGGTCTCTTTCCTAAGGGCTTCGAGAAGTGAACACGGTGGGGTTATGTATGAACGTGAGTAGCTAGGATCACTTCTTGATCAACTTGCCGAACGTTGGCACATATTCTCCTCTCGCTCTGAACTCGTAAGCTAGTTGCTTAGAGCATGCCGCAAACACTTTATTACCCTTCCCGACCTAAAGGCTTTGTTAGTTTTGATACCCGGGAATGGGATTGCTGAGTCCTTGTGGCTCATAGATTACTACACATACCAGATGCAGGTATAGCCGAGAACGATGCAGGAGATGGGTCAGAACTGCACTGGGAGTTCGATGAAGAGCGTTGTCATTACTATGTATCATATCCCGACGATCAGTAGTGGTTCCTACTAGGAGTGATCTGGGCTTGTGTTTGTGGTATCTTTCTCGTTTGGATTTCGTCCATAGTCGGACCCTCTGTTATTTGGATGAATGTATGCTATTGTGTTCATTGTGTGACGTGGCGAGTGTAAGCCAACTATTTTACTCTTTCATCCCTGAACTTTTACATGAGTTGTGCAAAGATACCATGCTTGCGATCATTCCAGAATGCTCTTATGTCTCTAAGTCGCGCCTCGACACGTGGGAGATATAGCCGCATCTTGGGCATTACAGCTTGCTAGTACACGCCTAGCGGCTGCAGCCGCGATCTCGCCGGAGTGGGCCGCCGAAGTTGCCCTCACGAAGCTGGTCCACGTCCCCATCTTTCATAGGCGACAATTGAACAGTGAAATGATATTTGGGGAGTGAGCTAGTGTGCTTGATACGTCGACTGTGGACTGTAGCCGACGCACCTTCTTGCGTAAGCCGTATGCGTATTATATATACACCGACAGTGCTACAGGATATTTTGTACTGCATCTCACATGGTTGGTGATAATAAACTGTGTGTGATCTACTTGAGTTTTTGTCTTGATTTGAATTACATAATGGGGTCACAACTGCAAAGTATGGTGTTTGAATTGCTAGAACTTTTATCTACAGTGAACATGCAACTATGGGTGTGTCATCAAAAAATGGAGTTATTCAGGGTTCTTTTGGACATTTTAATACATTAACTTGGTTTTCTATGCATTTCAGGCGCACAATTCAAACTTAAACTACATGCACATGCTCCGGTGCACCAAAATGGGTTGTAAAATGATATATGTTTCCATGGGTTGATGCTTATGTCCCATTCAAGAAATGGGGATGAATTTCAAACACCACGGCACCGTGACTCTCCGGGAAACATTGAGGTGCTTGCTTTTGTAATTTTAGTAAATACAAAACTTGTCTAAATTCATGAACCTTGGCATGCTATCATGGAACGACATCAACTTGTTGGGTAAAAAAATGTCCTAGTTGGGGCAGGTTTGGGTATAAGCTTCTCACAAACCATAGCTTCTCATAACAAGCCTAATGGTTTTGGTAGGGAACGTGCGACCTTTGGAGACGAAACGGCATCCATTGCCTCTTATTGCGTTCAAAAAATTTCTAGTGTCAACATAGAACAACAGGAGTGTTGTGTTAAGTTTTGGAATTTTTTGGGCTTTGTTTGGACATTTTTATACATTAACTGGGGTTTCTAGGCATATTATGTGCATAATTCAAATTTGAACTACAGGCACATGCTCCAGTGCATATAAATTGGTTGAAAAACAAATCTATGTGCTCTATTGCATGCTTAGGTTCCATGCAAGAAATAGGAATGAATGTCAAACACCCAACCACTGTCACTCGGCCGCAAACATTGAGATACCTGGTTTTTAAATTCTAGTAAATCCCAAACTCGTCTGAAATTCATGAAACCTGGCATGCTATCGTGGAGCGGCGTAAACATGCCGTGGTAATTTTTTTGTCCCATTTGGGGCAGGTTTGGGTATAAGCTTCTCACAAACCAGAGCTTCTCACAACAAGCCTGATGGTTTCGGTAGGGAACGTGCCAACTTTGGGAAGAAACGATATCCGTTGCCTCTTATTGCTTTCAAAAACTTACTAGTGTCAACATAGAACAACATGAGTGTTGTGTTAAATTTTGGAATTTTTCGGGGTTCGTTTTGACATTTTTATACATTAAGTGGGTTTTCTAGACATTTTATGTGCGTGATTAAAATTTGAACTACATGAACATGCTCTAGTGCATATAACTTGGTTGAAAAAACAAATATGTGTCCTTGGGTGTATACTTAGATCCCATGCAAGAAATGTGAATGAATTACAAACACCCTGCCACCGTCACTCGGCCGCAAACATTGTGATACTTGGTTTTTAAATTCTAGTAAATCCAAAACTCGTCTGAAATTCGTGAAACTTGGCATGCTACCATGGAGCGGCTATCAACATGCCGTGGTAAATTTGTTGTCCCATTTGGGGCAGGTTTGGGTATAAGCTTCTCACAAACCAGAGCTTCTCAGAACAAGCCTGATGGTTTCGGTAGGGAACGTGCCACCTTAGGGGATGAAACGATATCCATTGCCTCTTATTGCTTTCAAAATATTTCTAGTGTCAACATAGAACAACATGAGTGTTATGTTAAAGTTTGGAATTTTTTGGGGTTCGTTTGGACATTTTTATACATTAATTGGGTGTTCTAGGCATTTTATGTGCATAATTCAAATTTGAACTACATGCACATGCTCCAATGCATATAAATTGGTTGAAAAATCAAATATGTGTCCTTGGGTGCATGCTTAGGTCCCATGCAAGAAATGGGAATGAATTTCAAACAACCTGCCACCGTCACTAGGACGCAAACATTGAGATACATGGTTTTTAAATTCTAGTAACTCCAAAACTCGTCTGAAATTCATGAAACTTGTCATGCTATCATGGAGCGGCATCAACATAACATGGTAAAAAAATTGTCGCATTTGGTGCAGGTTTGGGTATAAGATTCTCACAAACCAGAGCTTCTCACAACAAGCTTGATGGTTTTGATAGGAAACATGCCACCTTTGGGGACGAGACGATATATGTTGCCTCTTATTGCTTTCAAAAAAATTCTAGTGTCAACATAGAACAACATAAGTGTTGTGTTAAATTTTGGATTTTTTGGGGTTCGTTTGGACATTTGTATACATTAATTGGGTTTTCTAGGCATTTTATGTGCATAATTCAAATTTGAACTACATGCACATGCTCCAGTGCATATAAATTGGTCAAAAAATAAAATTTGTGTCCTTGGGTGCATGCTTAGGTCCCATTTAATAAATAGGAATGAATTTCAAACACCAGAGCACTGTTGATTGCCGACAAAACATTGAGATACTTTGTTTTAAAATTCTGATAAATCCAAAACTCGTCTGAAATTCATGAAACTTGGCATGCTATCACAGAATGGCAGCCGACATGTTGTGGTATTTTTTGTGTCCATTTTGAGAGAAGGTGCACTCGAATAACAGTCAACAAAGGCATATTGAAACAAATAGCTGCCACTCTAACATCGCAAATGTTTTAGATAGAACACCTGTATGTAAACCGATAGCTTCACAGTAAGCCAAGGGAAAATGTGTCGAGCAGGATATGTGCAACTCTTCATCGCAAACGTTTTAGATAGAACACCTGTAAGCAAAGTGAGAGCTATGGTCTTCCGCAGTAAGCCAGGGGAAAATTCGCCATGCGGGAGTTGTGCATCTCTTCAATGCAAACGGTTCAGATTGAATAAGGTATGCAAAGCAATACTTCGACGCTAAGCCAAGAGAAAATTTGGCAAGCATGATTTGTACCTCCCTTCAACGCAAATGGTTTTTTCGAATGACCCGTGTGCAACCACGTAATGACAATTTGGTAAGATTTGCATCTGTCATATTGGGTATATTGTCATTTGTCAAACTGGAACGATTGGCATTTGTTGATCTAGTAACATTGCCATTTGTCAATCCTTGTAACAGTGCGATTTGTCAAAATATGCAGCTAAAAATCACTAGCACTATCTAATTTTTGCAACTAAAATTTGGTAATTAAGCATAGATTTCATTCATAGGTTAAGCAGTCGTTCTTAATTTATACAAACAGTTCAACTCGACAGTTGAACCGACCAAACTTTTCCCCAATTGTTGCCAAACACGTACTGAAATAGCTAGGTCAACTATATATACTAGCTAATTTTATGTACGTTGTACAGTTCCACCACATCTATAGTCAGATGAACTGAACAAAATAGCCCCTAAATACTACTACTACTATGGAGGGGCTTTGTACTACTTCCGGCAACCTCTCCTTTGCCGAGCGCGCTCAGTAAGAGGAAGAGGAGGAGGCACCTACCGATGAGCTGGACAACTGCACTACGGTGCCTGCCGCCGCTGCACCTTCAACGACGCTCACCTTGAACGCCCTCTAACGCTCCAGACGACCTCTCTCGAAGTGGCCGAACTGCTCGTAGATCTCTTGATTCCTCGCCTTTGCGTCGGCGTGTGCTGCGACCACGGCTGCGGTAAGGCTCTTTGCATGCTCGACGAGGCGCTCCTCCTCCTCCCGCAGCAGCTCGATGTAGCGCACAAGGTCGTTGACGCACGTGTGGGCCTCCACCTCCGCCTCCCTGCTTCGGGTGGCGGTGGCGGAGTGGGTGGCTGGCGGCCACGGCGGCCGACGATGGGGTGGCGGCCACGACCACCACCATCCGCCTTTGGGCTGCAGTGGTGGAGCGGGTGATGGCCACGGTGGCCGGTAGTGGGGTAGCGGCCATGACAGCCACCTCCCGCCTTCGGGCCGCGGCGGCGGCGCGGGCGATGGCCCTGATGGTTGTGTGGCGGCAACAGCGGCTGGCAACAGGTGCTGATGAACATCGGTGGCGGAGCGTGTGGTAGGTCTTCAGCGAACACCCAACAGGGACGTCACGCGCACTACACTACGCTGGGGACTGCGCCGCCGCCACGGTGTAACCTCCCAGCTGGAGCTGTCCTCTGATGACGGCGGAGTGGCTGAGCGACGACGACAGACCAGTGCCATTGATGATTGTGGTAGAAGCAGACGAGATAAGCTATGGGGAGGGATGGGGAAATTTGATGCAGGACTCGCCGACCGTGAGGGTTTATATAGTAGGCTGGTAAGCATTGGGATTTCGGGGGATTTCACCGAGTCAGGCAGGAAGCTTGCGCGGGAATCTACGCGGTTGCGCGGGAATGGGCTCACGCAACCGCGCAGATTCCCGCGCAAGCTTCCTGCCCGACTCAAGTTGTCTGCGGCAGCGGGGTGACAAGACGTGCGAGAGGAGGATGAAAGGACACGTACACATACGGTTAATAGAAAAATCGATTGCGATTTAATTACCTACTATATCCATGTCCTGGTTTATAAGTAGAATTTAACTAATGAAATACGAATGCTTATGGCCAAATATTATATCGTTGGATTCGTATTTGAACATAGTTTCCAGTTATATATTTTTTGTAACATTCTTTAACATGTTGTTGGTTAAATTTAAGGTTATATACCAGCAAGCGTTTGCCCACAACACACATGGCTTATTCCATCACAAACAGCTCGGATGGATCAACTATATGCCACGTATCGCACACGCAACTCTAATATGGTTCGTGCTTGATGTCTCCGACATCACTCGACATAGTTCGTCTTATTTGCCACGTATCACTGTGTCGGCTTCTGCTCGCATCCCTCGGCAAGCTCTGCTCACAGTTAGGCGCTGCGGCGCACTCTGCTCGCGTCCGTCGGCACGCTCGGCTTGTGGACAACTTTTCCTTGCGTGTTCAACTGCTATATGCATATATATGGTTGCTCCTTGTTGAGGCAACCGTGGAGCGCTCTGCCAAAGGTTGGGCCTGCGCACGATCACGTCGAGCCCCCATATGCATGCGGTTGTGTCGCGCACGTTGCCATGCGATGCAGTTACATGCGGCACGATGGAGTTACGCACTACAAATTAGAACTGCTATCAGGGCGTGTTGATATTCCAGGTCGTCCGGCTTCCCCTTTAATTCCTGCAGCCATTATAACCTTAGTCTCTTCAACCTTTCAATCGCGCCCCACAATACAACAAGTACAAATGATGACACATAGAGAGGGGATGTCTAGCGCCGCTCCAATGGATTTCGGCGAGCATAAAGTGGAGACCCACGCTAGGGAGAGGGATCTCTCGGTGGTGTACAGCATCGACCCGGCCGTGGTGGACGACTACATCAACACCGTTGAGCAGTTGCTTGCTCGAGACAAGTACAAGGTGGTCGACATCGACCTCCAGTACACCGCTGGTCGTCCCAACATAGATCAAAAGATTGCCATTGCCCAGTTGCGCGTGTGGCATCATGGCCTCATCTACCACTACTGCATGGCCACAGAGCCTTCCGACCGTTTTGCTAGGATTGTCAACAGCACCGACTACAAGTTCGCAATGGTGGAAACCACCAACGATGTAAAAGCGCTGAAGGTTACGATCTTGGCCTGCAAGAACCTTGTCGAAATCTCTACGCACTACAGGGTCTGGGGCAGCACGAAGAAGGACTCCCTGGTTGAACTTGCCTCGGCCATCATCGATCCATACTACGAAAATATGAAGCGGGATGCCAACAGAACACGTCCTATATCCTGGCATGTGGCCTGGATGTGGCAACTGGATGAACCTCACCTCAGGTTCACGGCCAAGAGCGTGTACACATGCTACGAGATGCACATGCGGATCGTTGACATGAGGAAGTGCCTCGTTACCCAAATCGACGAGGCCGGATCGAGCCACAAGCAGAGCAAGCGCCACAAGAAGTAGATGATGATCATATGATCGTTTATCCTAGTTAATCATACATGTAATATATAGTTTACTTTGGTGTTTGGAAATGTCATGTGTGTAGTAGCCACCTATGTAATTATGCATGTAATAGTTTATTTTTGTGTGTGCAAATGCCATGGTTGTAGTAGCCACCTATGTAAGTGGATGTTTAATTTGTTTATGCAACCATGTCCATATATGTTGTTGTTCTGTATGCAATCCCATCACACAACACACACATCTTATTAGCATCAATCATCTCACTACTAGGAAAAGGGCTATAGATGATATTGACACTAATGGCGCTCCATGCATGTGGTGCGCCATTGCTATATAGAAATGGCGCACCAGATACTGGTGCGCCATTAGTGTCCTCATTACTAATGGTGCACCACACACACGGTGCGCCATTACTAACATATTTTTTTTATTTTCCAAAACTACTAATGGCGCACTAGGGCAAAGTGCGCCATTACTAGTTTTAACTAGTAATGGCGCATCACACACTCTGTGCGCCACCACTAACAATTTTTTTTTATTATTTTAACTTTTTTTTCAAAACTAGTAATGGCGCACCTGGGTACAGAGCGCCATTACTAGTTCAAACTAGTAATGGCGCACCACAACCACGGTGCGCCACTACTAATAACTTCACCAAATGCACCCCCGCCTTTTCAGGTTTAAAAAAAATAAAAGAAAATGATGCAAATGTCAAAAAAAATAAAAATAATAAGTTTCCCATGGGATATGTGGTCTAGTTATTCGAAAAATTTACAAATATGAATTTTGACTTTATTTGCAAAATCTCTCTGGAATTTAGTAAAACGGTTATAACTTTTGCACACGAACTCGGATTAAAAAGTTTTTTATATGAAAAATCATCTAGTTGAAAAGTTACATCCGAATTCAACTGGGGGGGGGGGGTCCCCGTTGAACATTTTCAAAATCTCAAAAAACCTAACAGAACGAAAGTTATGGGGCTTTTAAGATCTAGAGGGGGGAATATCCAAAAAAGTCAAACTTACTAGTGGCGCACCATTTGCTAGGTGCGCCACTAGTAACAGAATTTTTTTATTTTTTTGGAAAAAAAAATTGGATTTTTTTTTTGGAAATTGTTTTCAAATTATGATACGTAATATGACCGGCAAGTTTGAAATATTTTCTCAAAATTTCATCACCCTCATGAACATGACCGGGAGGTTTAATAGGATTGATATGATAGATATATCAACAAGTGCCTGTGAAGTGAGCTGGTGCTGTGGTTGGATAGAACTTCAAAGTTAAGCGTGCTCGGGCTTGAGTAGTGTGAGGATGGGTGACCTTCCGGGAAGTTTGACCACGAAGTGTGATTTGACTTGAGATTAAGCATATTGACCTGAGATTAAGAAGAAGAATAAATTTCAGAAAAATATTGAATTTTTTTAGTAATGGCGCACTTCTATGTGGTGCACCATTATTAAGTCAGATAGTAATGGTGCACCTCTACGCATACTAATGGTGCACCAGGTGGTGCGCCATTAGTGCCTGGGATACTAATGGCGCACTATGTGGTGCGCCATTAGTATTAATTACTAATGGCGTGTTAGTAGTGGCGCACCTGTAATGCGCCATTAATGGCCAAAATAGGTGCGTCACTAACAGGCCTTTTCCTAGTAGTGTCTGTGTTAGCATCGGTCTTCACACACATTTCTGATTACAGATCTGTTTGCCGCGTATCACACACATCTTGTTATATTGAACCGTTTATGTTCTCTTGTCTCAAGACGTTCAGTTTATCCGAGTGAACCGTATGTTGTATATCGCACACACCTTGATCTGGCTGACCATTTCTATTGTGTTGCCTAATCACAAACAGTTCATCCGAGTGAACTGTATGCTGTATATCGCACACACCTTCATATGGCTGCTCGTTTCTTTTGTTCCTCCTCATCGCAAACAATTAATTGAACTGAACCGTATGCCCTGCATTTCAGACGCAACTAAAATCTGAACCGTGTTTGATGCATCCGTCATCGCAAACGTTTTGCACCTTTTTTACATGTTTTTTTACACCACCGTTTGCGATTATTGCATCGCACACAGTTTTGTCGAAGGGTCTCTGATCGTAGTGTCACGTTAGCAGCATCCTGCAGTACTGGTAGAGTCTATCACACCTGATCATCACGTGGTGCTTCGAAACGACAAACTTTCGCAACGGTGCACACTTGGGGAGAACACAATTTTATCTTTAAATTTTAGTGAGGGTTCACCTTATAATGCTACCATCGTCCTAAGCAAAATAAGATGCATAAAAGGATTAACATCACATGCAAATCATAAGTGACATGATATGGCCATCATCTTGCACTTTTGATCTCCATCTCCAAAGCACCGGCATGATCTCCATCGTCACTGGCATGGCACCATGATCTCCATCATCGTGTCTCCATCGGGGTTGTCACGCCGACCGTGCTTCTACTAATATTTCTACTGTTTAGCGATAAAGTAAAGCATTACATAGCGCATAATAATTGACACGCGGGTCATACAATAATTAAATACAACCCTATGGCTCCTGCCAGTTGCCGTATTCATCGACATGCAAGTCGTGATAATCTATACAAACATGATCATCTCATACATCAAATATATCACATTATGTCTTTGGCCATATCATATCACATCATACCCTGCAAAAACAAGTTAGACGTCATCTAATTTATTGTTGCATGTTTTACGTGGTTGCTATGGGTTTCTAGCAAGAATGATTCTTACCTACGCAAAGCCAGAATGGTGATATGCAAATTTCTATTCAACCTTCTACAAGGACTGCCTTTGTTGAATCCAATTCAACTCAGGTGGGAGAGATAGACACCCGCCAGCCATCTTTATGCAACAAGTTGCATGTCTATCGATGGAACCGGTCTCATGTACGTGGACATGTAAAGTTGGTTCGAGCCACTTCATCCACAATACCGCTGAATGAAAATAAGACTAGGGACTGAATATCAACGCCCACAAACTCCTTTGTGTTCTACTCATGATGTCATCTACGCATAAACACTGTTGGGGAACGTTGCATGGGAAACAATTTTTTTTCCTACGAACACCCAAGATCAAATCTAGGAGATGAACATGTACGAGAGGAGAGATTGGATCTACATACCCTTGTAGATCTCTAAGAAAAAGTGTTAAGAAACACAGTTGATGTAGTCGATCATCTTCGCGATCCAATGACGATCCGTCCCGCGAACTCCGATCTAGTGCCGAACAGACGGCACCTCCGCGTTCAACACACGTGTGGATTGATGACGCCTTCACCTCCTCGATCCCGTGAGTGATGGTGAAGTAGTAGCTCGAGTCCTCCGGCAGCATGACGGCGTGGTGGCGGTGGTGGTGGAGAAATCTCAGCAGAGCTTCGCTAAGCACTACGGAGAAGAAGATGGCTACGAGGGGGAGGAGGATTAGCGCCGTGGCATGAATAGATCTGCATGGGTAGGCGACCCTCTCTCCACCTCTCTATATATAGGGGGAAGGGAGGAGGAGGCGCGTCCCTAGATCCCATCAAGGGGGAAGCGACCAATAAAGAGAAACCCTAGATGGATTTTGGCCCCCCACCCCTTAGGACACTTGGCCCCAAGGGCAAAGGGGTGGGATGCCCTAGGGAGACATCTCACCTCATCTGGCAACGTGGTAAGGGGGCTTGGCGAGTACAACCCCTTAGTGGGCTGGTGTGATCCCTCCCCTTGGCCCATGAGGCCTCCCAACACTTGTCGAGGCCCCTGGAACCCCTTTCGGTCATGTTGGTCATCACCTGGTACCCCCGGTCCAATACCCTTCGTCCAATATATGAATCTTCACCTATAGGCCATTTTGGAGTACCTCGTCACGTCCAGATCTCATTCGGGACTCCAAACAACCTTCGGTAACCGCCCTAATGACTCAATTATACTTATAACATCACCAAACGTTAAGTGTGTAGACCCTACGGGTTCGAGAAATATGCAGACATGACCGAGACACCTCTATGGTCAATAAGCAATAGCGGGACGTGGATGCCCATATTGGTTCCCACTTATTCTACGAAGATCTTATCGGTTGAACATCGATGTCAAGGATTCAATTAATCACGTCTGTAGTTCCCTTTGTCTATCGGTATGTTACTTGCCCGAGATTCGATCGTCAGTATCTCCATACCTAGTCAATCTCGTTACCGATAAGTCTCTTTACTCGTGTCGTAATACAAGATCCCGTGGCTAACCCATTAGTTACATTGCTTGCAAGCTTCTTGTGATGTTATATTACCGAGTGGGCCCTGAGATACCTCTTTGTCATACAGAGTGACAAATCCCAGTCTTGATCCATGCCAACTCAACAGACACCCTTAGAGATAGCTGTAGAGCACCTTTACATTAACCCAGTTATGTTGCGACATTTGGTACACACAATGTATTCCTCCGGTGTCAGTGAATTGCATGATCTCATGGTCATAGGAACATATATACTTGACATGCCAAAAATGATAGCAATATAAACTTGATACGAACATATTCTACATTTATAGTTTGGGTCTTGTCCATCACATCATTCTCCTAATGATGTGACCTTGTTATCAAATGAAAACTCATGTCCATGGCTAGGAACCCATAGCCATCTTTGATCAATGAGCTAGCCTGGTAGAGGCTGACTAGGGACATCTTGTTGTCTATGTATCCACACATGTATTGGAGTTTCCGATTAATACAATTATAGCATGGATAATGAAAGAGTATCATGAATAAGGAAATATGATAATAACCAATTTCTTATTGCCTCTAGGGCATATTTCTAACAGGATGAACTTACCAAATATGCTGACCCTGATGGTACAAAAGACCCTAGTTTTGATGATGATAAACCTAATAAGGGCAAGAAAAACGGTGTTGGTAAGGGCCAATAGCAACATGGATCAGGTCAGAATGGAAATAATAATAATCATGGTAACGGTAGCAAGCGCAAAAACCCCGTTGGCGGGTCTAATTTTTTGGATAACACCAACACTGGGTTCAAGAATCAGCATCGTAATGGCAATGGCAAGCGCCTTTAGATGTGGGGAAGCCAAAAATATTTGAGAAAGCTCTCAATGCTCCTTGTCCGAAGCATAGTTATCCCAGCAAGCCATCTGCTCATGCTTGGAAGGATTGTTATACTATGAGGGAGTTTAGGAACCAGGTGTTTCGACAGCATCACGACAATGATAATGGGCCGACCGGCATGCCACGCCCTGGCGTCTTTCCAGGAGCCGGCTACGGTGGTGGCAACTCAAGTTTGGGATATCAGAACCAAGGCAGCCATGGTAGCCATAATCAACAGTCTGGTCCTAATAATCAGTAGCAAAGCAATAAGTCAGAATATCAGAGTAATCTGAAGCAGCTCAACAGTGGCTAGTATCATGTCTTCACGACGAGTACCTGTAAGCGGGACCGGAAGGTTCATAAGTGGCTAGTCAACATGGTTGAGGCAGCAATACCGATGTACTTAATTTGGTCTGAGCAAGCAATCACGTGGAGCCGGGCGGATCACCCACCCTGGGTTGATAATCCGGGTCATCTGGCTCTTGCCCATAGTTTTGACTCCTATTTGATGTCGCCGAGAAGTTTGCCATACGAGGGTGTTATGTTGTCGAAGAGGATTAATTCCAGATGGCCCAGGATGTGAGGATGATTAGGGAGTTAAGTCCTTTGCGTAGGCTGGATGGAAGTTTGTCTTTGTCGCGGTCCACCAGTCGAAGAAGTCGGTGCTGTATTCAGCCGGTATTGTGGGTATGCGGGAGCAATCCAAGATGTCATGCCAAATAATAACCGAGAAGACGCACCCAACGAGGAGGTGGTCTAGAGTTTCGTCGTCTTGGCCGCACAGTTGGTAGATGGGGTCGTGCAACAAGTCGTGTCATGCGCGATGGTCGGCGGTCTAACATCGGTTGAGGGAGGCTGGCCAGTGAAAGATCTTCGTGTTGGAGGGAGCCCAAGTCTTCCACAAGAGCTGCCAATAGGGTGTGGTGGTAGCCCCAAGGAATAGCGCATGGTAGGCAGACCGCATGGTGTAGTTGCCATCGATAGTCCACTTCCAAGAAAGCTTATCAGGATCCTCACAGAGTTCAATGCCACTACTGCAGGATGGTCCAAGCGCGACAGACGAATCAAAGACCCTTCGACGAAACTGTGTGCGATGCATCAATCACAAACGGTGATGTAATAAAACCATCAAAAAATAAGCAAAATGTTTGCGATGGCGGTGACATCCAACAGGGTTCATATTGGAGTTGCGTGTGCGATGAGTGGCAAACGGTTAATCCAGAAGAACTGTTTGCAATGATGCAGAACAACATAAATGGGCAGCCAGGTGAGGGTGTGGGTGATATACGCCATAGAGTTCACTAGGATGAACTGTGTGTGATTAGGCAACACAATACAAATGGTTCAACTGAACAAGATCTGTGTGATACGTGGCAAACAGCTCCGTAATCAGAAATGTGTGCGAAGAAAAAAAAATGTCATCGTTCTGGGAACGGGGGTACCCAGACTTGCCTGCCTGCGGCCCAGAGTGTGGCTTATCAGGCGGCCTGGTACGGCCCAACCTCATCAGCAATCACTCAAGACCCTCACGAGGGGTCGAGCCTCGCAAGGCGGATGACGCAACACCTCCCCTCGGGCGGCCTCACTAGGCTGGCTCCTGAGGTGCGGAGATATCAAGGCAAGGGGCACCTCGCGAGGCCATCGTGACGTGAGCCGTGACGACCAAAGCCAGGCGGGCGCCAGCGGGCACAGGGTGCCAGTTTCCTCTTTGGTGCTAAAGGGACAGGCGCAGGCGAGGAGTCCCGAAGCGTCAGGCAAAGGTTTCCATATCGGTGCAACAAGACCAAGACCAGCAGGACGACAGAGCGGAGGTCATCGCGGAGGCCACGCCGGCGTCACCACCAGAGCCTTTGGTAGGCGAAGACCACCTTTTATCAGGATAGCTTGTACTAGCTGTCCCCCTTCAAATTTGGCTGTTGTGGGATCCCTTCCCACTCAATATGTGGGAAGAGGACCCGGGCCTCTATAAATAGGACAAGCCACCACCATAGGGATCATCTGGTCTTAAGTTGATTAGGTAGAAGTCCTCACACTCACAAGCTCACCCGAGTGCAAGAATACCTCTCCTCAGGAGGCTGTTCTTCCCATGTACTAGTTCTTCCCCAGTCTATAAAGCATGGCCTGCAGCTTGGTCACCATCGACTAGCAGCGCTCCTTGACGGCCTACGCATCCTTCAGTGCCGCCTCGCGGGCGGCTGCGGCCTGGTCTGCGGCCTACTTGTCCTCTTCGGAAGCCGCCACGACTCGGCTTAGTACATCTCGGATAGAAGCGTTGGAGTTCAGCCAGCCGGAAACCAGCTCCAAGCGCCCAACCGCCAGACAACGGTTGGCACCGTGAAGGTCATCTTGGAGCTGCGTGAGCGCGGAAAAAGCTTCCTTCAGGGTGTCGGGCGAAGCCGGAGGGCCGCGAGCTAGCGGAACGATCAGAGTAGGGGGCTGTGGCATGGTCAAGACCTCCTGAGCCCTAGCGACGCTAGCAGAGGAGCTGAAGATGGGTGCCTCCGGAGCCTGCTCGACCAAGGATGTGACCTCCACCTGAGGTTTGTCCACTTGGCCTCGTGATGGCGACCGAGCAGCAGAAGCAGGGGCTCCTCCGCCACCCGTCTGCGTCAGAGGGGGCAAAGTCATGCTAGGCCACTGGGCCTCTGATGCGGCCGCCTCCTCCCTCTTCTTCTTCACCTGCGGCGCTGTCCTAGCAATACAAGGGAAGACGTCAGGAATCAACAACGGAATCAAGAACAAAGACAAAACCAGGCCAAAGTACTCACTGGTCCACAGCAGTGTAACCTCACGGCCTCTTCAGAACCATGGAGCCCAGGGGCCCCGCAGCCTGCGGCGCGGGAGCACGAACCCCCATTGCAGACGAGGCCATGGTAGCTGGCCCGACGGCAGCCCCAGGCAGCGTCAGAGCACGAGCATCACCTCGGGAGACCAATGCCGACCTGCTCTTCATCGGGACCTCAGCTGGCGGCCTCCTCGGGGGGGGTGACCTTGGACCTCGTGGTGACCCCGGCAGGGGGCGTGGCCTCCCTTACCAGTTAGTCGTCGGCATTGGCATCACCGGGCAAGGCGCGGAGGAGATCGGCCTTGCATGGGGGGGTGTCTCCCCGGCCCCCTCCACGGTCGCCTCAGAGTCGTCTCCACCAGCGTCCCCAGCTCCTCGTCGAACAGGGAGTCGGGGCGCAGACGGAGGTTGTCCGACTCGTCCCCGAGCCTCCACAGGGGGCGCGAGTGCGCCTGAAGTGGAGCTACACGGCACGCCAGGAATTCCATTACGATCATGGCTCCCATCTGCTTCGCCGCCTTTGGGTCGTCATTCTTCAAGTCAGTGGTCATCCTCTTCAGCACTGGCTCCGCCCGAGGGTCGGCGAGCTTCGCGCTGGGCCACCTGTCGCTGGATTCGGGCATCTCCGTCGGCAGCACCAACCGAGGGTGAGTGCACTTGGCGTCCATAACGATCCATTTGTTCCTGAAGTTCTCGGCCTTCCTCCCGGCTTTCGAGATCGTGTTGGTCCCGTGGTTCGCGGCGAAGTTGGCACATCCCGTGCAAAGGTTGCCCTTGTTCCGGAGGTAGAAGAAGTGGCAAAGCAGCGCCACAGACGGCATCACCCCTACAAATGCCTCACAATAGAAGGCGAAGATCGATAGGAGGAGGACGAAATTGGGATGAAGATGAAGGGCACACAGCATGTAGTGGCTAAGGATGGCGTAGAAGAAATGGAGATAGGGGGAACCAGCCCTGCGACAATACTACTCATGAAGAAGGGGTAGAGGGTACTCTTTGAGTCCTCCGGCTCAGCGGAGACAGCGCGGAGCACGGTGTTCCCCTTCTCGTTCGTGCTCTCCGCCGTCATCACGAGCACGGCGGCAAGGTTCTTCTCGGAGACACTAGGCGCGCTCAGGGCCGGCTCGTACCAAACGGGTGGCACGGCCGCCTTCGCTTTACCGGATGCCATCGGACACGGACTCGGAGGGGAGATGGCGCGGATATGGAGTCTTTGGGGGAGAGAGCCAAGAAAGGGGGATCTGGAGCAAGGGAAAGGCTAGCAATGAGGGTAACACAGCACGCACTTGCCTTTTTGTCAGTCATGAAGTTACCGAGACTACATGGGGAAGTGGAGACGCCCACGTCCAATCAATCACCACGCGCCAATCGAGGCCGCAAGCTTTTGGGGCCCACGGCGCTCCGCACTTGACCCTTGGCTTCGCCGCGAAGCCAAGCCCGAGCGCACCTTGGGCCCGGGGCCTACTGTCGGTGTTCTAGGAATGGGGGTACCCAGACTTGCCTGGCTGCGGCCCAGAGCATGGCTTATCAGGCGGCCTGGTACGGCCCAACCTCATCAACAACCACTCAAGACCCTCACGAGGGGCCAAGCCTCGCGAGGCGGACGACGCAAGACCTCCCCTGTGGCAGCCTCACTAGGCTGGCTCCTAAGGAGCGGAGATATCAAGGCAAGGGGCACCTCGCGAGGCCCTCGTGACATGAGCAGTGAAGACCAAGGCCAGGAGGGTGCCAGCGGGCGCAGGGTGCCAGTTTCCTCTTTGGTGCTAATGGGGCAGGCGCAGGTGAGGAGTCCCGAAGCGTCAGGCAAAGGTTTCCATATCGGTGCAACAAGACCAAGACTAGCAGGACGGCAGAGCGGAGGTCATCGCGGAGCCCACGACGATGTCACCACTAGAGCCTTTGGCAGGCGAAGACCACCTTTTGTCAGGATAGCTTGTACTAGCTGTCCCCCTTCAAATTTGGCCGTTGTGGGATCCCTTCCAGTTCAATATTTGGGAAGAGGACCCGGGCCTCTATAAGTAGGACAAGCCACCACCATGGTGATCATCTGGTCTTGAGTTGATTAGATAGAAGGCCTCACACTTACAAGCTCACCCGAGCGCAAGAACACCTCTCCTCAGGAGGTTGTTCTTCCCATGTACTTGTTCTTCCCTAGCCTATAAGGCAATCCACCACACCGCACTGGAATAGGGTATTACACCACAACGGTGGCCCAAACCAGTATAAAACTTGTGTCCATTGTTCTTCGGGTCTGACGAGCTAGGCCTAGGTATCGGCGAGTAGACGAGCTAGGGCGAAAGGAGAGATCTTCGTGCGCACCCCAGAGTTTGAACCGCAAGGGTTTTGCTGGAGCCCAAGATGCGACAAATAATACATACGATTGTTGCTAATAATTCGTGTGATTTGCTCTGTCTATAGAAGAATAACACACATATATATATATAACTGAAATAAACATCCAATACATAAGTGACTATACAGATCACACACCTCAATAAACAATTACATGCATTCAAAACTAGGAGAAATGACCGTCTAGTCATTTACTTCTTGTGACACTCCCGCCACTGCTCTGTGGCTTGATCCCTTGTCTGTGACAGGAAGAAGACACTTCCTCATGTCAACGATCCGCCTGTACATCTCGTAGCTTGTGTACGCGTCCTTGGCCACGTACTTGACGTGTTATTCAACGAGTCTGTGATGCCAGACATTGTGCCAGGCATTCTTGTCCTTCTTGCTCTCATCCTTCATCTTCATGTAGTAGGGATCGATGATGGCTGAGCCGAGGTCAACCAGGGAGTTATGTGTTGTTGTCGCTGCCCCAGACCCTGTAGTGGTCCTGGATTTTCACAAGATCCTAACATTTCCGAAACCTTGAGCGCTTTTAGATCGTTGGTGGTGTCCACCGTAGCGAAATTGTAGTCGGAGCTGCTGATAAACCTGGAGAAACGCTCGCAAGGCCTTGTGGCCAGGTGGTAGTGGTAGACGAGGACGTCATGTTGCACTCACAACTGGGCGACGACAACCTTCCGATCGTGCCTGGCACGACCGCTGGTAAACTCGAGGTCGAAGCCGACCACTTGGTACTTGTCCTCAGCAAGAAACTACTCCATAGTTTGGATGGAGCTCTCCATAGAGACCGGCTTGTTCGTGTACACCACTGAGAGGGCCTTCCCCCTCACGTGGGTGTCCACTACGTGATGCGTGGTGAACTGCCGCCCGTTGTCATCGTCGGCCGCTGGGAGCGCCATTGGAGCCACGGGGAGCACCATTGGAACTGCCGGATGTCCTCTCTATATGTATCGTCGTGGGTGTGCTTATTGAGTCATGTGGCGTGAGAGATGAAGGTAAATGGCCGCAGGAATAAGTGGGGGTTGGGCGTCCTAGATTATTGGCGCGTCCACATGGCAGTTTTTGCAGCGGGTAACTGCATCGTGGCGCTGCGCCCGACGCAACTGCATGCATAATGGCAGCACGAACATACGTGATCGTTCGCCAGTCCCAAACACTGGCAGCACACGAGGAGGGACGAGGACAAAGCGCCCGAAGGGATGCAAGAGCAGAGCGCGTCGCGGCCGCCTCAACCGCGAGCAACCACACAAATAGAGCAGTTGAACATGCAAGGAATGGTCGTCTACAAGTCGGCCGACAGTTCTGTTGCTGCGTAGAGAGCGGCCATGTGCTACTACCTTCATCTTGGTCTATTAGTTCACTTTATATGTTGTGCCATATTTTGACCTTAAATTTAACCAACAAAATGTTAATGCATGTTATAAAAATTATATAATTGGAAACTACGTTCAAGTACGAATCCAACGATATAATCTTTGGTGACTTGCACTCGTATGTTGTTAGTTAAATCTCTAGTCAAAATTTGGCACAAAAATACATAGACGACTTATAAACCACGACGGGGATTGTAGGTAATTAAATCGCAAACGTTTATTATTAACTGTATGTGTATGTGTCCTTTCATCCTCCACTCGCACGTCTTGTCACCCCATTGCCGCAGACGGCTTCGAGCACAAGCATGAGTAGCGCGCGGGGGCGTTCTTTTGGCCAAACGATGGTGAGCCCGTTGCCGCGCAAGCTTCCCACCCGACTTGATGAATTTCCCCCAAAATCCCAATGCTTATCGGCCTGCTATATAAACCCTCACGGCCGGGAGTCATGGGTGACATTTTCCCCTCCCTCCCTGTAGCATATCTCGTCTGCTTCTCCCACAATAGCCAATGGCACCGGTTCATCGTTGTCGCTCAGCCGCTCCGTCGTCATCAGAGGACAACTGCAGCTGGGGAGTCTATACCACGGCGGCGGTGTAATCCCCTGTGTAGAGCAGTGCGCGTGGCGTCCCTGTTGGGTGTGCGCGGAACACCCACCACATGCTCCGCGCTGCTGCCCGTCGGCAGCTGTTGCCGACTGCCATTGCAGCCACCCCACCGTTTGCCGCGGTGGCCGCCACACCACGGTCGAAAGCCAGGGCCATGGCCCGCTCCACCGCCGAGGCCTGAAGGTGGGAGGTGGCCATCGTGGTCGCTACCCCACTGCCGGCCACCGAGACCATTACCCACTCCGCCGCCGCGGCCCGAAGGTGGGGGGTGGTGGTCATACCGCCACCCCATTGTCGGCTGCCATGGCCGCCAGCCCACCATCGACCGCCGGGCTCATCGCCCGCTCCGCCCCCCGAAGGTGGAAGACAGAGGTGGATGCCAACACGTGCGTCAGCGACCTTGCTTGCTACATCGAGTTCCTGCGGGAGGAGGAGGGTCACCTCGTCGAGCACGCAAAGAGCCTTACCGCTGACGTGGCCACAGCACACACCACTGCATAGGCGAGCAATTAGGAGATCTATGAGGAGTCCTGCCACTTCGAGAGGGGTCGTATGGAGCGACATAGCGCGTTCGAGGTGAGCGTCGTTGAAGGTGCAGCGGCAGCAGGCACCGTCGGTAGGCTCCTCCTCCTCTGCCTCTTACTGAGCACGCTCGACAGATGAGAGGCTGTTGGAAGTAGTACAAAGCCCCTACGTAGTAGTAGTATTTAGGGCTATTTTATTCAGTTCATCTAACTATGGATGTGGTGGAACTGTACAACATGCCTAAAATTAGCTAGTATATATAGTTGAACTAGCTATTTCAATACGTGGTTGGCAACAATTGGGGAAAATTTTGGTCAGTTCAACTGTCGAGTTGAACTGATTGTATAAAGAACGACTGCTTAATCTATGAATGAAATCTATGCTTAATTACTGAATTTTAGTTGCAAAAATTAGATAGTGCTAGTGATTTTTAGCTGTATATTTTGACAAATGCCAGTGTTACAAGTTGACAAATGGCAATGTTACTAGATCAACAAATGTCCATCTTTCTTGTTTGCGATCAAGAGCTGCAGAAATCCTGCTCGGCACATTTTCCCTTCGATTCCTAGGGAAGCTGTCGGTTTGCATACGGGTGTTAATTAACATGTTTGCGATGAGTGTTTTATATTTAGAAACATTTTGACATTTTTTAAGAAAATCTTTTGATAAGTCTGTACATTCAGATAGAAAAATGCAAGTTTGTTCAAACCATATCTTTTATTCCATCACACCGAGCGTTTATATTCATATGATCGAGATACAATATTAAACCCAAAAAACTAATTTTGGCGATGGCGGAGGCGGCGTGCCGCGCCGGCGTTGTCGTTGTCGTCCTCTGGGATGCCATTGTTGAAGTCTTCAAGCCAACACATAATGTTCTTCACTTGGAAATCAAACATCATGTCCTCGCGCGATCGACGAGCGAGGCGTGGGAGGATGGTAACTCGCGGCGCTGCGAGGTAGCGGTCAATGGCGGCTCATGCGGCTGAGGGCGGCGCACACACGGGCACAGGCGTGGTGGGTGCAGGCAAACGCTCTGGGACCAGCACCGCGGTGGGTGCAGGGGCGCGCATGGGCACGGGCACTGGCGCTGTCATGTACATGAGCTCGCGCGAGTGCGCGGAGACCTTGCTGACGACCGCGTCTTTTAGTTCTGCGATATTGCTCGGCGACCAGCCCGTCAATGCTACAGGGATGGTCACTAGCGCGGACGCGGGGATGGGAGCTGGGACGGAGGCGGGGGCAGCAACTGCCGCAGTCAGCTCGTTCAGGGCCATATCAATGAGGCCCCATTCTTCCTTATTTTCTATCTCGTCCGGCTCGGAGTCGACTTCACCAAACTGGAAGACTGGTGGCTTATGATCCTTCTGCGCCATGGCATTGGTGGAGGTCTGCGGGAGGGGAATGGGAGGCGAACACTAAGGCCGCCAGAGTTAAACAGTGGCTCGGGCGCCATTAATGGAGAGGATGCAAGCAAGGCAGGCGGCCATGGAAGTTAAAGGGCTCTCTTCCTAGTGAGCCTACGCAGCTTGCAACTCAGACGCTTCCCGATGAGCCTGCGTAGTGTTCAGCTCTCATGCTTCCCGGTGAGCCTGCGCATTGGAGGATAGCTTGCATGCCTCTCGGTCAGCTTGCGCAGCGGACTGCGCTCGCACACCTCCCGTTCAGTCAAGCAGCTGTCTGCACGGCACCTCCTAACCATTAAAAGAGTGACACGCGGCGTCACGTGAATGGTTAACAGAACGCACACAATTTAAATTATACAAAATGTTTGAGATGTTAAAGTGGCAGCTATTTGTTACAAAATGCCTTTTTTGGATATTATTCGAGTGCCCTTCTCTCAAAATGGACACAAAAACACCAGCGTGTCGGCGCCATTCCATGATATCATGCCAAGTTTCATGAATTCCAGACGAGTTTTCGATTTACTAGATTTTAAGAACAAAGTATCACAATGTTTTGCCGGCAATTAACAGTGCCATGGTGTTTGAAATTCATTCCCATTTCTTGCATTGGACCTAAGCATGCAACCAAGGACATGGATTTGATTTTTCAACCAGTTTATATGCACTAGAGCATGTGGATGTAGTTTGAATTTAAATTATGCACAGAAATTCATAGAAAACTCACTTAATGTATAAAAATGTCCAAACAAACCCCGAAAATTTCCAAAATTCAACACAACACTCTTGTTGTTCTATGTTGACACTAGAAAAACAAATTGAAATCAAGAAGAGGCAATGGATACCGTTTCATCCAGAAAGGTGAAACGTTCCCTACCGTAACCATGAGGCTTGTTGGGTGAAGCTCTGGTTTGTGAGAAGCTTATATGCCAACCTGCTCCAAGGGGCACAATATTTTTACCACGACATGTTGATGCTGTTCCATGCTAGCATGTCAAGTTTCATGAATTTCAAAAGAGTTTGGGATTTACTAGAATTTAAAAACAATGTATCTCAATGTTAGCGGCCGAGCGACGATGGCAAGGTGTTTGACATTCATTCCCATTTCTTGCATAGTACTGAAGCATGCAACCAAGGACACACATTTGAATATTTGAACCCATTTATATGCACTGGAGCATGTGCATGTAGTTCAAATTTGAATTATGCACATAAATGCATTGAAAACTATGTTAATGTATAAAAAATGTCCAAGCGAACACCGAAAAATCCCAAAAATTTACACAACACTCACGTTGTTTTATGTTGAAACTAGAAAAAAATTGAAAGCAAGAAGAGGCAACGGATATCGTTTCGTTCGCAAGGTGGCACATTCCCTACCGAAACCATCAAGCTTGTTGTGAGAAGCTCTGGTTTGCGAGAAGCTTATACCCAAACCTACCCCAAATGGGACAATATTTTTACCACTACATGTTGATGCCATTCCATGATGTCATGTCAAGTTTCATGAATTTCAGATGAGTTTTTGATTTACTAAAATTTTAAAACCATGTATCTCAATGTTAGCGGCCAAGCGATAGTGTTGAGGTGTTTGCCATTCAATCTCATTTCTTGCATGTGACCTGAGCTTGCAACCAAGGACACACATTTGATTTTTTAACCCATTTTTATGCGCCGGAGCATGTGCGCGTAGTTCAATTTTGAATTATGCACATAAGTGCCTAGAAATCTCAGTTAACGTATAAAAATGTCCAAATGATCCCCGAAAAATTCCAAAATTTAACATGACACTCCTATTTTTCTATGTTGACACCAGAAAAAATTTTGAAAGAAATAAGAGGCGACGAATGTCGTTTTGAACACAAATGTGACACGATTCCCTACTGGAACCATGAGGCTTCTTGCGAGAAGCTTATACCATAACCTGCCCTAAATGGGACAATATTTTTTACCCCAGTGTGTTGATGCCATTCCATGATAGCATGCCAAGGCTCATGAATTCCAGTCAAGTTTTGGATTTACTAGAATTACAAAAGCAAGTACCTCAACGTTTGATGGAGAGCCACGGTCCTGTGGTGTTTGAAATTCATTCCATTTCTTTCATGGGACATAAGAATCAACCCATGGACACATATATGATTTTACAATCCATGTTGGTGCGCCGGAGCATGTGCATGTAGTTTAATTTTGAATTGTGTACCTGAAATGCCAGAAAACCAAGTTAATGTATAAAAATGTCCAAACGAACCCTGAATAATTCCAATTATTTTACGACACACCTATAGTTGCATGTTCACTGCTGATAAAAGTTCTAGCAATTCAAACACCCTCCTTTGCCGCTGTGACCCCATTATGTAATTCAACTCAAGACAAAAAATCAAGTAGATCGCACACAGTTTAATATCACCAACCGTGTGAGATGCAGCACAAAAAATCTTGGAGCACCATCAGAGTATAGTGCGCATATGGCTTACGCGAGAAGGTGCATCGGCTACAGTCCACAGCCGGTGTGTCAAGCACACTAGCTCGCTCCCCAAATATCATTTCACTGTGCAATCATCGCCGGTGAAAGATGAGACGTGGACCCGTGTTGTGAGCTCAACTTTGGCGGCCCACTCCGGCGAGAGCGTGGTTGCAGCCGCCATGCGCGTTCTAACAAGCTGCCTGAGCGCGGCCACAATCTGCGACCGGGCGGCCAAGGCAGCCGAACGGCCACTGTTGCTCCTCAAGTGGCGGCAGCAACAACTGCCTCGGGATAGGAACTGGCAAGAGCGGCACATCAGCTGTTCGTTCCACAACGGTGGCCTTAGCCCTGATGGAGGCTGCCCACAACCATGTCGAGGCCGCCCACGCCCAGCTCCTCGCGGTCACCGCACAAATCTAACGAAGCTTCTCCGACAACGGTCGACAACCCACGGCCGATGAGTTAGCAATCACCGAGAGCGTTCGAGCAGCCATCTGTTCCTTCGCGGCATACCATGCCACAACCGAGCCCACCCAAGCCCAAATCGCGGGCGCCCACGCCCAGCTTGTGGCAACCTATTCCATAGAGATGGCAGACACGGATGGCGAGATGCTTGCCGTGTATGGCGCGATGGATACCGTGGAGCCCCTACACGAGGAGATCGTCGGGCGCGAGCTGGACATGGAGGAGGCGGCGGAGATCGACGAGCGCCACCCGGAGTAGTACTTTTTGTTTCATTTAATTAAGAGCATTGGTCTTTAATTTGTTACAGTAATGTTTAAGTCTGCCAGCTCTATTTAATTGTTGAACTTGTTCGATTAAGAAGTGTGGGTGTGTTGTAGTCTCCTTTGCGTACCCAAATTATGCAATGACGTGGATGACCACTGTAACTAGGGAAATTTGAATCAACATTTGCACGTTCAAACTCATCACACACGGGGTAAGCTATATGCATCGTTTGTGATGTTCACATACCGTACACAATGCTGAATAAGGGAGCGTGCCTGATGATACTTCGCGCGCTAGTTTTTTTCGCTGCACCGATCCAAAAATTTCGGCTTTCGCGGAAATATCTACCTCCCCGCCCCCTCACCTTACGAAAATCCACATTTCCCCTGTTTTCGCCTTCCTTTCCAAGTTGAAATCTTCACTCCTTGATTGCAGCAGCGCCTCCTCGCCGGCGACCCTCCTTCACGATGCTCAACCTCGTCGATCTAGGCAGATAGTCCACACCCGACACTCATCCTCTTTCTCCTTCCACATCCCACATGCCCCAACCGCCGGCGCGACATCTTCCACCCAAATCACCTACACCTACCCCAAATAAGCGCCGCTCTGAGCCATGGGGCATGCAATATAGCCAGGATCTCAAGGAGTAAATCGTGGTCGCTCGCGCGGTAGAGGTCGCGATGGCTGCCATTCGTGCCGAACCCCAGATCTTGGAGGTGCACCTCGCCATAGAGTCCACCGTCGATGCCTCGTGCACTGACTCCGCGACGCAGTTGGCTGCTTTAAATGACAGTTGGTGGCATTTTCTCGAGGCCACCGTCGGTGCCTTCGACGAAGACTATGAGGTGTTTTCTCAGCGTTCCCGTGCCTACCTCGACTTGAGAGACAGTAGGTTGGCGCCTGGAGTGGCTCAGGCAACTCACCACTATGACGAGGGCACCCACTATGTGGAGGCCTCGCCCTCTTCCATGTCCAAGGAGCCAATCATCATCGATATCTCCGACGATGAGTAGCTTGTCTTATTAGCTCACTATAAGGACCTATGTCCAGTTTGCTAGCTACGTAGGTTAAGCATGCTCAGTTTACCCGTTGCATGTGCTCCTCCTACCTTTCCTTAACAAATTCTAGTGAATTGTCCTATCTACTTTTACCATGCAATATATTATTCTAGTGTATATGTTCTATATGTCGTGCAATGTGGTGCTCACTTATTAACTGTTTGGTTAATATTTGCCGTGTTCAGTTAACTATTTGGTTAAAATATGTAAATGTGATGTTCAATTCTTTACGGTGCAATTTTGTATTGTCTTCCATGTGAGAAATAAATCGAATTTATCTTTACAAAATACGTGAGAAACAAATACAATTGCTATATTTCCAAGTTGTCAAGCATGCTTAGTTTGGTTAATTGTCTGATCTTCTAGTATGTTATATATTGTGAGATGCTCTGTTCAGTTAACATTTGGTTCATTTCTTGTGGTGTTTAGTTAACTGTTTGGTTCGATTTTGCAGTGCGATGTTCAATTGTTCTGGGTGAATTTTGTTATTCTATACCATGTGAGAAATAAATCGACTTTGGTTGTACTAAATACATGAGAAACGAATACGATTGCTATATTTCCAAGTTGTCAAGCATGCTTGGTTTGGTTAAATGTCTGATCTTCTATTAAGAGTATGTTATATTGTGCAATGTGGTGCTCAGTCAATGTTTGGTTCATTTGTTGTGGTGTTTAGTTAACTGCTTGGTTCAATTCTACAATGCGATGTCCAATTGTCGTGGGTATAATTTTGTATTGTTGTGCATGTGAGGAATAAATCAAATTTTGTTGCACTTAAGACATGAGAAACATATACGATTGATATATTTCCTAGTTCTTAATCATGCTTGGTTTGGATAAATGGGTTTTCCATCTGGCTCAAGTTAATCTGATGAATCTGCAATGTGCTTATTTTTCATCAACATATTTTATTGATAGCATTTGAACCCTCACATAACCTGATCACTAACTACCTTATATGTGTTGTAGGGAAACAATGGGAAGCACTGAGGTTTATAATCGAGGTTTGCACATGCATGGTCCTTTGTCTACTATCACATTATTGTGCAATTGTAGGAACCATTCTAATATTTAGGTTTTTAATAATTTGGTCTTGCACATGTAGGTCCTTCCGTCAGAGGTTTTGACCCACTGTTCGACCCTTTTTGCATATGGGGAAATGAGTAGTCCATGAATAGCAGTCAAGTTAAGAAATTCAGAAAGATTGTTAGGATAAATAATTTAGTGACAAAAAACAACAAGATCTTTGTCTACACAATGAAGAAGACACTGGTTCAATACTGGATGGTACTAACTATTATACCTTGGTTTTTTTATTCCTTTGCCCCATTTCCAATCTAGAGAAGATATTTATGCACATCCTTGTTTTCAGGCCTTTCCAAAGCAGTTCACCGATGATAACCTCTCAAACCACCTGTATGGTCGAGAGGCGAGGAAGGTATTCATACAATACCCATGGTTCAATATTGAGGTGTTCCTGAAGAGGACGAAGGATGGACGGTCAATCATCCACATGCACTGGCCTAAACTTGCAAATACCTTCAACATCAATGAAGCCTCAATATTCGCTTTTTGCTTCAGCAGTTTTTCGGATGAGATTCATTTGTCTATGTGCCGCCTATGATGCTAATTTCAAAAGGTTATAGATGTTGCATGTGAAACTTGGTGCTGGTGCAGTTGTGTAATGGGGTAGCTGAGTGCTGAAGCTATATGATGTGGTACTCTTATGTATTTCAATTATGAAATCATGCTTCTTTAATACGAAATGTCAATTAGATTAATAAATAGGTTTAGTAATAATAGGACAATTAGCCTGCTAATGGCTGATTAGCCAGCTAATTGGGTTTATCTATTGCAAACGGTTATTGAGAAAACACCGTGGACGATGACCTCAAGCAATCCACATAGTTTTTATGAATAAATTGTGTTGGATCTATGAACAATCAGACATGAATTTCTCCTAAAAACTGTTTGTGTTAGGCCACCTTGCGCAAACGTTTACCACATAAAAAGTGTGTGTGATGGACAACCTATGCCACACAGTTTCTTCTGCGCACCATGTGCGATGCATTCAATAACGCAAACGCTAAAATTCTTAATATCGTCTGCAATAACAACGCTATCACAAACGATTTAATGGAGAAAACTGTGTGATGTACATGCGAACGGAAATGTTTTCCTTGGAGTGACTGTTTGGGATGTGTATACGAACGGAAACGTACTTCTTGGATTGACTGTGTGGGATGTACATACTAGCGGAAACGTATTCCTTGGATTGACTGTGTGGAATGTACATACAAACGAAAACGTTTAGCTGGGACTGACTGTGTGGGATGTACTTACGACTGGAAACAATTTGGCATGTATAATTGTATTTTTTAATACAACTATATGTTTAATCATATTTGATCGCTCGTCCGTCGCACACGACCTCATTTTACCGAGCATGTGTGGCCGGAGGGCCTATCCCCGACGGTTTCTGGGTCATGTGGGAAGGACCCCATATCACCCACACTCACTTGGCGACGGTTCCAAATGCCATCACGGAAAGGGGTTAAAACTGTATGTATAGCACCTCGATGTACCAGTGATAGTTTTCATGATGAGCAATTGGCTGTCATAAGTGCTTCTCGTAATACTCCTTGGTATGCTGACTATGCTAATTACATCGTTGCTAAATTTATACCACCTAGCTTTACATACCAACAAAAGAAAAAAATCTTTGATTTAAGACATTACTACTGGAATGACCCACATCTTTATAAATAAGGAGTAGATTGTATTATTATACGTTGTATACATGAGCATGAACATGAACTAATCCTACATAAGTGTTACTCCGAGGCATATGGAGGACACCATGATGGAGACAGAACCGCACACAAGGTACTACAATCTGTTTTTATTGGCCTACTCTCTTCAAGGATGCTCGTAAGTTTGTATCATCTTGTGATGAATGTCAAAGAACTGGCAACATTGGTAAATGTTATTCAATTCCTATGAATCATTCACTTGTTATCGAACCATTTGATGTTTGGGGATTTGATTATATGGGACCCTTTCCTTCCTCCAATGGGTACACACATATTCTAGTTGTTGTTGATTACGTTATTAAGTGGGTAGAAGCTATTCCAACTAGTAGTGTTGATCATAACACTTCTATTAAAATAATTAAAGAAGTTAACTTCCCGAGGTTTGTAGTCCCTAGATATTTAATGACTGGTGGTGGTTCACACTTTATTCATGGTGCCTTCCAGAAATTGCTTGCTAAATATGATGTCAACCATAGAATTGCATCTCCTTATCATCCTCGGTCTAGTGGTCAAGTTGAATTAAGTAATAAAGAAATAAAAATAAGTTTGCAAAAGACCATTAATAGATCTAGGAAGAATTGGTCTAAAAACTTGATGATGCATTATGCGCTTTTAGAACTGCTTATAAGAATCCTATGGGTATGTCTCCCTATAAAATGGTCTATGGAAAAGCATGTCATTTACCTCCTGAGTTAGAACATAAAGCATATTGGGCAATTAAAGAACTCGGCTATGATTTCAAAATTGCCGGTGAAAAGAGGTTATTCCATATTAGCTCTTTAGATGAGTGGAGAACCCAAGCTTACGAAAAATCCAAACTATTTAAAGAAAAAGTTAAAAGATGGCATAAAAAGAGGATTCAGAAATGAGAATTCAATATGGGTTTTTTGTAGAAATCCAAACAATATGTTCTATTGTACAAATCTCGTTTTAGATTTTTTGTAGGAAAGCTTCTCTCCAAATGTGAAGGACCACAAGTCATCGAGGAAGTATATCGTTTTGGAGCTATCAAGATCAATAACCCCGAAGGCACTAATCCGAAGCTGGTCAATGGATAAAAAATTAAGCATTATATTTCAGGTACACCCATTAATGTTGAAACCAAAATTATCCAAACTATGACATCGGAGGAATACGTAAGAGAGACCCTATTGAACACTCCAAAACCATGAAAAGGAAGAGGTATGTGATACGTAAGTAAATCGACTTCAAAAATCCCATATAAATATTTTCTGTCTCTTTTGGAATATTAGGAAAAAAATACCAAAATAAAAAGTAGCTGAGGGGACGCACGAGGTGCACACGAGCACCAGGGCGTACCCTGGTGGCTCGTGGGCCCCTCGTGCCTTCCCAACTCCGTTTTCTTGTTGGTTACATGTTTTGCAAGATAAAATTCTCTATATATACTCTCGGACGTTTTGACCACCGCATCGTGGAAATATCCTATGTTCTTGTTTCGAGCTGTTTTTTTGGCAGATCTGAAAGTATTTTGTCACAAGATACATACGGAGAAAGCTATGTTTCTCACTATGTTGCAAATCCAAAGATTTTTGGGGATATATATCCCTATCTATGGCCTAGAAATGAGGAGCAAGATGGTGACGAGGAGGAGACACAAGACGAAAGCTCAGATGAGGATGATGTCCCCCTGTCTCAACCTGGGGATATGCATGTGGAGTTCAAGAAGTCGAGCCTTCCAAACACAATCAACAAATCTAAGCTACAATTAATCCTGTCCTTTTTTTGCAGGATAGCAAGCCGAAATTGTGCAAAAAGATATTAAAGATTGAGGAAGAAGTTGGTGACTTGAAGGAGGAATTTTTTTATCCTCCGGCGTAAATTGGTGAAGCTCACTACCTCATCATCACCACCATCACCGAAGAAGGAAACTTGAGTACACGGGTATGGCACTCCCCTTGGCTTGTGCCAAGCTTGGGAGAGGTGCCCCGGTATCATATCACCATCACTTTTATCATGTTTACCTATTTTAGTTTGATCCTTAGTTATTTCATGATTTAGTTGAGTAAAAGTTTAGTATGATATATTTTCGAGTGTTAGCTTCGTGATCTACCTATCTATGTAATTGAGTTGAGAGTTGTATAATAAATGTTAGTCCAAGTTTTTGTTTCTTTACTTTTATGTTGCAAGCATGATCATGAAAAATAATGAAAAGATCATATGCTAATCTTATGGAAAGTAATGACATTACCTAAAGAGATGTGTAAGTGGTAAATTTTATTGGAGGATCGCGAACATAGCATTTGTCAATGATGCAATTCATGAAAGAATTAATAAGTGAAGAGAAGATTCTCATATCAATATACTATCTTGGACATCTTTTATGATTGTAAGCCCCAATTAAATATTTTATCTCAAATTGTTGATGTTGGACAAGGAAGACAACATAATGGATTATGTTTGTTTATATCCACATAGAAGTTATATTGTTATAGATCCCACAACATGTGGTGCTTGCCCAATACCTTTGCTAGCCTGAAATCAACACCAAGTAGAGAAACTACTTGTCCATCCAAAAACCCTTCAACCCAGTTTCATGTCATAAGAGTCCACTATACATACCTATGGATTGAATAAGATCCTTCAAGTAAGTTGTCATTGGTGCATAAAGCAATAAAAATTGCTCCTAAATATGTTCAATCTTTTATTGTAAGCGAAAATAAACGTTGTAGAAACTTGTGATGGCAATGCAATAAAAGCGATGGACAGCATAATAAAGGTTGCTATCATAAGGGTCAATATAACGTGGTGTTCCTTTGCATTAAGAGTTTGCGCATCCAAAAACAATATTCGTATGACAACCTCTGCTTCCCTCTGTGAAGGGTCTATCCTTTACTTTATGTGTTTACTTTTTAAGCAAAGAGTCAATAGTATTCTCCCCTATTCCTTTTTATTTTTCTATTTTGCAAGCATCATGTGGTGGGAAAGATCTAAGCATATATATCCAGCTGGATGTAGATGATCAAGAGTTATTATTGTTGACATTACCTTTTGAGGTAAATAAGTTGGGAGGCAAAATCATGCCCCTATCTTTCTATGTGGCTGGCTGAATTTTTTTGCTCCATATGTATGTCGTGAGTGTTAGCAATCATGAAAGACTAGAAGATGGTTTATTATGTGGACTTGCTATATAAAAAGCTCCTACATGAGACTCTTCCTGAAAAGATGATGAATTACAATTGCCTTGTTGTCTAATAACATAGTTTTCTAGTTTTCAAGACAGTTTCTGACCTATACTTATCTTTTGTAATGAATTGTTACTTTTGCATGAAACCTTTTATGATGATATATTGCTATTATAATAATGATCATGATGCTACCATGTTAGTATTTTGTTTTTATCGACACCTCTATCTCTAAACATGTCGGCATGCTTATCGAGTTCAGCTTCCGCTCAAGGACAAGCGAGGTCTAAGCTTGGGGGAGTTGATACGTCCATTTTGCATCATGAAATCTAAATGTTATTTTTGATATTTTTGATTAATATAATACTTTCTGGAGGTATTCTAATGCCCTTTCTCTCTTAATTTGCAAGATTTATATGAAGAGGGAGATTCCCGGCAACAGGAATTCGGGACTTGAAAAAGCTATATCAGAGATACCTATTCTGCACAAATCCAAATGAGCTGAAATTTCACAGAGAATTATTTTGGAATATATATAAAATATTGGCGGAAAGAAGTACCATGGAGGCCCAGCTGGGCGCCCACGAGGCACCAGGGCGCCCCCTGGGCGCGCCCTGGTGGCTTATGGAGCCCCTGACCCACTTTTGATGCTCATCTTTGGGTATATAAGTCTATTTGACCTAGAAAAAATAAATGGAGGAGTTTCGGGACGAAGCGCTGTCGTCTTAAGGTGGAACCTGGGCACGAGCAGTTTTGCCCTCCGGCGGAGCGATTCCGCCAGGGATACTTCCCTCCAGGAGGGGGAAATCGAAGCCACGATCATCACCAACAACTCTCTCATCATGGGAGGACCAATCTTCATGAACATATTCACCATCACCATCTCATCTCACACCCTAGTTCATCTCTTGTATTCAATCCTTGTCTCAGAACCTCAGATTGGTACCTGTGGGTTGCTAGTAGTGTTGATTACATATTGCAGTTGATGCTAGTTGGTTTATTTGGTGGAAGATCATATGTTCAGATCAATTATGCTATTAAATACCCCTCTGGTCTTGAGCATCAATATGTTGTGTGAGTAGTTACTTTTGTTCTTGAGGACATGGGAGAAGTCTTGTCATAAGTAATCATGTGAATTTGGTATTCGTTCGGTATTTTGATGATATGTATGTTGTTTTTCCCTTAGTGGTGTTATGTGAACATAAACTACATGATACTTCACCATCTTAGGGCCTAAGGGAATGCATTGTGGAGCAGTTAGTAGATGATGGGTTGCTAGAGTGACAGAAGCTTAAACCCTAGTTTATGCGCTATTCCGCAAGGGGCTGACTTGGATCCATATGTTTCATGATATGGTTAGATTTTTCTTAATTCTTCTTTCATAGTTGAGGATGCTTGCGAGAGGGGGTAATCATAAGTGCGAGGCTTGTTCAAGTAAAAACACCACCCAAGCATATATCTACCACATATCAAATTATCAAAGTAACGAACGCGAATCAAACCAACATGATGAAAGTGACTAGATGAAATTCCCGCGTGTCCTCAAGAACGCTTTGCTTATCATAAGATACTATTCTGGCCTGCCCTTTGCTACAAAAAGGATTGGGCTACCTTGCTACACCGTTGTTACTGTTACTATTACTTGCTTGTTACAAATTATCTCGCTACCAGCAATTTCAGTGCTTGCAGAAACTACCTTGGTGAAAATCGCTTGTCATTTCCTTCTGCTCCTCGTTGGGTTAGACACTCTTACTTATCGAAAGGACTAGGATTCATCCCCTATACTTGTGGGTCATCATCGGGTTCAGTTAGCGGCGAAGGGATCGATCAATCAACCTTAGTACGTAGCAGTGCGATCGCTCGGGTTCAGTAAGCAAATACATCGCTCGGGTTCAGTCATAGCAAACACGACCTGCATCACGCGCGCGTACAGGAGATAAACGCGCAAACCACACTTCATAGCTCGGCCCGGACCACCCACCGTAACCAGGAACTCCGCGAAAATTTCCACGCCCTCACTTCTACCATGATTTTTATGTCATGGAGGGCCGAAAGAATGTCATGCAGGTGCATCCCCGGCCCGCCTAGGACGAAAAGCCCATTTTTTGTCATGAGTTTTTGTCATAGAAGTAGGAGCCCACAACATTTATGATGATACGTGTTTTGTCACAATTATCGTCATAGAAGTGTCATAACCATGAGAGAGAAAAAATTCACTCGGGCCATAATGTCATGGATGGGTCTTTTTTTGTAGTGCAAAGAAGGTTCAGGGAGCTCTCGGTGGTCTACACCAACAACCCGATCTGGGTGGAGAACTCTATCCACACCATGGAGTTGTTGCTTGTCTCGAAGAAGTACAAGGTGGTCGGGTTTGACCTCGAGTACACCCGCGCTCGTGTCGGGTCTCGTCACAAGGTCATCGTCGCCCAGATGTGCATGCGCAATCACGTCATCATCTACTGCTGACCCACGAGTATAGGGGATCAATCGTAGTCCTTTTGATAAGTATGAGTGTCGAACCCAACGAGGAGGATAAGGAAATGACAAGTGGTTTCCAGCAAGGTAATTTCTGCAGGCATAGAAATTGTGGTAACAAGTTGTATGATAGCAAGATAATATATAATAAGTGACAAGTAGCAATAGTATCAATAACTGCAGCAAGATAGCCCAATCCTTTTGTGGCAAAGGACAGGCCAGAACGGTTTCTTATAATAGGCAAAGTGTTCTTGAGGAGTCACGAGAATTTTGTCTAGTCACTTTCATCATGTTGGTTTGATTCGTGTTCGCTACTTTGATAATTTGATATGTGGGTGGGCCGGTGCTTGGGTGCTGTTCTTACTTGAACAATCCTCCCACATATGATTACCCCCTTCGCAAGCACCCGCAACTATGAAATAAGAATTAAGATAATATCTTACCATAACATTAAACATATGGATCCAAATCAGCCCGTTACGGAATAGCGCATAAACTAGGGTTTAAGTTTTTGTCACTCTCGCCACCCATCATCTAATAACTACTCCACAATGCATTCCTTTAGGCCCAAAGATGGTGAAGTGTCATGTGGTCTATGTTCACATAACACCACTAAGGGAATCACAACATACACATCATGAAAATGTCGAACCAATACCAAATTCATATGATTATTTGCAACATGACTTCTCCCGTGGCCTCAAGAATGAAAGTAACTACTCACAAAGCATATGCAAGTTCAAGATCAGAGGGGTAATAAATATTGTAATGGATCTGAACATATTATCCTCCACCAAATAAACCAACTAGCATCAACTACAAGATGTAATCAGCACTACTAGCAACCCACAGGTACAAATCTGTGGTTTTGATACAAAGATTGAATACACGGGGATGAACTAGGGTTTGAGATGAGATGGCGCTGGTGTGGATGTTGATGAAGATTGATCCTCCCATGGTGAGAGGTCTGTTGGTGACGACGATGGCTTTGATTTCCCACTCCTGGAGGGAAGTTTCCCCGGCGAAATCGCTCCGCCGGAGAGCAAAAGTGCTCATGCCCAAGTTCCGCCTCGAGACGAAGGCGTTCCATCTTGAAAGTCCTCCCCCTATTTTTTTGTAGATAAAATGTGATTATATACCATAAGATGGTCCCAGGAAGTGGGCCTGGGACCCCACTAGACACCAGGGCACACCTGGAGGGTGTGGCTCGCCCTGGTGCCTCATGGGCGCCTGCTTTCCCCCCTCCGGTGGTTCTTCTCTCCAATATTCATTTTATATTCCAAAATAATTCTCCATAAATTTTCAGCCCATTTGGACATGTGCATAATAGGTATGTCTGATGTAGCTTTTTCAGGTCCAGAATTCTAGCTACCGGTATTCTCCCTCTTTGTGTAAACCTTGAAAATTATGAGAGAAAAGGCATTAGAATTACTCCCAAAGTTTTATAATGACTAAAAACACTAAAAATGATAGTAAGAAAACATGATGCAAAATGGATGTATCAACACCCCAAGCTTAGGCATCGCTTGTCCTCAAGCGAAAACTAATATCGAGAATGATGTCCACATGTTTGGACAGAGAGGTGTCGATAAAACAAAATACGGTTATAGAAGCATCATGATCGTTATTATGAAAACAATAAATCATATCATAGGACTTCTCATGAACAAGTAACAATTCATTACAATAGCAAAGTATGAAGCGTAAACTTTCCTGAAAACTAACAAACTATGTTCTTAGTGAACAATGCAATTGCAATTCATCATATTTTCAAGAAGAGTCACGTGTCAGAGGCTTTTAGCAAGTACACATACTCAACTATCAATTAGTCTTGTATGATTACTAACACTCACAACATATATATGGAGCAAAAGTTTCAGCAAGACACATGGAAAGATAGGGGCTTATAGTTTCACCTCCCAACTTATTCACCTCAAGGGTGATGTCAACAATAATAACTCCTGATCAATCACATTCAACTGGCCATATGTGCCTAGATATTTCCCCACCATATGATGCTTGCAAAAGAGAAAATAAAAAGGAATGGGGGAGAATACTATTGACTTAAACATAAAAGTAAATGCATAGAAGTAAGAGATAGGACCTTTGCAGAGGGAAGCAGAGGTTGTCATGCGCTTTTTTTTGGATGCACAATCCATTAATGCAAAAGAATGTCACGTTATATTGCCCCCTATAATAGCAACCTTTATTATGCAGTTCGTCACTTTTATTACTTTGTCGTATGATAGCAACCTTTATGATGTTTATACAATGCTTATTTTCCCTTACAATAAAAGATCAAACATATTTAGAAGCAATTTTTATTGCCTTATGCACCGATGAAAACTTACTGGAGGAATCTTATTCAATCCAAAGGTAGGTATGGTGGACTCTCATGCATGAAATTGGTTTAAGGGCTTTGGATGCACAAGTGTCTCTACTTCGTGCGGATTTTTGGCTAGCAAAGATATTTGAGCAAGCACCACATGCTAGAGGATCTGTGACAATATAACTTCTATGTGAATATGAACAAACATAAAATCATTACGTTGTCTTCCTTGTCCAACGTCAATAATTAGGCATAAAATATTTAATGGGGGCTCACAATCATAAAAGATGTCCAAGATAGTATATTTGCATATGAATCTTCTCTTCCCTTATTATTTCTTTCATGAATTGCATCATTGATGAATGCTATGTTTGTTAACAATAATAAATTTTACCCCTTATACTCATTCTTATGTAATGTCATTAATTTCCATAAGATTAGTATATAATCTTTTTCATTATTTCATTTATTTGACTGAGACATAAAAAGTAAAGAACCAAAAATCAAACTAATCTTTATTAAATACTCTCACTCGATTACATAGATAGATAGATCGCGAACTAACACACGAAAAATAGATCACACTAAACTTTTATTTAACTAGATCACGAAAATACTAAGGATCGAACTAAAACTTGCGAAGGAAATAAAAGTGATGGTGATACGATCCCGGACCTCCCCCAAGCTTGGCAAAAGCCAAGGGGAGTGCCCATACCTGTGTTCTCAAGTCTCCTTCTTCGATGATGATGGTGGTGAGGAAGGGGCGGTCCTCCTCTACAACTTAAAACTTAGGATAAAATTTTCCTCCCTCAAATTTCCGTTCTCTTGCTATAGCTTCAATACCCTCTTGCATAAGGCACTTTTTATTTCCTGCAGAAAAAGAGATGGGATAAATTGGACTTTAGATTTGTTTACTCTGTCCGGGAGGCATGACTTATTGAACTTGGGTAGAGGGACATCATCTTCATCCGAGCTTGCATCCTTTGTTTTCTCTGGCTCGGAGTCTTCCTCCTCCTCCGTAGTCCACTCATAGGGAGAGATATTCCCATAGGTATTTGGGTTTGCAACATGGTGTGAAACATAGCTCTCTCCCTCCGAATCTCGAAAAGAAATATTTTCATATCTGAATGGAAAATAGCACGAAAAAAGAACAGAGGATATTTCTACCATATGGAGGTCAAATCGTTCAGTGCTATATATATAGATTTTTATATAAGGAAATATGTGTAGCACAAAAAATGGAGTCAGGAAGGTGCCCGTGGGGCCCACTAGCCACCAGGGCACGCCCGGGGTAGGAGGCGCCCCCTTGTGTCTCGTGGGCACCTGGATTACCTTCATGTGTGTTTCTTATTTTTGTATTTTTCAAAATATTCCGAAACTGGCAGAAAATATTTTTGTGGATTTTTCTGAGTCAGTTTAATACCGTATTACGTGCCTAGATCCTGGAGTGTTCTGGAATGTCTCTTTTATGTATTCCTCTGGTGTCATGGTTTGAATAATATTAGTTTCAACATTAATAGGTGTACCTTAAATATAGTGCTTAATTCTTTGTCCATTAACCACCTTCGGATTAGTGCCTTCCGGATTGTTGATGTTAATAGCTCCAGACTGATAAACTTCTTCAATAATATATGGTCCTTCCCATTTGTAGAGAAGTTTCCCTGCAAAAAAATTAAACGAGAATTGTACAATAGAACATACTCACCCAATTTGAATTCCTGCTTTTGAATTCTTTTGTCATGCCATCTTTTAAAAAAAAATTAAAAAAATTTGGCATTTTCATAAGCATGGGTTGTCTATTCATCTAGCGAGCTAATATCAAATAACCTCTTTTCACCAGCAAGTTTGAAATCATAGTTGAGTTCCTTAATTACCCACTATGCCGTATGTTCTAACTCAAGAGGTAAATGACACACTTTTCCATAAAACATTTTGTATGGAGACATACCTATAGGATTTTTATAAGCTGTTAGGTAGGCCCAAAGTGCATCATCTAATTTCTTTCGGGACCTATTGACAGTCTTTTGAAAAAATAATTTTATTTCCCTATTACTTAATTCAACTTGACCACTAGACTGGGGGTGATGTGGAGATACTATTTTATGGTTAACATCATACTTAGCAAGCAATTTACGGAAAGCACCATGAATAAAGTGTGAACAACCATCAGTCATTAAATATCTAGGGATTCCGAACCTCGGGAAGATAACATCTTTAAGCATTTTAATGGAGGTGTTATGATCAGCACTAGTGGTTGGAATAGCTTCTACCCACTTAGTGACATAATCAACAACAACCAAGATATGTGTGTACCCATTAGAGGAAGGAAAAGATCCCATATAATCAAAGCCCCAAACATCAAATGGTTCAATAACAAGTGAATAATTCATAGGTATTTCCTGACATCTACCAATATTACCAATTCTTTGACATTCATCACAAGAAAGGACAAACTTACGAGCATCTTTGAAAAGAGTACGCTAGTAAAATCCAAACTGTAGTACTGTCGGATTTAGGGCTCCACAAAACCAAAGAAGTTCAAACACAGGGGCGTGAACGAGGATCTCTCCCACTCACGTCTACCTAGCGTCTCGCTCTCGTCTTGGTGAAGGGATTCAAGCAAACAACAGACAGTATACGCAAGAGTTTACCCAGGTTCGGGCCACCGTGTGGTGTAAGACCCTACTTCCTACTTTGGTTGATTGGCCTCAGGAGGGCTGGAATATGAGCTAGTACAGTGGTTCCTGAGCTTAGGAGGCGAGCTCAAGAGGGTCGGGAGGCAAGTGTTCTTGCTCCTTTGCGTGGTGGCAGAGTGTATGGATCTGCTCTACTTGGCTAGGCTTGGTTCCACTTGTCCCTCCATAGTGGGGGTCCTAGCTACTTATATAGGCGGCCAGGGTCCTCTTCCCCCGAAATGTTTAGGCGGGAAGGGATCCCACAACGGCCATTTTTGAGCGGGAACACAAGGACGTTCCTACCCTGACTAAAGCGGTCTTCGCCCGCCTGCAAAAGTTTCAGGCGGTGACGCGGTGGTGGGCTCGACGGTGACATCCTCCTTGTCGTCCTTGCGGTCTTCGGTCTTGTTGCACCAAAGGGGAAACCTTTGTCCCGCTCCTCGGGAACCCGCGGCTGCGTTGTCCTCTTTGCCCCGAAACGGCAACTGCGCCGCTGGCGGATGCTGGCACCCGCTGGCGCGGTGCGTCACTGCTGACATCACTGCCTCCTCCTGAGCAAGCTTGGCCTTGGATTCTCCGCCCCTCCGGAGCACCTTGCCGAGGCCGCTCCTGAGGGGGTCTTGATGTTGTTCTCCTCGCGAGGCTCAGCCCCCTCGCGAGGGACTTGGACGGCTGGTCGATCAGCTGGGCCGCAGCAGGCCGCTTGTAGGAGTGCGTCGCGGCCCGCAGACAGGCAAGTCTGGGTACCCTGGATCCCAGGACGCTGACAGTGGCCCTCGGGCCCAAGGCGCGCACGGAGTTGGCATCGGGGCGAAGCCTTAGTCGAGGACGAAGCACCACGGGCCCCAAAAAGGCTACGGGCCAGGCTGGCGCGTAACGGTTGGATGGGACGCGGGCGACCCTGCTCGCCACGCCGTCTCGGCAACCGTGCGTCCTGATAAAGGGGCCGTCGCCGCTGGGGGAGTTATCGCTCCCCTTCCTTTCTGCTCGGATTTCTCCCTCCTACGCCTCATGCCTTCCTAAATCGCATGCGTCCTTCGACTCCTTCAGCAATGGCGAAGAGGAACTAGGGTGCTGTCCCGACGTCTGGATTTGCTTCTTCTCTTGAGGCGGCGCTCAAGGAGTCCTCCATCACCAAGGAGGAGGACTACTCAAAGGTCCAACCTTTCTTGTCGAGTGTCCACAACGAGCACGGCCCGTCGCGGATCTCGGTCGGATCCACCACGACGCGGACCCTGCCGAAGTCCTGCTACCCCTTCTTCCTCCACAGCATCTCCATGGGGCTCGTGCCACCTTTCTCCGAGTTCTTCTACGCCATCCTAGAACATTACCAGGTGCACGCTCTCCACATCCAGCCTCGCTCCATCTTCGTCATGTTGCTCTTCGCCTTTTACTGTGAGGCGCTGGTGGGGGTGAGGCTGAC
Source organism: Secale cereale (assembly GCA_902687465.1). Taxonomy (NCBI): domain Eukaryota; kingdom Viridiplantae; phylum Streptophyta; class Magnoliopsida; order Poales; family Poaceae; genus Secale; species Secale cereale. Next base: position 311,534,800 of record LR738715.1, on the reverse strand, counting down.
TGTCGCCCTCTTCCGCCATTTATTCTCCATGCGCCGGTACGACGATGGCATGTGCTCGGGATGCGTCTCCTTCGTCTTCCAGCGCCAGGGCTGTCGGCTGATGATGGCCGGGAAGAAGATAGAGTCCCACCAGAAGAGGTGGGTCTATCTGGACGCCCAACGTGTCCACCCTCTACTGGCGTAGCCTACCGCCCGTCCGGCGAAGCGCCGGTTGGAGCTACGTGAAGCTCACCGACCCCCTTGACGGGCCTGTCCTGGCAAGGATTGAGGCCGACCTAAGCTCGAGGCTCGAAGGGGGCCAGATCGTGAAGGAGTTCCTAAGGCAGCGTCTGGCGCCGCTCCAGGCACACTCGCGCCCCATGTGGGAGCTGATGGGCGACGATGATAGGCTCCGGCTGCACTCAGGGGTGCTGGCCGAGGACGATCTGGACTTCACCTCGGGAACCCTCCTGGGGATGGTTCCGGAGGACCTCCCCGGGGCCCACCTGCCGCTGTACAGCCACCCTGACAAGGCCAAGCTGTTGAAGGCCGTGTCGGGTTTTGGTGCGCCCGTGGGCGCTCCGCCCACGTTCGACGTGTCTTCTGGTGCTGACGACGAGAGCGACGAGGGGGGCTCAGAGGAGACCCTGGACGACGAGGGGGACTCCTCCGAGGCGTTCGCTGGAGCAATGACATCAGGCGCAGGTGCCGCCGGACGGTCCCAGGCGGCCACTCCACGTCGATCCGGACGCGCTATGTTCGGGGGAAGCAATGTGGCGACCCCGCCGAGGAGTACCGTGCCAGCGAATCTGGCGACCGCGGTCGCACCCAGGACCGTGGCCTCACGCCTCACCAAGATCCGGGCTACCGGCACGCCCATAGCGCCAGCGGCTGCTGCTGACCTGCTAGAGAAGAGAAGGGTGCGCCTCGCCTCCGACGAGTAAGTGTGCAATTTCTCGCCTATCCTTAGTTGTCGTGTCCCTGATGTGCTTCTCCTGACACAGCAGCCTGGGAGGTGGGATGAAGAAGGCGAAGGGGGAGGTCACGTCACGACGCTCTGCCCCTCCTACTGCTGATGCGGCAACAGGGAAGGATGCCACGACGCTGGGCGTCTTAGTCGACCAGGCAACCGAGCATGCGGTGGCGGCATCGCTTGAGGGCGTCCTCGCTTCCTGTGAGGTCGCGGTGGTTCCTGCTCCAGCCGCTCTGGCGAGTGGGGCCGGAGCCCCCGAGCCCCTGGTCGAGCCATCGGTCTTGTCGGTGCCCGTGCGCCAGCCGTCGCAGCCTGGTCCTGAGACCTTGGAGGCTGCCTCCGCCGCGCTGGGTCGGCTTTGCGTCGAACTGCAAGATGGCGATGGCCGCCTGATGGAAGGGTGCCTGGGGCTGATCCGTGGGTGGCTCCTGGCAGACGAGTCTGCGCAGACCTCCTGGGACCAGGCCTCGGCGGTCGCTGCCAAGGGTCGAGAGGAAGCTGTGCCAGCCACGCGGGCTCGCAACACCGCGCGAGCCGATGCCGCGTCCTTCGAGAAGCGTTGACTCATGGCGGAGAGCGAGCTGGGGTCCCTTCACGAGGAGGGCACTAGGCGCGCCCTGGAGCTCAAGAGGTTGGAGAAGGAGCTCGAGACGCAGAAGGCTAAGACGTCCCGGCTGTAACAGGAGCAGCTTGCTGACCGCGGGGCCCAGGAGAAGCTGAAGGTTGAAGTTGAGCAGGCCAAGGCGACCCAAGCCGCTCGCGACAAGGAGGATGCCCTTGCGGCCTCGGCAGCGGTGAGTCTCGAGGCCCTTGCCGCCTTCGACCTTGAGGCCCGCAAGGCGCTGCAGGCCGCCTACGGGGAGGGGTTCAAGGAACCGCTGGCCACCCCGAAGGGAGGCCCCGCCGGGCTCCTCGCCACGCTTGTGAAGTCCCTGCGCGAGGTTGCGGCCGCAATTGGCCAGTTAGCCGACGTCGAGAGCCGCACGCTCCTTACCTTGGTTCTGACGCAGGTGTGTAGCCACCTAAGTCTTCGCGACCCCACCCTTGACCTGACCTCGCTGTCCGAGCCCGTGACCAAAATCATGGAGGGCACGGCTGCCGAGGCCCTGAGGGTGAAGGTCACAACGCTGGTGGAGGCGTTCCTCCAGGCCACTGCTACCGCAGCCGAGGAGGCGGAGACCGGTGATGATGTGCTTGGTAATGCCTGATCTGCTCCTGTCCAGAGAGAGAAGTGTGAGTGCCTCGGGGAGGCGTAAGAATTTTGTTTGAATTTGAAAAACTTGGCATTACTGTAATAGCTAGATGATTTCCATGCTTGCTTCCTTTCATGTTTGCTTAGGTGCTCTGCGTCGGCAGGGCCCAACCCCGCGCATACCTCGATCGCCATTGAGCCCTCCGGGTGACCGGGGTTATCGTAATAACTAGACTCAAGGGATGATGGGCTACGTGGCTAGTGAGGCCCCTGGGTCGCGATGCCCAGGGGTCTCCGTTGACATTCAAGCGATCCCATTTGCGTTCTGCGTCGGCAGGGCCCAACCCCGCGCATACCTCGATCGCCATTGAGCCCTTCGGGTGACCGGGGTTATCGTCATAACTAGACTCAAGGGATGAGGGGCAACGTGGCTAGTTAGGCCCCTGGTTTGTGATGCCCAGGGGTCCCCTTTGACGTACCAATGGCTCTCATGAAGGAGAACGAGCAGCATACCTTGCCCACAAGTATAGGGGATCGCAACAGTTTTCGAGGGTAAAGTATTAAACCCAAATTTGTTGATTCGACACAAGGGGAGCCAAAGAATACTATTAAGTATTAGCAACTGAGTTGTCAATTCAACCACACCTGGAAACTTAGTATCTGCAGCAAGATAGTTTAGTAGCAAAGTAATATGATAGTGGCGGTAGCAGCAATAAAAGTAACGATAGTGTTTTTGTAGTTTTTGTGATAGTAGCAATGGAAAAGTAAATAAGCAGCTAGCAATATAGGTAAAGCTCGTAGGCATTGGATCAGTGATGGGAAATTATGTCGGATGCAATTCATCATGTAGAAGTTATAACCTAGGGTGACACAGAACTAGCTCCAGCTCATCAATGCAATGTAGGCATGTATTCTGAATATAGGCATACGTGCTTATGGAAAAGAACTTGCATGACATCTTTTGTCCTACCCTCCCGTGGCAGCGGGGTCCTATTGGAAACTAAGGGATATTAAGGCCTCCCTTTAATAGAGTACCGGACCAAAGCATTAACACATAGTGAATACATGAACTCCTCAAACTATGGTCATCACCGGGAGTGGTCCCGATTATTGTCACTTTGGGGTTGCCGGATCATAACACATAGTAGGTGACTATAGACTTGCAAGATAGGATCAAGAACACACATATATTCATGGAAACATAATAGGTTCAGATCTGAAATCATGGCACTCGGGCCCTAGTGAAAATCATTAAGCATAACAAAGTCATAGCAACATCAATCTCAGAACATAGAGGATACTAGGGATCAAACCCTAATAAAACTAACTCGATTACATGATAGATCCCATCCAACCCATCACCGTCCAGCAAGCCTACGATGGAATTACTCACACACGGCGGTGAGCATCATGGAATTCGTGATGGAGGAAGGTTGATGATGACGATGGCGACGATCTCCACTCTCCGGAGCCCCGAACGGACTCCAGATTAGCCCTCTCGAGAGAGATTAGGGCTTGGTGGCGTGTCCGTCTCGTGAAATGCGGTAATTCTTTCTCTCTGATTTTTTTTCTCCCCAAGCGGAAGATATAGGATCTGGGGGTACGTCGGTGGAGCATCGGGGGGGCCTCGGGGCAGGGGGGCGCGCCCTGGGAAGGGGGCGCGCCCCCACCCTCATGGACAGGGTGTGGGCCCCCCAGTGAGGATCTTCTTGCAAATATTTTTTATATTTTCTGAAATAATTCTCCGTTGATTTTCAGGAGATTCCGAGAACTTTTTATTATGCACAAAAACAACACCATGGCAGTTCTGCTGAAAACAGCGTCAGTCCGGGTTAGTTCCATTCAAATCATGCAAGTTAGAGTCCAAAACAAGGGCAAAGGGGTTTGGAAAAGTAGATACGTTGGAGACGTATCAACTCCCCCAAGCTTAAACCTTTGCTTCTCCTCAAACAATTCAGTTGATAAACTGAAAGTGATAAAGAAAAACTTTGACAAACTCTGTTTGCTCTTGTTGTTGTAAATATGTAAGCTAGCATTCAGGTTTTCAACAAGATCATGAACTAACCACATTCACAATAACTTTCTGGTCTCAAGACTACTCACATCAATGGCATAATCAACTAGCGAGCAATAATAATAAACCTCGAATGACAACACTTTCTCAAAACAATCATGATATGATATAACAAGATGGTATCTCGCTAGCCCTTTCTGAGACCGCAAAACATAAATGCAGAGCACCTTTAAGGATCAAGGACTGACTAGACATTGTAATTCATGGTAAAAGAGATCCAGTCATGATCATACTCAATGCAAATTAATAGTAATACATGCAACGACAGAGGTGCTCTTCTACTGGTGCTCTTTGATAAGAGGATGATGACTCTGCATAAAAGTAAATAGATAGGCCCTTCACAGAGGGAAGCAGGGATTTGTAGAGGTGCCAGAGCTTGATTTTTAAATAGAGATGAATAACATTTTGAGCAGTATACTTTCATTGTCAACATAACAACCAAGAATCTCGATATCTCCCATGCTACGCACATTATAGGCGGTTCCCAAACAGAATGGTAAAGTTTATACTCCCCCAACCACCAACAAGCACACTCCACGGCTAGCCCGAAACAACGGGTACCGTCCAAACCAGCAACAGCCATGGGGGAGTTTTGTTTAATTATTATGATTTTGAGCATGGGACTGGGCATCCCGGTTACCAGCCATTTTCTCATGAATGATGAGCGGAGTCCACTCATCGTGAGAATAACCCACCTAGCATGGAAGATATAGACAGCCCTAGTTGATACATGAGTTGTTCGAGGATACAAAATATAATTTCATTTGAAGGTTTAGAGTTTGGCACATACAAATTTACTTGGAACGGCAGGTAAATAACGCATATAGGAAGGTATGGTGGACTCATATGGAACAACTTTGGGGCCTATGGAAGTGGATGCACAAGTAGTATTCCCGCTTAGTACAGGTGAAGGCTAGAAAGAGACTGGGAAGCGACCAGCTAGAGAGCAACAACGGTCATGAACATGCATTAAAATTAATCAACAATGAATGCAAGCATGAGTAGGATATAAATCACCATGAACATAAATATCGTGAAGGCTGTGTTGATTTGTTTCTACTACATGTGTGAACATGTGCCAAGTCAAGTCACTTAATTCGTTCAAAGGAGGATACCACCCATCATACCACATCACAACCATTTTAATATCATGTTGGCATGCAAGATAGACCATTATAAACTCTCAGCTAATTAAGCATGGCATAATCAGCTATGATATCTAATTGTCATTGCAAGCATGTTTCATTCATGACAAGCTGAATCAGGAACGACGAGCAATCATATTTACAAAACAAAAGAGGTCGAGTTCATACCAGCTTTTCTCATCTCAATTAGTTCATCATATATCATCCTTATTGCCTTTCACTTGCACGACCGAACGATGTGGATAATAATAATAATACTGCACGTGCATTGGACTAAGCTAGAATCTGCAGGCTTTTAATACAAGAGAGAAGACAAGGTAATATGGCTCAAGGTTAAATCAACAATAGAGCAAATGAGAGCCACTAAGCATTTTCAATCATGGTCTTCTACTCTTAGCCCCTATAGAAAAGAAACTAAAAGAGACTATTTACACGGGAAAGCTCCCAACAAGCAAAAGAAGAACGGGAAATCGTTTTGGGTTTTCATTTTTAGTTACTACTATAGGCAAAAGTAGTAAACTGGCTAGAAGCTACAACTAATTTTTTTTTCTGGGTTTTTCTAGCATACAAGAAAAAGACTAAGGAAAAGAAATTGAAACTAAGCACAGATGGTACAATGAAAGAGTGTGAGCACCGACAGCTAGAATAAGTGTGAACATGAATGTAAGTCGGTGAGAAACATGTACTCCCCCAAGCTTAGGCTTTTGGCCTAAGTTGGTCTATGGCCAAGGATCGAAGCCACTCCCTCCAGTGTGCTGAGATGTGTCCTCTGGATGCCACTGGTTAGCGAGCTCGTCCAGCTCCCACCCATAAACATATTGACGGGAAGGATCAAGTGGTGGTTCTGGCTCAGGCTCTGAAGCTTGTGCTTGGCCTTGGTACTTGTAGAAGGCATCTGAGGTGATGAGGAATACGCCTGTAGATAGATCAAACAAAGAAGGTGCAGGCAAGGTAACAATTTCACAGTATATTTCATCAAACCTCAATTTATAATTGAGCTGCATATTCTTGTCTTTAACAATAAAGTCATGAGCTACCATGCTCTTGTAGTCTAGATAAACAGGGGCAAGCAATTTTTCTTCCTTCTCATGATGCCTAATAGGTATATTAAAATACTCAGCAAGGCGAGAAGCAAAGATGCCTCCAAAGGCGGGCCCCTTTGAGCGGTTCAGACTCAATAGTTTGGCAACGATGGCGCCCAAGCTAAAAGTTGTGTCTCGAAACAAAGCATCGCGTAAAATGATAATATCAGGGGCACTGAGATTCCCACTATTCCCGCGACCAATTAAACACCTACTAGCAAATAAAGCAAAGTACCGCTGAACAGGGAAGTGTATACTAGTGGTTCTTGCCCCTGAAACTTGTCTAGTTTCACCTACGGCTATCATGTCAATGAACCCTTTGACGTCTTCATGACGTGGTTCATCAAGTCTACCTCCAAAGGGTACCTTGCATATTTCGCAAAAATCTAAAAGTGATATCTCCTTAACCACATCATATAAGCGAAAGTCCACCATAGGTGGTGTTTTCCTAGATTGAAAATGAAAGCTTTGCATGAAAATATTGGTGAGTAAGAGATACTGTTCTTTCTGGTCGTTGAGGAAGTCGGTTAGGCCTGCATTATTCGCCAACAATAAAAGTCTTCGTAAATACCGGCGGACATCATGAAATTATTACATGGCCATTCGCACGGTCGAACTTCCACCATGCGAGGAAGGTTATACTTGGGCTTCTTATTTTTTTCTTTCTTCTTCTCCTCTGAGCTCTTGGTGGAGGAGCCCCTCAATAATCTTTTCAACATTTTCCTTTTCTGATTTTTTTTGAAATTTTTAGTAACTCAAAATAAAAGTTAACCGAAGTTAACAAGATTGATAGCAACAACTCCTATAAGTGCCTAGAGGCTATATCATGCATTAGAACTACTTGGGACCAAGAAAATTTGACATGCAAGCTCAAGAACAAGGTCACCACAGCAGCATAAATTTGCAACAAATAAAGCACTAGAACAAAAACTAATAGGACCAATGGAGGAGTCACATACTAAGGAACAATCTTCCCAAACAGTTTGATGAATGGTGCTTTGAGCAAGGAGATCGAAAATGGCAGCAAGATGAGCTAGAACTCGGTTTGAGCTGGTTGGGGATTTTATTGGGAGGAAGAAGAAAAGCATGGGTGAAAGGATGAGTGGAGGGGGGCCACATGAGACCCACGAGGCAGGGGGCGCGCCCTGGGCAGGGGGACGCGCCCTGTGCCCTCTTGGCCACGTGTTGGCTCCCCTCGCTGTGTGTTCAGTGCCATATTTTCTTAAATATTCTAGAAAAAAATCATATTTCATTTTCATGACATTTGGAGACTTTTATTTTCGGGATATTTTTCATTGCACGGATAAGTCTGGAAACAGATAGACAATGCTATTTTTGTTTTATTTAACCTAATTAACAGAAAGTAAAAGGAGGGTACAGAAGGTTTGTGCTATCTAGATTCACCTATCCCATGCTCATCAAAAGCAATGCATTAACAAGGTTGATCAGGTCTTGTTAATAAACTCTTTCCAAGTAACATGTAACCGGAGAATTTTCGAGTAACACTAGGTTAACTCAATGGGGATATGTATGTCCCCAACAATAAGTATGTCATATGCCTTCTTGATAGTAGGAATAGGAAACTCAAAACCTCCAATAGTAATAGTCGAAGTTTTTCCAATATAATTGATACTGTAGACCCGAGGTTGTTTCCTCGGAAAGTGTACCGTATGCTCATTACCATTGACATGAAAAGTGACATTGCCTTTGTTGAAATCAATAACAGGCCCTGCAGTATTCAAAAAAGGTCTTCCAAGAATAATAGACATACTATCGTCCTCGGGAATACCAAGTATAACTAAGTCCATTAGAATAGTAACATTTGCAACTACAACATGCACATCCTCACAAATACCGACAGGTCTAGCAGTTGATTTATCAGCCATTTGCAAAGATATTTCAGTAGGTGTTGATGACCCTCAACTGTAAGGGATCTGTTGCAGCGTTTTCGATAAGTAAGAGTGTCGAACCCAACGAGGAGCAGAAGGTATTGATAAGCGATTCTGAGCAAGAAATTACTGCAAGCACTGAAAGATAACTTTTAGGGGTTTTCTCGATATAAGCAACAGGAATGTAAAGGCAAGTAATGTAAAAGATATTGAGAGTAACAAGTGGCCCAATCCTTTCTTAGCAAAGGAGAGGCCTAGCAACTGAACTTATAAAGACTAAAGCGTTCTTGAGGACACACGGGAGAGGTAGTCATGTGCTTTCGCCATATTCCGTATCGATACTATGTTATGTGTTGATAAGTGTTGGTGGGTGGATCTATGCTAGTGCACTCTCTAGACTAAGATGAATGCACTCTTATGATTAAACACCTTGCAAGCATCCGCAAATACAAGATAGAATTTAAGGCAAAAGCCTAACCATAGCAATACGATCGAGGATCCATTACTCCCTTATGCAAAAGCGTGTGAACTAGGGTTCAGGTTTCTGTCACTCCGGCAACCCACCATAAGCATTCTTTATACACAATGTATTCTCCTAGGTCCTTAATAAGGCGAAGTGTTGGGTGTTCGACTCACACAACACCACTAGTAGAATGACAACACAATTTAAGTATCAAACAACACATATTACTTCAACAGCATATGACTACTAACAACAAGACTTTCCCCATGTCCTCAAGAACTAAGGTAACTACTCACAAGACATAAAAGAGATCATGATCAGTGGGGATAAATATGTGATAAACAATCTGGACATAATAATACTTCTCCAACAAAACTCAATAGCATTCACCACAAAGTAGTAATCAACACCGATGGAGTAGAGAGGATAGGTAGTACAAGTTACAACACGAGTTGCGATGGAAAGATGAGATTTGGATGAAGATGGAGATGGTGCTGGTGTTGGGGATGATGTTGATGATGATCTCGATGATGCCCGTGATGATGGTGATGACGATGGCGACGATCTCCCCTTCCGGGAGGTGATCTCCCCGGCGGAATCTGCCCGCCGGAGATGCCCTTTTCTTCTCTGTAGGTTTCCGCCTCGAAGCGGCAGCGGAATTCCGTAAAAAGTCCCGTGCCTAGGGTTTTTGGGGGACGGAGAACATATATGCAAAAGGGGGCAACCAGAGGTGGGCCAGGGGCTCCAGGCGCCCCCCCGGCGCGGCCAGGGGGGAGAACCCCCAGGCCGCCTGGGCACCCTGTGGCCCCCCTCTGACTCCCGTTTTGCGTGTCTTCGTTATTCGTCTGAAAAATACCTCCCGTCAATTTTCAGGTAATTTGGAGGTGTTCTTCTTCAGCAACTCAGTATCCACTTTTTCCTGCTGAATCCTGCGTCTGCTGTTCCGGCACCGGAAAGTTGCAAACTGTGTAAAATAGACCAAAACGACATAAGAACATCATCATAACGTGAAATATATCAATGAATAAAGATGAATTATGATACAAAATAGTGATGCATTTTGGAGGTATCAACACCCCCAAGCTTAGACCTCGCTTGTCCCCAAGCGAATATGAACTCGGTAAACCTGTCCACAATTGTAGAGAGTGAAGTGTCGATAAATAGAATACGGACAAGAAGCATCATAGTCTCTTCACCAACTCAAATATCCTCAGCAGCAATCTTCAACTCATAAGGCTCTTATGAAAAAGTGTTAACACTTATATTCGAAAGTAGGACCAAGGAAACTCATTATATCATGGCAAACATGTCCTTTGGTCAAAGAACAACAAATAATTTTAACTTTTGCTCTTATATTTTGATGGGATTAATTGAAGCTTTTTGAAACAACATGTTAGTAAGCAAGAAGTGAAAGTGTTAACACAAGGAAGATATTTGCCTTAGCTGGGCATGACAAACAACTTACTTATCAAATGATAATGTCAACAAGGATATGATATGACAAATCTTAATGCAGCTTTATATGCATGAATTCTTATCAATATCAAACGTCTGCTCTCTTTGAGAAATAGAAGGAACTAGGAATAACTGACTCAACTTAAAATTAAAAGATAGGCCCTGCTCTAGGGTAGTAGGGAAAACTCATGTGCTATCCTCAAATCAAACAGAATGAAAACAAGTTTTGAGAGGTGCATGATTCGTCAACGAATGCTAATAGATAACTCAATTACTTCTTGAACTGGACAAGTTTCGAGGAACGGCTCCCGTATGAGGACGATAACATCCTCTTATTCTCCTTTGTTTATCACTGCCAAAGTTTTCTGATTTCTCATGAACAAAGCGTGAAGGAGGGTTTGTTTGTTATATTATTTTAAGCCGGGCGCACTCAATGCCAGTTCCTTTTCGTATTATGGATTTGCACATTATACATGCAATCCCGGGGTGAAGCTTGTCCAACTCAAAAAGGTCATGAATTAGCTACTACTTCCTCATGAGCTAAAGCAGAGGCACAAAATAAAAGATTTTGAACATTTAAGGATAACACATAAATTATATACTTTAGGAGGTGGTAGTGGGATACCACGAGTAGGTAGGTATGGTGGACTCATATGGAAGGTATTGGCTTAAGGGTATGGATGCACAAGCAGAATTCCGCTTAGTACAGAGTTAGGCTAGCAAAGGTTTTGAAAGAGCAGACAACTGATGATGACTAAGATGCAAAGCAATATAAAGCATGAACATTGAAATAAGCATAACACATCAAGTTGTCTTCCTTGTCAACATAACACTTCAAGCATAATAACATAAAGGTTTTAGCTATGTTGATACTTTAAAAAAATCATGCTTGTTGTTATGACCAAAGCTATGTTTGCCAAGATTAAATAAAGTTTCATAGCCATACCTGACATAAGGTCAATACTCCCCATAAGAATCATCATATAAGGTCGATTGCGTGAAGAGAATATCGAGTGCAGCAAAAAGGAACCGATAAACTTCTCATTAATATTCCATCATAGACGACTCCACACACACGGATACAATTCTTCACCAAAGGGGTGATAGACCTCAATGCACACACCTATCTCATATAATAACCTCCCTAGACATGATACGACTCTACTTGACTTCTGAAAGACAAAAGGTAAAAGATAAAGATACCGGGCACTCCCCCAAGCTTGGAACAAGCCAAGGGAATACCATTACCACGGAGATTTCACTCATCATCCTTGTTGGCGTTGATCAAGTAATTCTTGGCGAAACTCTTCCATGGAAGGGGTTCTCTAGTCTCATATGAGAAGCTCGTCTCCTGGATCCTACATTCAGCACCCAAACCCATGCGTAGAAACCTTAGTTCATACTCACAGTTCTGGTTATGTAGATCATTAATTTGCCCTTGGAGTTCTATGATTCTGTCTTCAGACGCGGCGATTCTTTCCCACATCTCCTTCATCTCCTTCAGAAAGTAGTTCTTCAGCTCGTTGGTGATGTCAAAGTTAGCTTCGACACCATGCTCGGTCATCTTCTTGTACTTGAAGACTTCTTGCTCCACTTCTTCCAGCCTGGCCTGGACGCTCCCCTCCTTGATAGGTCCCTTCAGATCTTCTTGGTGAAGGACGCCTTCCTTTATCTGAACAACCTGAGGGTGCTTCTTCACCTCGGCGAGGTAAGGGTTGATGACGTTGACGACGAACGTGTCCTTGGGGGAACTTGGAGAAGCCATGGCACCTAAATTTAGCTGAAAGATTTCGTGGCAGAAACAGATTGAAGAGAAAACACGCGAAATCGCCAGATACGTTGCCGGAACAATCCGGGCAAATATATAGGAAAAATTTATGCACAGAAAGGAAGGTAACGTACCAAAGCGGGGTCGGAGACGGGCTCCAGGGTGTCCAGGCGGCCTGCCGGCGCGGCCCAGGGGGGGCGCGCCTGGACTCCCTGGTGGTCGTCTCCGGCTCCACTTCGACTCGGAATTTTACTAATTTTACAATAACTCGTAATATGGAACTTTTATGATGTTTTGCGGTGTTTTCTTACCGTACTACAAACCTTTTCTTTATTCTGCTTCTGCTGGCGTCTGAAACAGGGCTGCAACATGTTCTTCGTGGGTTGTTGTGTATATTATATTCACATCAACATCGACAGGGTCTCCTGCTATGTAATGTTTAAGTCTTTGCCCATTCACAACTTGAGGTTTGGTGCCTTCAAAATTATTAATCTTAATTGCACCAGGCCGATAAACTTCTTCAATATGAAATGGTCCTTCCCACCTGGAAAGTAGTTTACCTGTAGAAAACCTGAAACGGGATCTAAACAACAAAACTTTATCACCAACATTAAATTCACATTTCAGAATCTTCCTATCATGCCACCTTTTTACCTTTTCTTTGAACATTTTAGCGCTCTCGTAAGCTTCACTTCTCCATTCATCTAGAGAAGTCAAGTTCATGAGACGCTTCTCACCAGCCAGTTTTGGGTCAGTGTTAAGCTCTCTAACAGCCCAGAAAGCTTTGTGCTCTAGCTCTAATGGCAAATGGCAAGCCTTACCATACACCATCTTATAGGGAGACATGCCCATGGGGTTTTTGTAAGCAGTTCTATATGCCCACAAAGCATCTCCTAATTTATTTGACCAATCCTTCCTATTTCTGTTTACTGTTTTCTCCAAGATTAACTTAATCTCTCTATTGGTGAGCTCAACTTGCCCACTAGTTTGAGGATGATAAGGTGAAGCAATTCTATGATTAACATCGTATTTAGCCAAAGCTTTTCTAAAAGCTCCGTGCGTGAAGTGTGATCCTCCATCGGTCATGAGGTACCTTGGTACACCAAACCTAGGAAATATTACATCCTTAAGCATTTTCAAAGATGTTTTGTGATCATCACTTTCAGTGGGGATTGCTTCAACCCACTTGGTCACATAATCAACAGCTACTAAAATATGAGTGTACTTGTGCGAAGAAGGAAAAGGACCCATAAAATCAAAACCCCAACAATCAAAAGGTTCAATCACTAGTGAGTAATTCATAGGCATCTCATTCCTTCTACTAATGTTACCAACTCTCTGACATTTATCACAAGCTAAAACATAATTTCTAGCATCTTTAAAGAGAGTAGGCCAATAAAAACCTGATTGAAGAACCTTATGTGCAGTCCTCTCACCGGCATGATGTCCTCCATAGGGACTGTCATGGCACCGTCTGAGAATGTCCTTCTGCTCATGTTCAGGAATGCATCTTCTCACGATCCCGTCGGGACCTTCTTTGAAAAGATGTGGGTCATCCCAAAAGTAGTGCCTCAAATCATGAAAGAACTTCTTCCTCTGCTGAAATGTTAGACCTAGAGGCAAATACTTCGCAACAATAAAATTAGCATAATCTGCATACCAAGGGTCGGAAAGGGGTTGTATTTTTACAACGGCAAGTTGCTCGTCTGGAAAACTATCGTTAACTGGGATGCGGTCATGCGGTATATCTTCCATTCTTGAAAGATTGTCCGCTACCGGGTTGTCTTCTCCTTTCCTATCAACAATCTGCAAATCAAATTCTTGGAGAAGGAGTACCCATCTGATAAGCCTTGGTTTGGCATCCTTCTTTGTCATAAGATATTTAATGGCAGCATGATCAGTATGAATAATACTTTAGAATCAACAATATACTGCCTGAACTTATCACAAGCAAAAACTACAGCTAAGAATTCCTTCTGAGTAGTAGCATAATTTCTTTGAGCACTATCAAGGGTCTTACTAGCATAATGTATAACATTCAATTTCTTACCAACCCTTTGTCCTAAAACAGCTCCAACAGCAAAATCACTTGCATCACACATAATTTCAAAAGGTAGGTTCCAGTCAGGTGGTTGTACTATAGGAGCGGTTATTAAAGCTTTCTTAAGGATTTCAAAAGCTTCCTTACAATTTTCATCAAACGCAAAAGGAACATCCTTCTGGAGAAGATTAGTGAGGGGTCTCGAGGTTTTAGAAAAGTCTTTAATAAATCTTCTATAAAAACCTGCATGACCAAGAAAACTGCGAATACCTTTGATGTCCCTTGGATAGGGCATCCTCTCAATAGCTTCGATCTTGGCTTTGTCCACTTCAATTCCCCTTTCGGAAATCTTGTGACCAAGAACAATTCCTTCATTGACCATAAAGTGGCACTTCTCCCAGTTGAGTACCAAATTTGTCTCCTCGCATCTCTGCAAAACTTTATTAAGGTTGTGAAGACAATGGTGAAATGAAGTTCCATAGACGGAGAAATCGTCCATGAAGACTTCCATAATATCCCCGCAGAAACCATGAAAGATAGCAGACATACACCTTTGAAAAGTAGCAGGGGCATTACATAAACCAAAAGGCATACGTCTGTAAGCATAAGTACCAAAAGGACAAGTAAAAGTGGTCTTCTCTTGATCGACAGTGTTAACATGAATTTGAGAGAAGCCAGAATAACCATCGAGATAACAAAAGTGGGTATTTTTGGATAACCTTTCAAGCATTTGGTCGATGAACGGCAACGGGTAGTGATCCTTTCTAGTTGCCTTGTTCAACTTCCTGTAATCAATACACATTCTATATCCAATAATAATTCTCTGAGGTATTAGTTCATTTTTATCATTAGGAACCACAGTTGTACCTCCTTTCTTAGGAACACAATGTACCGGACTTACCCACTTACTGTCAGCTATAGGGTAGATGATACCTGTGGCTAGAAGCTTGAGAATCTCAGTTCTCACGACATCCATCATCTTCGGGTTCAACCGTCGTTGATGATCAACAACTGGCTTAGCATTAGGCTCAAGGTTGACAGTATGTTGACAGATAGATGGACTAATCCCCTTAAGGTCATCAAGGGTGTAGCCAATCGCGCCTCGGTGTTTACGAAGTACTTCCAATAATCGCTCTTCTTCATATCCTGAAAGGTTAGAATTGATAATAACAGGATATACTTTCTTTTCATCTAAATAAGCATACTTGAGCGTATCGGGAAGAGGTTTAAGATCAAACACCGGGTCTTCTTTCGGTTTTGATAAAATTCCCAAAGGTTCAACCGGAAGGTTGTGCTTCAGGATAGCAGGCTGCCTCAAGAATATTTCATCTAGTTCATTTCTTTCCTGCATATGTAAATCACTCTCGTGGTCCTCCATGTATTGCTGCAAAGGATCATCAGGGGGAATAGCAATAGAGGCAATACTTTCAATAATTTTATCATCACTAGGTAAATCAGTACCACGAGGCTGCTTAGAGAACTTAGAAAAATTAAATTCATATGGCTCACCATCGAATTCAACAGAAACTTTAGCTTTCTTGCAATCTATTATAGCTCCACAAGTTCTAAGAAAAGGTCTACCAAAAATGATGGGACAAAAATTGTCCCTGGCTGAACCAAGTACCAAAAAGTCGGTAGGGTATTTTACCTTTCCACATAGGACCTCAACGTCCCTCACAATTCCGATAGGAGAGATAGTTGATCTATTTGCAAGATGAATAGTAACATCAACTTCTTCAAGTTCACAAGGGGAAATCTCACCGATGATTTCTTCATAGAGTGAATAAGGAATAGCACTTGCACTCGATCCCAAATCACATAGCCCATAATAATTGTGATCTCCTATTTTAACAGATACCACCGGAGTACCTGAAATTGGGCCTTTGTTCTTGGCTGTGACAAGGTTAGTGGAAACAGCATAAAAAGTTATATTGGAATCCAAAACATCATCAGTAACATGGTCTTTAATCAATGCAACTCGAGGATCGACCCTAATCTGGTCCTCAGGTTCACCAACTCTTCTCTCACTTTTATTCATTATGCCTGTTACAAGAGAGTGTTCCTTTATCCTCGTGGGAAAAGGAGGCTTTTCATATATGACTGCAGGCAAAATAGGCTCAGCAACATAAATATCAATAGGTGGTTCTTTAAAAGGTGCATGGTGCTGGTCTCTATTCTTTTTAAAAGAATCAACATGAGAGGCAAAATTCTTACATAAATCAATCACTAGATGGGAATCAAGACCAATCTTAGAGCAAAAAGTATTGAAGTAATCAGTTTCCACATAGCTCTCAATATAGTCATGTTCATAATTTATAGCGGGTTCAATACCTTTATCAATTTCCCAATCTTCAGTATTCCTCTGGATTCTTTCGAGGAGATCCCACCTTTCTTCAACACTCTTCTTCTGAAATACTCCACTAGAGGAGGCATCCAGCATCTCCTTATCCTGACGAGAAAGCTTGGCATAAAAATTTGTAAGTATAATTTCCTTGGGAAGCTTATGAATAGGGCATTTGAGCATTAGAGACTTCAATCTCCACCAAGCTTGAGCAATGCTTTCTCCGTCACGAGACCTAAAGTTATAGATATAATTCCTGTCTCGATGAATTTCATGAAGAGGATAAAATTTAGTATAAAAGAGAGACATAAGCTCATGCCAGTCCAGCAAGTGTGGGTTATCGAGAAGCCCATACCAATATGAAGCTTTATCTATAAGGGATACAACAAACAATTTCCTCATGACAAACTCCCTCGATACACCTGCAAGCTTAAATAATGAACATAGTCGTGACAAATACAGCAAGTGTTCACCGGGATGTCTGTCCCCTGCATAACGATTAGTCAAAACATAATCGATAATGCCAGCTGGTATTTTATAAGGCACAATTTCAGTAGGGGGAGGATCAACCACCACAGGTGTGGGGTGTCTTCCAGCAAGCAACGCTCCAATAATAGGATTATCCATAAGGATAAAGAGCAGCAATAGCAAAAATAAAAACAGAATTATAAAAAGACTTTCTTACCAGTTTCACTTTACCAAAAGCGCTACGCTCCCCGGCAACGGCGCCAGAAAACGGTACTTGATGACCCTCAACCGTAAGGGATCTGTTGCAGCGTTTTCGATAAGTAAGAGTGTCGAACCCAACGAGGAGCAGAAGGTATTGATAAGCGATTCTGAGCAAGAAATTACTGCAAGCACTGAAAGATAACTTTTAGGGGTTTTCTCGATATAAGCAACAGGAATGTAAAGGCAAGTAATGTAAAAGATATTGAGAGTAACAAGTGGCCCAATCCTTTCTTAGCAAAGGAGAGGCCTAGCAACTGAACTTATAAAGACTAAAGCGTTCTTGAGGACACACGGGAGAGGTAGTCATGTGCTTTCGCCATATTCCGTATCGATACTATGTTATGTGTTGATAAGTGTTGGTGGGTGGATCTATGCTAGTGCACTCTCTAGACTAAGATGAATGCACTCTTATGATTAAACACCTTGCAAGCATCCGCAAATACAAGATAAAATTTAAGGCAAAAGCCTAACCATAGTAATACGATCGAGGATCCATTACTCCCTTATGCAAAAGCGTGCGAACTGGGGTTCAGGTTTCTGTCACTCCGGCAACCCACCATAAGCATTCTTTATACACAATGTATTCTCCTAGGTCCTTAATAAGGCGAAGTGTTGGGTGTTCGACTCACACAACACCACTAGTAGAATGACAACACAACTTAAGTATCAAACAACACATATTACTTCAACAACATATGACTACTAACAACAAGACTTTCCCCATGTCCTCAAGAACTAAGGTAACTACTCACAAGACATAAAAGAGATCATGATCAGTGGGGATAAATATGTGATAAACAATCTGGACATAATAATACTTCTCCAACAAAACTCAATAGCATTCACCACAAAGTAGTAATCAACACCGATGGAGTAGAGAGGATAGGTAGTACAAGTTACAACACGAGTTGCGATGGAAAGATGAGATTTGGATGAAGATGGAGATGGTGCTGGTGTTGGGGATGATGTTGATGATGATCTCGATGATGCCCGTGATGATGGTGATGACGATGGCGACGATCTCCCCTTCCGGGAGGTGATCTCCCCAGCGGAATCTGCCCGCCGGAGATGCCCTTTTCTTCTCTGTAGGTTTCCGCCTCGAAGCGGCGGCGGAATTCCGTAAAAAGTCCCGTGCCTAGGGTTTTCGGGGGACAGAGAACATATATGCAAAAGGGGGCGACCAGAGGTGGGCCAGGGGCTCCAGGCGCCCCCCCCCGGCGCGGCCAGGGGGGCGCCCCCAGGCCGCCTGGGCACCCTGTGGCCCCCCTCTGACTCCCCTTTTGCGTGTCTTCGTTATTCATCTGAAAAATACCTCCCGTCAATTTTCAGGTAATTTGGAGGTGTTCTTCTTCAGCAACTCAGTATCCACTTTTTCCTGCTGAATCATGCGTCTGCTGTTCCGGCACCGGAAAGTTGCAAACTGTGTAAAATAGACCAAAACAACATAAGAACATCATCATAACGTGAAATATATCAATGAATAAAGATGAATTATGATACAAAATAGTGATGCATTTTGGACGTATCAGGTGTCAACTTACTCAAGTCAAGTCTACGATATAAAGAGAGTGGCATAACACTAACACCGACTCCAAGATCACACAAAGAAGTTTTAACATAGTTTCTCTTAATGGAGCAAGGTATAGTAGGTACTCCTGGATATCCTAGTTTGTTAGGTATTCCACCCTCAAAAGTGTAATTGGCAAGCATGGTGGAGATTTCTACTTTAGGTATCTTTCTTTTGTTGGAAATAATGTCTTTCATATACTTGGCATAAGGATTTGTTTTAAGCACATCGGTCAAACGCATACACAAAAAGATAGGTCTAATCATTTCAGCAACGCACTGATAACCCTCAACCGTAAGGGATCGAGATAGTCTTCGCGGGTAAGAATAACCCAATTTATAGATTCGACACACGGGGAGCCAAAGAGTATTTATAAGCTTTGACAGTTGAGTTGTCAATTCAACTGCACCTGAAATATACTTACTTGCAACAAAAGATAAGTGGTAACGGTGATATGATAGTGATGGTGGTGACAACAAAAGTAAACAGCAAAAGTAACAACTAATAACCAGCAGGATTGAAACACTGTAGGCTAGGGAGATGGATGGTTGGGCGCTGCATGGATGAGATACATCATGAATCTAACTTGGGGCAAGGCACACAAAAAAGTAATGATCATCTAGGAAAATATCAAACATTAGGCATGTATCCCACAGGTAGTTGTACGTGCTTGCAATAAGAACTTGCACAACATCTTTTGTCCTACCATCCCGCTACGAACGGGGCTAAAAGGAACTTATGGAGATTAAGGTGCTCCTGTCAAAGAGCACCGGAACAAAGCAATAAACTCAATGGATACATGGAATCCTCAAATTATGGACCATCCCCTTTGGTGTCCCAAGCTGTCACCTTTGGGATCGCCGGTTCCGGACCATAATAGGTGCAAACAACTCATAGATAGGATCAAGAACACAAATATATTCATGCAAACACATAGGGTTCAGATCTGAAAACATGGCACTCGGGCCCAAAGTGACAAGCATTAAGAGCAACAAGTTGAAGCAAAGATGATAAACACCAAAGTAGATGATAGGCAACATGCCCCCAACAATGTGATAAACTATTGCATGATCTAACTCATCCAATCCCTACCATCCCCTTTGCCTACAGCAGGGAATTACTCACACATGGAAGGAGAAGTCATGGAGGGAGGATGGAGTGGTGATGATGATGACGATGGCGACGATCTCCCCTCACCGGAGGCCAAATCAGCCTCCAGATTAGCCCTCCCGAAGAAGAACGGAGGGTGGCGGCGGCTCCGCGACAGAAACTAGAAAAACGACTTCTGTTCTGGGGTTTCCTCGCCACGGGAATAAATAGGAGCCAAGGTAGGGCACCAGAGGGGGGAGGACCCTCCCAGGCGGCCTCCTAGCGCGGCCAGGGGTGGGGCCGCGCCAGCAGGGCGCCTGGGGCCCCCCTGGCTGCCCTCAGGCCCCACTTCTGGCACAATGGCCCTTCGGGTGCGTGGATTTTCTGTGATTTTTCTTGGAATTTTCTGAGACACCTAAAAATCCATTTTCCTGCACACAATAAAACCATACAGCCAGCTCTGCTGAAAACAGCGTCAGTCCGGGTTAGTTTAGTTCAAATCATGCAAGAATGAGGGCAAAACAATAGCAAAAGTGTTTGGAAAAGTAGATACGTTTGAGACGTATCAACTCCCCCAAGCTTAGCATATTGCTTGTCCTCAAGCAATTCAGTTCAACGAACTGGACGCGACAAAGAAAACTTTGACAAACTCTTTTGCTTCATTAGATGTATATAAGCATGCACTACGAAAAGAGTCTAGCAAGTATTGAAACAATGCTATGAGGACAATGCACGAAGCAATCCTTCTTTCAAGTGACCAATCACAAATAACTAAAAGTAAATAATATGCTACTGAAAATCAAGACAAGATTTCATTGCACATAGCTTGAACATACTAGAGTGGTATCTCGCTAGCCTCCATGAGTGAAGCAAAACATAAATGCAGAAACTCCTCCAGAGTTTTAAAGGAGACTAGAACTAAGAATTTCAGAATAAATAATACCACAAGCATGCTGAAGACAATGTAATACTTTGGGACAACGCACATTACACTCAGAATGACAATTATGCTCTCCTAGTTGGTGCTTTGAAGAAAGAAGGTGGAGACTCTCGAACCGTGGAATTTGATGGGGAGGTTGAAAACCCATGGTTGGAAGCAAAGACTAAACATGTACCAGAGCTCTTGGTTTTGAAAACAGAGGTAAAAATGATTTTGGGAGGTGCATATTTCGTCAACGAATGCTAGTAGACAACCCAATCACTTCTTATGCTAGACATGTTTCAAGGAACGGCTCCCAAGATGGGGACGATCACATCCCCTTAATCTCCTTTGTTTATCACTACCAAAGTTTTCTGATTTCTCATAAACAAAGCATGAAGGAGGGTTTGTTGGTTGTGATTATCTTTTGTGTGCTGGGCGCACTCATGCCAGCCCCTCCTCGTATTTGGGGTTTGCAGATTAGACATGCAATCCCGGGATAAAACATGTCCAACATAAGAAGATCATGAATTACCTACTACTTCCTCATGAGCTAAAACAGAGGCACAAAACAGGAGTAAATTTGAATAATTTCGAGATGGTACAAGAAAGTCTTCGTTAGGATGGCCGGTAAATACCATATAGGAAGGTATGGTGGACTCATATGGAATAACTGGTTTGAAAGGATTTGGATGCACAAGCAGAATTCAGCTTAGTGCGAGCGAAGGCTAGCAAGAGACTGGGAAGCGACCAACTAGAGAGCAATAACGGTCATAATCATGCAGAGCGACAAAGCAACATTGAATTGGGCATGAAAGTGATATAACTATTCTGAAACTCAAAGATCATCAAGGCAAAGCAGACTTTTTAGTCTTAAACATGTGTAAACATGTGCCAAGTCAATCCAAGAATTCTCCAAAGGGAAATACCACCTTAGTATACCAAACTATGAACAATGCAATGCATGTAAATCATTTCAATAACACATTATATACTCTAGCTATTTGAGATTAGCCACAAGGAAAGCATGAGCCACTGGGAAAGCATTGTAAACATAGCACTATGTCGCTACAAGCTGGTCTCTAGATCATAAGTACAGGCATATATACAAAAGTAGAAAAAAGAAGAGTTCATACCGGTTTTCCTTGTTGCTTCCCTTCCGTCGATCTTCGTCATTACTGCCTTGTCACTTGCACGATCGAACGTAGGAAATATAATTAAATGCCATCACGGACTCGAGCTGAACTCTGAAAACAAAGCAAACTAAAGAGAGAAAGGAAATCTTTTTGGGTTTTTTCAAAGGTTGAACGAAAGCAAAAGAAAGAGAAAATCTTTTTGTTGTTTTTGCAAAGAAAGAAACAAAGAAGAACGGGCAAAAGTTCGAAAAGATCAAAGCGAACAAAAATAAAACAGATAATACAATGGAAAAGTGAGAAGGGCACGTACTCCCCCAAGCTTAGGCTTTTGGCCTAAGTTGGTAGTAGCTACTGCCCCCAGGAGCCTCCTGCTCCGGGGTGGTACTGGTGAGTCCAAGGGTCATATAAGGATTCCGGCGCGTACACCGAAGTCCTCGGATCCTCCCATGAAGAAGGGTCCGCACTCCAAGCAGAGGAAGACCCTTCACCAAACTGGGTGACGGTCTCCCCCTGAAAAGGTGGTAACTCACCGTGCTGCTCCTCGTCGGGCACAACCCCCTCCATGGGGTTATGAAACTGATGCTAGACCATGAACTCATCGAACTGGATAACATCAAAGGACCATCCGTTCCTGCGAGAAAAATCAAACAAAAGAGGTGCAGGTAGACGGATCTTGCGTTCCGCGGTAGTTCCGAAACACAAGATATAAACAAGGTTACCAAACTCAGAAGTCATGGTAACAAACTTATGCCTTTTCATAGCAGCAAGATCAAAACTTAAATAAGTAAAAGGCTTATCATCAGGGTGTGGGGTGCCTTTAAGATACTCTAAGATAAGTGTGGCATAAACGCCACCAAATAAATCTCCCTTGTTACCATTCATAGCAAGGCGTCGAGCAATTAAGGCACCCACATTATAATCAAACCTCCCCGAGAGGGCGGTTGCCAGGATAGCAATATCCGGCGCAGAAATGATGCTCGTGTTGTCACGAGCTAACACCCCTCTAGCAACATAATACGCAAAATACCTGAGGTGAGGGAATAAGATGCTGGAGATTTTTGACTGATGAATATCCCTCGTATCCATGCTGCAGAGAGAGTTGAAGACGGTTCTCAGCTCGGAGGGCTGAGAGGTCATCCTCGCCGTCCGCCCAACGTTTGGCACACCTATTATTTCACAAAACTTTTCCAAGGGCATGGTCAAAAGATTATTTTAAATTTTAAACTCAATAGAACCAGTATCAAGGTTATATCTAAAACTGTTAATGAAACCGGAGGTGAGTTTTTGATACTCAGCAAAACGGCACGTGACGAGCCGTGTCAGACCTGCATTAGCACAAAGGTTATAAAACTCATCCTTAATTCCTGCAGTTTCAAGGAATTCATCACATGGGAACATCATCGCACGTGCTGGATTTGTGTCTTCCAACAACTCTAGGGGCACATGATCTTCATTGTAGCTCACCCTAGTAGTCGAGGGTGAAGCTGCGGCTCTAGTAACTCGATCGGAGCGCGCGGGCTTCTTCTTCTCAAGCCACCCCTTTGCCCTTCCTAACAAACTCATTTCTGAAATTTTTGACAAATTACAAAAACAAGGATCTAAACAAAGTGGGTTAAGGCAAACTACTCAACTCACTTACCTAAGGCATAAACTTGCATCAAAACTTGGAAAATAAATTTCTACACATGCATGCAAGCTCATCTACACAGCACCAAGAACTACTAAATACTCACAAATGAAGCCACCAACCAAAAATCTAATTGGAGGGGTGGAGGAGTTACATACCAGGGAGTATTTGTTCAAAATCTCAGCTCGAATGATAGGCTGTAGAGAGAGATCGAAAATTGCCTCCAAGAACAGCAAGAACGCAAGAACAGGTGCAGAACTCGTGTTTTCGGAGAGAAAGAGAGAGAGAGAGGAAGAAGACTCACCTGGAGGCGGGACCTATGGGCCCCAGGCGCCCTATGGGCGCGGTCAGGGGGCAGGCCACGCCAGCTGTCCGCCTGGGCCACTGGTGGCCCCCCCTGGTCAGCCCCAGGTGCCTCTGGGTCACTCCCGGCATGGAAATTTTAATTTTTATTTTTCTGGAATTTTTCTGAAAACTTCACTGTTGAAATTTTTTCGAAGTTCAAAAAGCTGCAAAACTTTCTGAAAACTTAAAGCAGTGATTAGTATTGTGAAGCTTCAAAAACACAAACACTTGGTACAGCAAGGAGAACAAAAGCTAAAACAAATGAAAACATAACAAGCTCAACTTTTTACCTATATAAAACATGCTCACTAGTAAGGTTGATCAAGTCTTACCAACAAACCGGCGATATAGAGCAAAAAGTCCCACCTCTTACGAAGTGATCATTGCACCTTTACTTTAATGGACATTGTCCCCACCATAATAGTTTTGTATTTGTGGTGCACATGTAGTGGACAGTCCCATTCTCCAATCTTCACGGTCTCGATATTTTCTATAGAGTTGAGGCCATGCCTCTTGTCGGTCTTCTTTGGAAAATACACCGTGTGTTCTTTATCATTCACATTGAAGGTAACCTTTCCTTTATTGCAATCAATAATAGCACCTGCGGTGTTAAGAAAAGGTCTACCAAGAATAATGGACATGCTCCTATCCTCGGGCATGTCAAGCATGACAAAATCAGTAAGGATCAAACAATTAGCAACTTCTACGGGAACATCCTCACAAATACCTATCGGGGCGGCTGTTGACTTGTCAGCCATCTGAAGAGAGATATCTGTAGGAATTAGTTTCTCTAAACAAAGCCTCTTGTAAAGAGAGAAAGGCATAACACTCACTCCTGCTCCAAGATCACATAAAGCAGTTTTGACATAATTATTCTTTATGGAGCAAGGAATGGTGGGTATACCTGGATCACCAAGCTTCTCAGGAATCTTGCCACTGAAAGAGTAGTTAGCAAGCATAGTAGATATTGCTTCATTAGGAACTTTTCTTTTATTAGTAACAATATCTTTCATATATTTTGAATAGGGAGGTAACTTAATAGCATCAGTCAAAGGGATTTGAAGAAAAAGAGGTTTCATCCACTCACAAAACTTACTGTAATGCTCTTCTTCTTTAGATTTGAGAGACTTACCTGGAAAGGGCATGGGTTTCTGTATCCATGGTTCTCTTTCCTTCCCATGTCTTCTTGCGACGAAGTCTTCTCTAGTGTACTTCTTGCGTTTGTCAGGTGCTTCTTCTTCTCGAACTTCAGGCGGATCATTCTTCTCCTTATCCTTATCTTCAGGTTCGGCACCGTCTTCAGTCTCAGCATCGGAGGTAGATATACTGTTGGGATCAACAGTTGGCTCTTCACTTGTAATAGGATCATTGGAATTGTCAGCCTCCTTGTGTTTCTTCTTCTTCTTCTTTGGAGAGCCAACAATTTCTTCTTCCTGCATTTGAGAATCTTGCTCGATTCTCCTCGGATGCCCCTCTGGATAGAGAGGATCTTGAGTGCTAGTTCCTCCTCGGGTCTTAATCCCGAAGGCCTGTAAATCATCTTGTTTGGTATTGTTAGCAAGCAAATCTTTTTGCACATTAGAAATTTGTTCAATCTGAGTTTGAACCATATGAAAATGCTTCACAAGACATTTAACATCATTAACTGTTCTACCTAGAACATCAAGCAAATTTTTGATAGCAATGGAATTATCATGCAATTGACTTTGTATCCTCTCATTAAAATGACTTTTCTTCATAATAAAATTATCAAGCTCATCTAAACATTGATCAGGAGGCTTACCATGAGGGATGTCACTTGCGTTGAAATCTAAAAGAGAGTGTACCTCTACCATAGGAGGGTGAGTGGTAGGCTCACACAACTTCTCAATAGGGGGTAGATTCTTCACGTCTTTAGTTTTAATACCCTTCTCTTTAATAGACTTCTTTGCTTCTTGCATATCTTCGGGGCTTAGAACAAGCATGCCCCTCTTCTTTGGTGGTGGAGGTGGTTCAGGGATGGACCAATCTTCATGGTTTTTGGCAATCCTGCCCATCAATTCTTCTGCATCGTCCGGTGTTCTTTTCCTGAAAACACAACCAGCACAACTATCCAAATAGGACCTGGATTCATCAGTTAGACCAGCATAAAATATATCGATTAATTCATTCTTAGGGACTCCATGTCCTAGTCTAGCCTAGATCAGACTACAGTACCTCCCCCAAGCTTTAGGGAGGTGCTCATCCTGCAACTGTTTAAAGTTATAAATTCTTTGTAAAGCAGCATGCTGCATATGAGCAGGAAAGTACTTATCAACAAAAGAGTGAGCTAAGTCTTGAGGACTCTTAATGGAACCACATGGTAGTGCATCATACCATGTTTTAGCACCTTCCTTCAAAGAGAAAGGAAGGAGTTTAGTCACATAAAAGTTTCGTATCTTTTCATTCGTGGTAAACAAGCCACCCAACTCAGTGAGTTTGGTCAGGTGTGCAATAGCATCATCATTTTCACTGCCATAAAAGGGGTCAGCTTCAACCATAGATATAAGTGAAAGATCAACAGAGAAATCATAATCAGGATCATTAATGCATATAGGAGATGTAGCAAATTCAGGATCAGGAACAGTCTTGTTCTTCAAGGAGTGTTTTTCAAGCAGCTTGTTAATAGCTTCAGGGTCAGAGTCGGCAAACTCTGTCAGTTCCCTGCATAAATCATCATCAAGCATAATGTAATCATCATCAAGGAGTCTCTCCTTGAGTTTACTCAAATCAGGATAATCATAAGTTCCACCAATAGGGTAGCGAGTAACAGGAATTTCAATTCCAGATTTTTTTTTGCAGCAGCAGCGATCTGTTTCTCAAGAGCATAACCAAGTGAACCAATATCATCAAGAGTAGTAGAAGCATCATCAAAAGTATCGGACATAGTAACAGATTCAGTAGAAGCATCATGTGGTGGTGGTGAGGCAAACTTACTCATAACAGAAGGTGAATCAAGTGTAGCACTAGTGTTCAGAACAATACCTCTTCTTGTAGTGGATAGTAAGATCGGAACCTTGGGGTCTCCTTTCTTACCCATAGCGGATGAAGTGCAGCAGGTAGGATACTTCAAGTAGACTTGTAAATATTGCTATGCTCCCCGGCAACGGCGCCAGAAAATGGTACTTGATAACCCTCAACCGTAAGGGATCGAGATAGTCTTCGCGGGTAAGAATAACCAAATTTATAGATTCGGCACACGGGGATCCAAAGAGTATTTATAAGCTTTGACAGTTGAGTTGTCAATTCAACCGCACCTGAAATATACTTACTTGCAACAAAAGATAAGTGGTAACGGTGATATGATAGTGATGGTGGTGACAACAAAAGTAAACAGCAAAAGTAACAACTAATAACCAGTAGGATTGAAACACTGTAGGCTAGGGAGATGGATGGTTGGGCGCTGCATGGATGAGATACATCATGAATCTAACTTAAGGCAAGGCACACGGAAAAGTAATGATCATCTAGGCAAATATCAAACATTAGGCATGTATCCCACAGGTAGTTGTACGTGCTTGCAATAAGAACTTGCACAACATCTTTTGTCCTACCATCCCGCTACGAACGGGGCCAAAGGAACTTATGGAGATTAAGGTGCTCCTGTCAAAGAGCACCGGAACAAAGCAATAAACTCAATGGATACATGGAATCCTCAAATTATGGACCATCCCCTTTGGTGTCCCAAGCTGTCACCTTTGGGATCGCCGGTTCCGGACCATAATAGGTGCAAACAACTCATAGATAGGATCAAGAACACAAATATATTCATGCAAACACATAGGGTTCGGATCTGAAAACATGGCACTCGGGCCCAAAGTGACAAGCATTAAGAGCAACAAGTTGAAGCAAAGATGATAAACACCAAAGTAGATGATAGGCAACATGCCCCCAACAATCCAATAAACTACTACATGATCTAACTCATCCAATCTCTACCATCCCCTTTGCCTACAGCAGGGAATTACTCACACATGGAAGGAGAAGTCATGGAGGGAGGATGGAGTGGTGATGATGATGACGATGGCGACGATCTCCCCTCTCCGGAGGCCAAATCAGCCTCCAGATTAGCCCTCCCGAAGAAGAACAGAGGGTGGCGGCGGCTCCGCGACGGAAACTGGAAAAACGACTTCTGTTCTGGGGTTTCCTCGCCACGAGAATAAATAGGAGCCAAGGTAGGGCACCAGAGGGAAGAGGACCCTCCCAGGCGGCCTCCTGGCGCGGCCAGGGGTGGGGCCGCGCCAGCAGGGCGCCTCGGGCCCCCCTGGCTGCCCTCTGGCCCCACTTCTGGCACAATGGCCCTTCGGGTGCGTGGATTTTCTGTGATTGTTCTTGGAATTTTCTGAGACACCTAAAAATCCATTTTCCTGCACACAATAAAACCATATAGGCAGCTCTGCTGAAAACAGCGTCAGTCCGGGTTAGTTTAGTTCAAATCATGCAAGAATGAGGGCAAAACAATAGCAAAAGTGTTTAGAAAAGTAGATACGTTTGAGACGTATCAAGCGCTCAAAATCCTCATCATCTTTTTTCTTGTATGGTTTTGGAGGAAAAGGCATGGGTTTCTGAACCCATGGTTCTCTTTCCCTACTGTGCTTCCTAGCAACAAAGTCTCTCTTATCATAACGTTGATTCTTTGATTGTGGGTTATCAAGATCAACAACAGGTTCAATCTCTACATCATTATCATTGCTAGGTTGAGCATCATCATGAACATCGTCATTAATATTATCACTAGGTTCATGTTCATTACCAGATTGTGTCTCAGCATCAGAAACAGATATATCATTGGGATTCTCAGGTGCGGCAGCTACAGGTTCACTAGAAGCATGCAAAGTCCTATCATTTTTCTTTTTATTCTTTTTAGATGAACTAGGTGCATCTAAATTAGCTCTCTGAGAATCATGCTCAATTCTCTTAGGGTGGCCCTCAGGATACAAAGGTTCCTGAGTCATTTTACCACCTCTAGTAGCAACTCTAACAGCATAGTCATTATACTTACTATTTAATTCATTGAGCAAATCATTCTGAACCTTAAGTACTTGTTCTACTTGAGTGGTGACCATAGAAGCATGTATACTAATGAGTTTCAGTTCACCTTTAGCACTAGACAGATAATCACTCAAGCGTTCAATCATATAAGCATTGTGTTGTAATTGTCTACCAACATAAGCATTGAAGTTTTCTTGTTTCACAATGAAATTGTCAAACTCATCTAAGCATTGGCTAGCAGACTTATAGCGAGGGACATCACCTTCATCAAATCTATAAAGATAATTTACCTTTACTACCTATGTCGGGTTATCAAGACCATGTATTTCTTCAATAGGCAGTAAATTCTTAACATCTTCAGCTTTAATACCTTTTTCTTTCATAGATTTCTTTGCCTCTTGCATGTCTTCAGGACTGAGAAATAGAACACCTCTTTTCTTTGGAGTTGGCTTAGGGGCTAGTTCAGGAAGCGTCCAATTATTTTCATTGGTTAGCATATTATTCAATAGTAATTCAGCTTGTTCCACTGTTCTTTCCCTGAAAACACAACCAGCACAACTAACCAGGTGGTCTCTGGAAGCATCGGTTAGCCCATTATAAAAGACATCAAGTATATCATGCATCTCAAGAGGATGATCAGGCAAAGCATTAAGTAACTGGAGAAGCCTCCCCCAAGCTTGTGGGAGACTCTCTTCTTAATTTTGCACAAAGTTATATATTTCCCGTAAGGCAGCTTGTTTCTTATGAGCGGGAAAATATTTATCAGAAAAGTAATACATCATATCCTGGGGACTACGCACACAACCAGGATCAAGAGAATTAAACCAAGTTTTAGCATCACCCTTTAACGAGAACGGAAACAACTTAAGGATATAGTAATAACGAATCTTTTCATCGTTGGTAAACAGGGTGGCTATATCATTCAACTTAGTAAGATGTGCCACAACAGTTTCAGACTCATAGCCATGGAAAGGATCAGATTCAACCAAAGTAATTAACTCAGGATCAACAGAGAATTCATAATCCTTATCAGTGACACATATAGCTGAAGTAGCAAAAGCAGGGTCATGTTTCATTCTAGCATTCAAGGACTTTTCTTTCAGCTTAGCTAATAACTTCTTAAGATCATATCTATCATTGCAAGCAAGAAAGTCTCTAGCCGTTTCTTCATCCATAACATAACCCTCAGGCACAACAGGTA
Source organism: Secale cereale (assembly GCA_902687465.1). Lineage (NCBI taxonomy): Eukaryota > Viridiplantae > Streptophyta > Magnoliopsida > Poales > Poaceae > Secale > Secale cereale. Next base: position 311,504,775 of record LR738715.1, on the reverse strand, counting down.
GTTCATATCTATTGGGAGTAGTTTCATCGTCACTTTCATAAATATCATCAACATTTGCACTCTCCCTAACCTTAGCAATTTGTTCATCTAGAAATTCACCTAGTGGCACAGTATCAGGCATAGAGGTAGTTTCATCATACATAGCAGAAGTAGCATCATCATGAACATACGACATATCAGATTCAATAGCAGGAGCAGGTGTCGCAAGTTTACTCATAACAGAAGGAGAATCAAGTCCAGAGCTAGATGGCAGTTCCTTACCTCCCCTCGTAGTTGAGGGTAAGATCTTGGTTTTTGAGTCCTTCAAATTCTTCATAGTGATAAACAGATATAAATCCCAAGTGACTTAAAGAATAGAGCTATGCTCCCCGGCAACGGCGCCAGAAAATAGTCTTGATAACCCACAAGTATAGGGGATCGCAACAGTTTTCGAGGGTAAAGTATTAAACCCAAATTTGTTGATTCGACACAAGGGGAGCAAAAGAATACTCTTAAGTATTAGCAGCTGAGTTGTCAATTCAACCACACCTGGAAACTTAGTATCTGCAGCAAGATAGTTTAGTAGCAAAGTAATATGATAGTGGCGGTAGCAACAGTAAAAGTAACGATGGTGTTTTTGTAGTTTTTGTGATATTAGCAACGGAAAAGTAAATAAGCAGCTAGCAATATAGGTAAAGATCGTATGCATTGGATCAGTGATGGGAAATTATGTCAGATGCAATTCATCATGTAGAAGTTATAACCTAGGGTGACACAGAACTAGCTCCAGTTCATCAATGCAATGTAGGAATGTATTCCGAATATAGTCATGCGTGCTTATTGAAAAGAACTTGCATGGCATCTTTTGTCCCACCCTCCCGTGGCAGCGGGATCCTATTGGAAACTAAACGATATTAAGGCCTCCTTTTAATAGAGTACCGGACCAAAGCATTAACACATAGTGAATACATGAACTCCTCAAACTATGGTCATCATCGGGAGTGGTCCCGATTATTGTCACTTCGGGGTTGCCGGATCATTACACATAGTAGGTGACTATAGACTTGCAAAATAGGATCAAGAACACACATATATTCATGGAAACATAATAGGTTCAGATCTGAAATCATGGCACTCGGGCCCTAGTGACAAGCATTAAGCATAGCAAAGTCATAGCAACATCAATCTCAGAATATACTGGACACTAGGGATCAAAGCCTAACAAAACTAACTCGATTACTTGATAGATCCCATCCAACCCATCACCGTCCAGCAAGCCTAAGATGGAATTACTCACACACGGCGGTGAGCATCATGGAATTGGTGATGGAGGAAGGTTGATGATGACGATGGCGACGATCTCCACTCTCCGGAGCCCCGAACGGACTCCAGATCAGCCCTCCCGAGAGAGATTAGGGCTTGGCGGCGGCTCCGTCTCGTGAAACGCGATAATTCTTTCTCTCTAATTTTTTTCTCCCCGAAGCGGAAAATATAGGATCTGGGGGTACGTCAGTGGAGCATCGGGCGCGCCCTGGGAAGGGGGGCGCGCCCCCCGTCCTCGTTGACAGGGTGTGGGGCCCGCGGTGAGGATCTTCTTGCAGATATTTTTTATATTTTCTGAAATAATTCTCCGTTAATTTTCAGTCGATTCCGAGAACTTTTTATTCTGCACAAAAACAACACCATGGCAGTTCTGCTGAAAAAAGCGTCAGTTCGGGTTAGTTCCATTCAAATCATGCAAGTGAGAGTCCAAAACAAGGGCAAAAGGGTTTGGAAAAGTAGATACGTTGGAGACGTATCAGGGCGCGAGAAGGCCAGGTGTCTGGGCACCTGGTAGTGTGGCGTCTGCCAGGCGTGACCTGAGCATAGACCATGTGCCTAGCCCCCCTCGCGACACCCATCCAAGGAGAAGCTGTGAGCATCGTGAGCTGAAAAGCTCCCTGAGGTTGGTGCGACAACTGGGGCCGTCCTCAGTTGTTTATAACTAGCACGGAGCATAGAGCTACCACACTTGCGCGGAGTGTGGGCATAACCGCGCCTCGGTCGTAGCGGCCAGCGCGGAGCTTGGTGCTTCCAATGGTTTCTGGGTATAACCGCTCGTCGGTTGGATCTGCCAGCGCAGAGCTTGGTACTTCCACTAGACCGTGGGAGGGAGCCTCCCACCGGGAGAGACTCCGGGGCGTGTACATCCCCGTCCAGACACGTGGCTTGCACGGTAGGACAGCCAAGGTGTATATGGACCCTCCTCATGATGAGCTGAACGACTCAGAGGAAGTTCTCGTGAGCTTACGCATCACTCACGAGACCCTACCCTGAGGCGGGTTGCGCCTGAGTCTTCTTCTGCAAAATGTGAAAAGAGAGGTGTTGTGTCGACCTGCGCCGAGTGCATCTCTAGAGGTATCTGATACGTCCAAAACGTATCTATAATTTCTGCTTGCTCCATGCCTCTTTTGGGTGATATTGCTATGTTATTTATACACTTCCATACACTTTTGATCATATTTGGACTAACCTATTAACTCAGTGCACCCCAGTGCCAGTTTCTGTTTTCGGCTGTTTTTGTATTTCAGGTTTTCCCATTACGAGAACTGCCAGAAAAATCCCGGAAAAAATATATAAAAAATCAGCGTTCCAGAAGCTACCAGGCACCCGAAGCACAACCGGAGGGGGGCCACCAGGGCTCCAGGCGCCCTGGTGGCGCCCCCCCCCCTGGGCCGCGCCAGGGGGGCGCCTGGGCCCCCTGAGCCTCGTCTGATGCCCCCCTTTGGCATATATTTATATCGTTCCCCGAAACCCTCGAGACGGGAACTCTTTTCGCGATCTCATCTCTGTTCCGCCGCCGCCGCCGCTTCCAAGATCGGGAGCACCAGGAGAACTCTTCCCGGCACCCTGCCGGAGGGGAGGATCACCACCGGGAGCCTCTCCACCACCATGGACGCCTCCCGGATGAGTTGTGAGTAGTCTCGCTTGGACCATGGGTCCATGACCAGTAGCTATGTGATGTTCTCCTCCTGTTCTTGTGCTTCACTAATTAGTCCTCGTGAGCTGCCCTACATGATCGAGGCACATATGTAATCCTTATGTTGTTGCTATGTTGAGTTTGCTGGGATCCGATGGATTGTGAGATTATGTTCAGATTGTGTTTGAGTAATATATTTGATCTACCTCTTTTATATTTATGTTCGTAAGTAATTCTTGCATGTTCTCCGTTGTTATTTATTGCTTTGGCCAAGTAGTAGGTAGTGACTCCAAGAGGGAACGTTATGCTTGATTGTGGGTTCATGCCCCTCGATGACTAGCTTGAGTGACAGAAACATGAGTCTAGGGGATGTGCTGTTGCCACAAGGGGGAAAACAACGGTGCTTGTGCCCGCGGGTGCAAGGATTGTTTACTTTACGCAAAGTTCTTTTAATGCAGTTGTCTGTTGCTTTGAGTTTACACTATGGGTGGGACTCGCAACTTAATACCAGCGAGATATTCTGGATAGATATCTCAAGGTGGATGATTAGTAGTAGATGCAGATGGATTTCGGTCTACTTACCTTGGCGTACCGCCCATGCTTTGAACCTCTACCTTTCTTGCAACATAGTTAGCATTGGTTTGCGCACATAATTCTGTCAATTGCCCAGCTGTAATTCGTTTACCTCACATAGCTGTTCTATCGTCTTTTGGGAGAGAGACATCACTAGTGAACATCATGAGACTCCGGTCCATATTACCATCATTGATCACATCCGCTATTTACTTTTCGTTTTACTTACTATTGCAGCAATACCTATCACTATTACCACTTGCGTTTGATCCTTTGTAAACGACAAGGCCGGAGGGATTGACAACCTCTCTGTACTCGTTGGGAGCAAAGTTATTTGTATCTGTGTGCAGGTCCACGTTGATTGCTAATATATGGCGCCGTTAGCAGTTGACACCTTCTTGTTGAAACTGGGAGTCTCAGGGAAATCGATCCTTGGTATCTTTGCCAAGGGAAAACTTCCGCTACACTGCATCTCAAACCTTCCACTTGGGGTAACCAACGAGGGGCGAGAAGCCATCAAGCAAAGTTTTCTGGCTCCGTTGCCGGGGACTCCACTCTTCAGGATAGGGGAGTTGCACGCTATCTTTTACCTTTGCTTTTTAGTCTTGTTAGTTTACCTTTCAGTTTTTGCTTTAGTATCTTTTATCAAAAATCACAAAAATAGTTATCTTGCTTGCTTGCTGCTATGGGTTCCACCGAGAACACCAAGTTGTGTGACTTCACTAGTCACAACAACGATGACTTTATCTGCACACCTATCACTACACCTGCCACTTCAGCACCTTCGTATGAAATTAAACCTGCTTTACTGAACCTAGTTATGAAAGATCAATTCTCCGGTGCTGGAGATGATGCTGCTTTACACTTAAACAATTTTGTTGAACTCTGTGATATGCAAAAGTACACTGAAATAGACGGTGATATTGTTAAGCTTAAGCTTTTTCCTTTCTCCTTGAGAGGAGGAGCTAAAATTTGGTTTCAGTCTTTGCCTAGAAATAGCATAGATTCATGGGACAAGTGCAAAGATGCTTTTATTGGAAAGTACTATCCACCTGCTAAAATTATCCAACTAAGAAGCAACATAATGAATTTTAAACAATTGGATAATGAACACGTTGCCCAAGCTTGGGAACGTATGAAATCTCTTATCAAGAACTGCCCTACTCATGGTTTGACTACTTGGATGGTTATCCAAACTTTTTATGCAGGCTTGAACTTTACCTCGCGGAACTTGTTAGATTCGGCCGCGGGAGGAACTTTTATGTCAACTACACTTGGTGCTGCCACGAAGCTTCTCGATGAGATGATGACCAACTATTCCCAATGGCACACCGAACGCGCTCCAACAGGTAGGAAGGTAAACTCTGTCGAGGAGATCTCCTCCCTAAATGAAAAAGCTGACTTGATCATGTCCCTACTTTCCAAGCAATCTTCTATTGATCCTCGTTATGATCCTTTAGATTCTGTGATTGCTCATGCTTATAGGAGTAACTTTGGTAGCAATCCTAGATCGTTCCCCTCTAATTCCTATGGGAACAACAACTCCACCCAAAAAGATAGAGACTTGCCTGGCTATGAGAAACTTCTAGAAATAGAGAAGGCCACTAAGAATTACATGCACACCCAATATGAACAAAACAAAACCTTCTCGAGGCAATTAAACGAGCATACTGCTATCTTGCAAGACATTAGTAGACAATTAGAGAGCCTAAATATTGAGATTTCTAACCTCCAGACTAGGCTCACTATCACTGAGACCCAAGTTTCCAATATGTCCCACACACAAGCCACTTTGATAAATCAAATGGCACCTAAACCTGAAGTGGTTGCACCCCTAAGGGAGGAAGAAGATAGAATTAAGAGCCTTCCTACCCACCACACTGTTGCTACTATCCAAGTTGTTGAGGATATCCAAACTCTTAGCACCCAATGCACTCCTGGTCCCATAGGACCTATTAATGGTGATGCTATGACTATAGAAACTGCCAAACAAGTGAACCTAAAGGACACCACTACCACCTTACTTGATAGTAGTGACCTTGATTTTGATAATTGCACTCTTACCGAAGTTATTGATTTCCTTCACAAGATGTCTAGAGATCCCCGCACTAGCACGATTAACCTTGCCTTCACAGAGCATATCACTAATGCTCTCATCAAAGCTAGGGAGGAGAAACTTAGAGTAGAAGCCTCCATACCTAGAAAGCTAGAAGATGTTTGGGATCCTATGATAAAAATTAAGTTGAATAACTTCTCTTGCTATGCTTTATGTGATGTTGGTGCTAGTACCTCTGTTATGCCCAAAAGAATATATGATATGCTTAAATTGAAACCTTTTGATTCTTGTTCTTTTGGTGTTCGTCTCGTTGATTCTTCCATAAAGAAACCTTTGGGGAGGATCGACGATGTTCTTATCATTGTCAATGACAATTATGTTCCCGTTGATTTTACTATTATGGACATTGAATGTGAACCTTCGTGTCCAATTATTTTGGGACGTCCTTTTCTACGCACCGTTGGTGCTATCATTGACATGAAAGAGGGGAATATAAAATTTCAGTTTCCTCTCAAGAAAGGGATGGAACACTTCCCTCGAAAGAAGATTAAGTTACCTTTTGAGTCCGTTATACGGGCTAGCTATTCTTTTACTCTTGATAAAACTTGATCTCTTTGCATTATGCCTAGCTTAAAGGCATAAAAGAAAGCGCTTTTGGGAGGCAGCCCACATGAATAAAATTTTATTTTGCTTTTGTTGTGTCATGATGTTGTTTACTACAGTAGCATCATCATTGTATCTTTGCTTTTCAATTTTGTGCCAAGTATAGCCTCTGATTGCAAGAAAGTTCAAAAGTTGTGACGTGCTGTCCAGGAAACAGATTCTGTCCTTGGATAGAAAAATTCGTATAAAATCACCAGATCATCTTTTTGGTCTGAATTTTTTCGACAGCGTGCTCTATATAATTGTCTTTCGTGCATCTGTTCTGAGTTTTTTGATTAGAGTTGCAGAAGTATCCCGAAAAAATCATTTACTACCTGCTGTTCTGTTTTTCACAGATTCTGTCCTGTTTTGCCTTTCTCTCATTTTGCAAACCTAGAGCTTGATTTTTCTTTGCAAAAAACCTTTTGGCAATCTTGAGAAACAGTAGAACTTCAAGAATATCCTTATTTCCAGCAAGGAACAATTATTTTATTAAGGGTACTAACCTCGCTAATCAGATTATGATGAGTTATGTATGAAGGGAGTTTTCAAGTGTGCGAGGGAAGATGATAAAAAGATTCAGGAGTGTCAAACGCTCAAGCTTGGGGATGCCCCTGTGCACCCCCAAGAAATATTCAAGGAGACTCAAGCGTCTAAGCTTGGGGATGCCCCCGTGCATCCCCTTCTCCATCAACATTATCAGTTCGTCTTTCGTTCCACTGTATTTTTATCACTTCATGTGTTATGTGCTATGCTTGGAGCGTCTTGCTTTTAGTTTTCCTCTTTAATTTTCTTTAGCTTTTCACAACGAGTCAGAACTCAGCTTCTTTATGTGGGAGAGAAACACGCTCCACTTCTACCTAGAACATAACATAGAATTTTCATGTCTATCTTTGCTGTGTGTGTTCTTTGTCTTTCAATAGCTACTATCATGCTTAGCTTTTAGTATTCATGCTTATCTTTTTAAAGAGCTTTTGTTAGTTGGTTGCTTGAACTCTCTTTAGTTATCATGCTTATCGTATTAAGAGAGTTTGCTTTTGTTGCATTGGTTGATATGTCTATGATAAAGATGCTACGTGCATAATGGTGCTTAGTAGTTCATGTTTTCTTATGGTTAGTCTCAAATAGCTGGGGGGTTCCCAATGTGTTATTGGAGTACCAACATGATTTGTTTGCCTATGATGTGGTATGGTTTAGTAATATCTTCCTTCGAGAATTTATTTTGATTGACTTGGCGTATGCTCACGCATATTTAAGACTGTAAAGAAAGTCTGTCAAGCCTTGATGATCTTTTGTTTCTGAGTAGCGATATAACTTCCATGCCTGATCCAATGTTGCTTTGTCGCTCTGCATGATTATGACCATCATTGCTCTCTTAGTTGGTCGCTCCCAGTCTTTTGCTAACCTCCACCTGTACTAAGCGGACTGACTGCTTGTGCATCCAAATTCTTTTAAACCAGTTATGCCATATGAGTCCACCATACCTTCCTACATGGTATTTACCTGCCATTCCTAACGGAGACTTGCATGTACCACCTCGAAATTATCCAAAGAAAAAATGCATTCCTATTTTGTGCCTCTGTTGTAAGTCCATGAGGAAGTAGTAGTTAATTCATAATCTTTTTAAGTTGGACAAGCTTCACCCCGGGATTGCATGTATAATGTGCAAACCCATAATACGAGAAGGAACTGGCATTGAGTGCGCCCGGCTCAAAAATTAATATAACAAACAAACCCTCCTTCACGCTTAGTTCATGAGAAATCAGAAAACTTTGGCAGTGATAAACAAAGGAGATTAAGAGGATGTGATCGTCCTCATTCGGGAGCCGTTCCTCGAAACTTGTCCATCTCAAGAAGTGATTGAGTTGTCTGCTAGCATTCGTTGACGAAACATGCATGATCTAAAAAAATAATTATTACCTCTGTTTTTAAAACCAAGAGCTCTGGTACATGTTTTGTCTTTGTTTCCGACTACGGGTTTTCAACCTTGCCAACAAAAGCCACGGTTCGAGAGTCTCCACCTTCTTTTAAAAGCACCAACTACTGAGAGCATGATTGTCATTCTGAGTGTAATGTGCATTGTCCTAAAGTACCATTGTCTTTTGCATGATTGTGATATCGTTTATTTTGAAATGATTGTATCTAGTCATCACTTAAACATTGGAGGTGCCCCTGCATTTATGTTTTGCTTCACTAAAGGGGGCAAGCGAGATATCACTTTATCATATTTGCACACCATGTTCATTGCAAATCTATTTGATGTTTCAGTATCATGTTGTAAAACTTTCAGTTCTTTGTGATTTTCTCATGAGGCAACTTAATTACTACAGATTCATTGTCCCAGTAAGCTTTTGTCATGTGACTATGAAAAAGTCATATATGGTTAATAGCATGTCACCACAGAAATTATTCTTGTTATCATTTACCTACTCGAGGACGAGCAGGAATTAAGCTTGGGGATGTTGATACGTCCAAAACGTATCTATAATTTCTGCTTGCTCCATGCCTCTTATGGGTGATATTGCTATGTTATTTATACACTTCCATACACTTTTGATCATATTTGGACTAACCTATTAACTCAGTGCACCCCAGTGCCAGTTTCTGTTTTAGGCTGTTTTTGTATTTCAGGCTTTCCCATTACGAGAACTGCCAGAAAAATCTCGGAAAAATTATATAAAAAATCATCGTTCCAGAAGCTACCCGGCACCCGAAGCACAGCCGGAGGGGGGCCACCAGGGCTCCAGGCGCCCTGGTGGCGCCCCCCCCCCCCAGGCCGCGCCGGAGGGGCGCCTGGGCCCCCCGAGCCTCGTCTGATGCCCCCCTTTGGCATATATTTATATCGTTCCCCGAAACCCTCGAGACGGGAACTCTTTTCGCGATCTCATCTCTGTTCCGCCGCCGCCGCCGCTTCCAAGATCGGGAGCACCAGGAGAACTCTTCCCGGCACCCTGCCGGAGGGGAGGATCACCACCGGGAGCCTCTCCACCACCATGGACGCCTCCCGGATGAGTTGTGAGTAGTCTCCCTTGGACCATGGGTCCATGACCAGTAGCTATGTGATGTTCTCCTCCCGTTCTTGTGCTTCACTAATTAGTCCTCGTGAGCTGCCCTACATGATCGAGGCACATATGCAATCCTTATGCTGTTGCTATGTTGAGTTTGCTGGGATCCGATGGATTGTGAGATTATGTTCAAATTGTGTTTGAGTAATATATTTGATCTACCTCTTTTATATTTATGTTCGTAAGTAATTCTTGCATGTTCTCCGTTGTTATTTATTGCTTTGGCCAAGTAGTAGGTAGTGACTCCAAGAGGGAACGTTATGCTTGATTGTGGGTTCATGCCCCTCGATGACTAGCTTGAGTGACAGAAACATGAGTCTAGGGGATGTGCTGTTGCCACAAGGGGGAAAACAACGGTGCTTGTGCCCGCGGGTGCAAGGATTGTTTACTTTACGCAAAGTTCTTTTAATGCAGTTGTCTGTTGCTTTGAGTTTACACTATGGGTGGGACTTGCAACTTAATACCAGCGAGATGTTCTGGATAGATATCTCAAGGTGGATGATTAGTAGTAGATGCAGATGGATTTCGGTCTACTTACCTTGGCGTACCGCCCATGCTTTGAACCTCTACCTTTCGTGCAACATAGTTAGCATTGGTTTGCGCACATAATTCTGTCAATTGCCTAGCTGTAATTCGTTTACCTCACATAGCTGTTCTATCGTCTTTTGGGAGAGAGACATCACTAGTGAACATCATGAGACTCCGGTCCATATTACCATCATTGATCACATCCGCTATTTACTTTCCGTTTTACTTACTATTGCAGCAATACCTATCACTATTACCACTTGCGTTTGATCCTTTGTAAACGACAAGGCCGGAGGGATTGACAACCTCTCTGTACTCGTTGGGAGCAAAGTTATTTGTATCTGTGTGCAGGTCCACGTTGATTGCTAATATCTGGCGCCGTTAGCAGTTGACACCTTCTTGTTGAAACTGGGAGTCTCAGGGAAATCGATCCTTGGTATCTTTGCCAAGGGAAAACTTCCGCTACTCTGCATCTCAAACCTTCCACTTGGGGTAACCAACGAGGGGCGAGAAGCCATCAGTATCGCATGAGAAGGCCGCAGCACCAGCGACCCCAGGAGGTGACGTCACAGGAATGGCTCGTGAGACAGAGCTCAGCCGCAGGATTTGTCAACGCTGCAGGGACGGACCCGAGCACAGACGTCGTGGCCAGTCTTCTCATGCAACGATCCAGAAGAAAAACAACCGGCGCGCAGTTCCCACGTGAGCGAGGCACCCGCCACGGGCCCCTACTTACCCATCCACGATTAGCCCATGCGAGAACAAGGCACCAAGGACCACGGGAGGTGACGTCACGGGAATGGCTCGCAAGACAGAGCTCAGTCCTTGGGTTTAGCGACGCTGCAGGGACGGACCCGAGCACAGACACCGTGCCAGTCTTTAATCATGGGGCGGTCGTAAGTGGGCTCACAAGGGCTCATGACCTTAGTGGCGGTGAGGACGCCAAGCATGCAGATAATGCGAATGGAAAGAAACAACGAGCCTTGATCATGGAAAAAAAGGAGACAATTGCGGGGGAACAGCCCCCAGCAGTCCGAGGATGATGCGGCCCGAGGGGCGCCCTCGATTGGATACCTGAAGCGTCACCTAATACTTGTCGAAGAAGAGTTGGGGTAGCTGAAGACGCGAGCCATGCGGGTTGCTCCTGAGGATCGCCGGGCTCCTGAGGCCCAGGGGCTCCGAAGGCTCTCAGTGGTCGCGCGGGTCCGGTTCTTGCTCCGTCCGGACCGCGCGCCACTGAGCCTCCCGAGCCCCCAAGGCCTGCTGCACGAAATGCTGAAATGTGGCAGCTGCATTGCGGAAGCCGAAGAGTGTGCGGACGTAGCTGCAGGGGAGGGACCTCCTCCGGCCGACCGCCGTCAGCCAGAAGGGCTCCTAAGAGGTGGCTCGGTTGACACCCGTGATGTCAACGCAGACGCGGAAGCGGTTGCTCGAGCTGCGAGCAGGTGAACTTGGGGTTGTGCGGTTACGCCCACCGCGGATGAGTCTTGCGTACTGAAGTTCCTCGGTAACTTGGTTGATGAAGTCCTGAGCCCCCAGCCCTGAGCGGTTCACGCTAGGCTCACAAAAACGCGCGTCAAGACACGCTTGCAGGTGGTGCCCGAACACCTCCCTCGAGACACCGGTCAGTCCGGAGACACTCCAGAGGAGAGCCCCCGAGCCCGTCACAAGGGGGGCGTCGAGCGCGCCCCCCTATGCGAGGGTGGAGGGCGCCTCGTCAGCAGGCGCGAGTCCTGAGGCCAGGCCATCAGAAGCCCCTGCGTCCTGAGGTCCGTTGACGGGCAGGCTCTTCTTCTTCTTGGGGGCGGTCTGTAGGGCGAGGAAGGCTCCATCCTCATCGGAGCATTCGACCGCCGCGGTCTGGTAGGCGTGCTCCAGGGAACGCACCGCTTCCTTCTCGTCGGAGGTGATCGTGATGACTCCGCCGCTCCCAGGCATCTGGAGGATGTTGTAGCCGTGATGGGTCGCCGCCATGAACTTGGCGAGGGCAGGATATCCAAGGATGGCGTTGTACGGGAGGTGGATGTTGGCGACGTCGAAGTCGATGAGCTCGGTGTGGTAGTTGTCGCGGTCACCAAAGGTGACGGGAAGGCAGACCTGTCCCATCGGGAGTGTGGAGCCATCCGTGACTCCGTAGAATGGCTTGGTCGGGTGGAGCTGATCGTAGGGAACCTAGAGCGTCTCGAAGGTCTAGACGGAGAGGACGTTGAGTCCTGCTCCGCCGTCGATGAGGGTCTTGGTCACGAGGACGTTGCTGATGGTCGGGGTGCAGAGCATCGGGAGGACGCATGGGGCTGCAGTGCACTTGAGCTGGTCTTTGGGGTCGAAGGCAATGACTTGCTTGGTCCACCTGAGGTTGCGCGTGGCGTCAGGCCTGGAAAGCGCCGCGTTCACCTCACGGGAAAACTGCTTGCAGATGCGATGGGAAGCCGGAGCATGGGCTCCTCCCAAGATGCATGCAACTGCACGCGGCTCCTGGAAGCCTCCTGCTCCGTCTCCCTGGCGGTCGTCGTCGTTCCTTCTTGGCGGTGGCGGCAGCGGAGGCAGGCCTCCATTGCCCTGAGGGCGACCCTCACGAGGCTAGTCGCGCCAGGGGGTGTCACGAGGCTGCTCCTGCCAATGGTCTTCATGAGGCTGTTCGCGCCACCCCTGGCGTGAGTTCCTGCCATCCCAACGTCCTCCTTCTCGGCCTCCTCCACGGCCGTAGCCGCGGTTGTCGCGCTCAGGACGCTGCCCGACGCGCCCGCCGCGCATCGCCTTGAGCTCCTGGCAGTCGTTAGTGTTGTGGCTGTTGACGTTGTGGAAGACGCAACACAGTCGGTTGTCTCTGGGGAGGTCATCGTAGCCGCAGCCACGCTTTACTTCTGGCTCCGCAGCCAGCACGGCGGGTCCCTTGCGCTTTGATTCCTTGGACTTGGTTTTCTTGTCGTCCACCTCCGCCTCAGGAAGCTCCTGGAGGGAGAGGCGTCCTTCTTCCGCCCTGGTGCACTTTGCCGCGAGCTTGAACATCTCGAGGGCTGTGCACAGGTACTCGTGAATGCCGAGCTCTTGCCTCATCCTGATGTCGCAGACGCCGTAGGAGAACGCCGAGATGATGGCCTCGTCCGAGACCCTTGGGATCCGGAGGCGCATGGTGTTGAAGCGTTGGATGTACTTTTCCAGGGTCTCTCCCGGCTGCTGCCTCACGCGGCGCAGATCAGCAGCTGCCGGGGCTCGGTCGCGGGTGCCTTGGAAGTTGGCGACAAAACGCTTGCGAAGCTCTTCCCAGGAGGAGATGGATCCCACGAGGAGGTTCAGGAGCCAGGAGCGTGCGCCATCTTTGAGAGCCATGGGGAACCAGTTCGCCATGACCTGCTCGGTGCCGTTGGACGCCTCGATGCTCAGCTCGTAGAGTTGGAGGAACTCCGTGGGGTCGGTGGTGCCGTCGTAGCACGGAGGCAGGTGCGGCTTGAACTTGCCGAGCCAGACGAGGCGCCGTAGCTGAGGAGCTAGGACGCGACACCCAGCCACGCTCATGATCGCAGGCGCCCCCTGCGTCTGCGGTGCTGGTTCTTGGGGTGTTGGCGCCACCACCTCCTGTGGCGCGCGGTCTTGGCGCTGCGGGTCAGGGGGCCCGCGAGCCCCTGCATGGGGATGCAGAATCACCTGGCAGCTCTACTCGTCACGCGCGTGGGCTATGCGGGGTTGCTCATGTCGAGGAGCCTCATGCCGGACCTCCTGGCCGGCGCCGTGGAGTGGAGCCGGGACTCAGTGGTGTTCGTTCCCCGCCGGGGGCGACGGAGGACATGAGGAGTGCGTTGGTGCAGGTGCTTATCCAGCGGCATTGACGAGCTCGGTGATGCGGTGGAGCCACTCGTCGTAGAGGTCATGTGCCGGGCGGTAGCGCAAGAGCTCCTGCACCATCAGCAGCGCACGCTGGTGGTAGACCGGCCCGCGGCGGGTCAGCGAGGACGACGCCGTGGCCGGTGAGGGTGAAGGCGTCGCCGTGCGGCCATCTCGCCCTACGGACGCTAGCAGCGACGAGTCCTGCTGCTCGTGGACGCCCGGGTCGGTGGCGGCGTTGGCAACCGGCGAGTTGGGGCGGAGCAGTGCACCATTGCCCGCGGGCGCCGTCTGAGCGACGTTCGTGGCGCGGCGGGCGGCGCGAGCTCGGCGTGTGTCCACCATGGCCGTGGAGCGGAGTTGACGATGAGAACGCGACGAGGTCGTCAGAGAGGCGAGATTTCGACATGCCCCCTACCTGGTACGCCAAATGTCGGATTTAGGGCTCCGCAAAACCCAAGAAGTTCGAACATAGGGGCGTGAACGAGGATCTCTCCCACTCACGTCTACCTAGCGTCTCGCTCTCGTCTTGGTGAAGGGATTCAAGGAAACAACAGACAATGTACGCAAGAGTTTACCCAGGTTCGAGCCACCGTGTGGTGTAAGAACCTACTTTCTACTTTGGTGGATTGGCCTCGGGAGGGCTGGAATATGAGCTAGTACAGTGGTTCCTGAGCTCAGGAGGCGAGCTCAGGAGGGTCGGGAGGCAAGTGTTCTTGCTCCTTTGCATGGTGGCAGAGTGTATGGATCTGCTCTACTTGGCTAGGCTTGGTTCCACTTGTCCCTCCATAGTGGGGGTCCTAGCTACTTATATAGGCGGTCAGGGTCCTCTTCCCCCAAAATGTATAGGCGGGAAGGGATCCCACAACGGCCATTTTTGAGCAGGAACACAAGGACGTTCCTATCCTGACAAAAGCGGTCTTCGCCTGCAAAAGGATCAGGCGGTGACGCGATGATGGGCTCGACGGTGACATTCTCCTTGTTGTCCTTGCGGTCTTCGGTCTTGTTGCACCAAAGGGGAAACCTTTGGCCCAGTCCTCGGGAACCCGCGGCTGCGTTGTCCCCTTTGCACCGAAACGGCAACTGCGCCGCTGTCGCATGCTGGCACCCGCTGGCGCGGTGCATCACTGCTGACATCACTGCCTCCTCGTGAGGCAAGCTTGGCCTTGGATTCTCCGCCCCTCTGGAGCACCTTGCCGAGGCCGCTCCTGAGGGGGTCTTGATGTCGTTCTCCTCGCGAGGCTCAGCCCCCTCGCGATGGTCTTGGACGGCTGGTCGATCAGCTGGGCCGCACCAGGCCGCTTGTAGGAGCGCGTCATGGCCCGCAGACAGGCAAGTCTGGGTACCCTGGTTCCTAGGACGCCGACAAGTACCTTGTGTGATGTTCTATCTCCCACATGGTGTCCTCCGTATGCCTCGGAGTGACACTTCCATAGGATTTGTTCATGTTCATGCTCAGGTATACAACGTCTAATAATAACATCTACTCCTTCTTTATAAAGGTGTGGTTCATCCCAAAAGTAATGTCTTAAATCAAACAAGAATAATTCTTTTGTTGGTAGGTAAAACTAGGTGGTATATATGTAGCCACAATGTAATTGGCATAGTCAGCAAACGAAGGAGTGTTATCAGAAGCATTAATGATAGCAAGTTGTTCATCTGGGAAACCATCATGAATAGGTAGTGGGTCATCAAGAATATTTTCTAACCTATACAAGTTATCAGCTATGGGGTTCTCAGCTCTTTTTCTATCAGTGATATATATGCAAATCAAATTCTTGCAGCAAAAGAACCCACATAATGAGTCTAAGTTTAGGATCTTTCTTTTCCATAAGATATTTAATGGCAACATGATTGGTGTGAACAATTACTTTGGCATCAATAATGTAAGATCTGAATTTATCACAAGCAAACACAACTTCTAGTAATTTCTTTGGGCATTATCTAGAGTTTTACTAGCATAATGGATAACATTTAATTTCTTATCATCTCTTTGTCCTAAAACAGCCCCAACGGCATAGTCACTAGCATCACACATAATTTCAAAAGGCAAATTCCACTCGGGTGGTTGAACAATAGGTGCGATGGTTAAGGCTTTCTTAAGTGTTTCAAAGGCTTCTACACAATCATCATCAAAAACAAAAGGAACATCCTTCTGTGATAAATTGGTAAGAGGCCTAGAAATTTTAGAGAAGTCTTTAATAAACCTTCTATAGAAACCAGCATGACCAAGGAAACTAAGAATACCTTAAATATCTTTAGGGCATGGCATTTTCTCAATTGCATCAACTTTAGCTTTATTCACCTCAATACCTCATTCAGAAATTTTATGCCCCATGACAATACCTTCATTAACCATAAAGTGTCACTTCTCCCAATTCAAGACAAGATTAGTTTGCTCACATCTTTGCAAAACTTGATCAAGGTTGCTTAAGCAATCATCAAAAGAAGTTCCGTAAACAAAAAAAATCATCCATGAAAACCTCAATAATATTTTCACAAAAGTCAGAGAATATAGAAGTCATACATCTTTGAAAGGTAGCAGGTGCATTGCATAAACCAAAAGGCATACGTCTATAAGCATAAGTTCCAAACGGAAAAGTAAAGTTGGTTTTCTCTTGACCAGGCTGTGAAATAGGTATTTGAGAGAAACCAGAATATCCATCTAGAAAACAAAAGTGTGTGTGCTTTGACAATCTTTCCATAATTTGATCAATGAAAGGCAAAGGATAATGATCTTTCCTAGTTGTTTTATTTAATTTTCTAAAATCAATTACCATCCTATAGCTAGTTACAATTTTTTGTCGAATAAGTTCATTTTTCTCATTGGGAACAACAGTAATACCTACTTTCATAGGAACACAATGAACGGGACTTACCCATCTACTATCAGCTATGGGATAAATTATACTTGCTTCCAGAAGCTTTAATATTTCATTTCATACCGCTTCCTTCATTTTGGGATTCAACCGTCGCTGATGATCAACAACATGTTTAGCATCTGGTTCCATATTAATCATGTGATGGCAAAGAGTGGGACTAATGCCCTTAAAGTCATCAAGAGTATATTCAATAGTAGCACAATGCTTCCTCAGAGTTTCCAACATTCTCTCTTCTTCATGCTCTCTAAGGTTAGCACTGATAATAACATGATATATCTTCTTTTCATCAAGATAAGCATATTTCATAGTGTCACGTAATTGCTCTAATTAAAACACTGGATCACCTTTAGGTGGAGGAGGACCTCCTAGAGTTTCAATAGGCAAGTTGTTCTTCAGAGTAGGTTTTTGTTCAAAGAACATCTTATCTATTTCATTTATTTCATGGATATGCATAGCATTTTCATGGTCTAGCAAGTATTTCTCTAGTGGATCGTTAGGTGGAATAGCAATAGAAGCAAGACCAATTATTTCATCTTTGCTAGGCAATTCCTTATTGAGAGGTTGCCTGCGAAACTTGGAGAAATTAAACTCATGAGACACATCACCAAAACTAACAGTGAATGCTTCTTTCTCACAATCTATTTTAGCATTGACAGTGTTTAAGAAAGGTCTACCAATTATTATGGGACAAAAGTCATCTTGTGAGAACCAAGAACTAGGAAATCAGCAGGGTATTTTATTTTTCCGCACAAGACTTCAACATCTCTAACAATCCTAAGTGTTGTGATAGTGTCTCTGTTTGCAAGTTTAATAGTGACAGCAATATCTTCTATTTTAGCGGGTGCAATCTCATGCATAATTTCTTGATATAAGGTAAAAGGAATAGCACTCACGCTAGCATCCACATCACATAAACCATGGTAGCAATGATCTCCTATTTTGACGGAAACGACAGGCATGCCAACAACAGTTTTTCTTCTTCTTATCTTTAGTTTCTGGTTTGGCAATTCTAGCAGCTTCATCAGAGAAATAAATAACATGCCCATCAAGATCATTGATCAAGAGATCTTTAACCGTAGCAATACTAGGTTCTACTTTAATTTGTTCAGAAGTTTTAGGCGCTCTAATATTAATTTTGTTAACCACGGTTCAGACTTTAGCATGTTCCTTTATCCTAACAGGGAAAGGTGGGTTTTCAATATAAGTAGTAGGCACAGCTGGGTCAACATTATAAATGATAGTTTCTTCTTTAACTCTAACTGGTTCCTCAACTTTTTCTTTAATAGGTGGCTGATATTTGAACCACTTTTCCTTGGGGAGATCAACATGAGTAGCAAATGATTCACAAAATTAGGCTACTATCTCAGAGTCAAGTCCATATTTAGTGCTAAAATCATTAAAAGCATCAGTATCCATAAAATATTTAACACAATCAAACTCAAGTTTTATAACTGACTCTTTACATTCGTAGAGCTCCCAATATTCAGAGTTGCATTTAATTCTTTCAAGAAGATCCCACATGAATTCTATAGTCTTCTTCATAAACGATCCAGTACAAGATGTATCGAGCATGGGTCGATCATTATAAGAAAGCCGAGCATAAAAATTATGTATAATAATTTCTCTCGAGAGCTCATGATTGGGGTGTGAATATAACATTGAATTAAGCCTCCCCCAAGCTTGAGAGATAATTTCTCCTTCACGAGGCCAAAAGTTATAATATAATTCCGATCACGATGAACTAGATGCATAGGATAAAACTTTGGTGAAATTCTAATTTCAATTGATTCCAGCTCCAAGATCCAATATCATCGCACAACCTATACCATGTCAATGACCCCCCCCCCCCCAAAGATAAAGGGAAAAAATTATTTTTAAATTCATCTCTAGGTAAACCTGCAAGCTTAAATAATCCACAAACTTCATCCACATAGATTAGATGCATATCAGGATGTAATGTTCGGTCTCCTGCATAAGGATTAGCTAGCAGTTTCTAAATCATACCCGAAGGAATTTCATAACCAATATTTCTAGTAGGTTATGTAGGTTGAGGGACAACTCTTTGTGCTTTCAGTCTAGGTGATGATACCCCAAACAAACCCCTCAAATGATTGTTTTCCATAGTGACAAGTGACAATAAATTTTAACACGTAATATAAATTTTTGCTTACAAAATTCTGCTTACCAAAGGCGCTTCACTCCCCGGCAACGGCGCAAGAAAAGTGTCTTGATGATCCACAAGTATAGGGGATCAATGTAAGAGTGTCAAACCCAACGATGAGCAGAAGGCAATGACAAGCAGCTTCCAGCAAGGTAATTTCTGCACGCACTGAAATTGTGGTAACAAGTTGTTTGATAGCAAGATAATTTGTAGTAAGTGACAAGTAGCAATAGAAACAATAAGAGCAGCAAGGTAGCCCAATCCTTTTGTGGCAAAGGACAGGTCAGAATGGTTTCTTATAGTAGGCAAAGTGTTCTTGAGGAGTCACGGGAATTTCGTCTAGTCACTTTCATCATGTTGGTTTGATTCGCGTTCGCTACTTTGATAATTTGATATGTGGGTGGACCGGTGCTTGGGTGTTGTTCTTACTTGAACAAGACTCCCACTTATGATTACCCCCCCTTTGAAAGCATCCGCAAGTAGGAAATAAGAATTAAGATAATATCTAACCATAGCATTAAACGTATGGATCCGAATCAGCTCCTTATAGAATAGCGCATAAACTAGGGTTTAAGTTTTTGTCATTCTCGCAAGCCATCATCAAATTACTACTCCATAATGCATTCCAATAGGCACAAAGATGGTGAAGTGTCATGTAGTCGACGTTTACATAACACCACTAAGGGAATCACAACATACACATCATCAAAATATCGAACGAATACCAAATTCACATGATTACTTGCAACATGACTTCTCTCGTGGCCTCAAGAATGAAAGTAACTACTCACACCGCATATGCATGTTCAAAATCAGAGGGGTAATAGATATCATAATGGATCTGAACATATTATCTTCCACCAAATAAACCAACTAGAATCAACTACAAGATGTAATCAACACTACTAGCAACCAGCATGTACAAATCTGAGGTTTTTATAAAAAGATTGAATACACAGGATGAACTAGGGTTTGAGATGAGATGGTTCTTGTGAAGATGTTGATGGAGATTTATCCTCCCATGATGAGAGGGTTGTTGGTGATGATGCTGGCTTCGATTTCCCCCTCCTGGAGGGAAGTATCCTGGCGGAATCTCTCAGCCGAAGAGCAAAAGTGCTCCTGCCCAAGTTTCCCTCGAGACGGCAGCGTTCCATCCCGGATGTCCTCCCCTTATTTTTTTTCCTAGGGCAAATGTGATTATATACCAGAAGATGGTCGCAGGAAGTGGGCATGTGCCCCTGAGGGAGTCCTGGATCGAGGGGTCCTCAGGAGGGCAGATAACTCTTGTTGGGCCGAACTGGTGGGCCGTGAAGATCATAGTAGAAGATCATCTCTCGTATCCGGATAGGACTCCTGTATTCGTATAATGGCAAGTTTTAGGTTCGGGTGTAATCTTTCCTTCCTCTACAAGATGGTATGTACAAACCCTAGGCCCCTCCTGTGTGAATATAAACCAGAGGGTTTAGTCCGTAGAGGCTAATAGAGAAATACAAATCCTCATAGACTAGACTTTAGGGTTTAGCCAATACGATCTCGTGGTAGATCAACTCTTGTATTCATATTCATCCATATTAATATAGCAGGACGTAGGGTATTACCTCGATCGAGAGGGCCTGAACCTAGGTAAACATCGTGTCCCCAGCCTCCTGTTACCATCAATCCTCAGACGCATAGTTCGGTACCCCCAACCCGAGATCCGCTGGTTTTGACATTGACATTAGTGCTTTCATTGAGAGTTCCACTATGTCATTGACGAAAGGACTGATGGATCGCGCCATCAAACACGACGGCAACGCCGAGGGAATCTTCCCTCCCGGATAGCTCTTCATGTTCGGCGGCTTTGCGCTTCGGGCCAACACTGAAGGCCACCTCGAGTAGATTGAGAGCTACGCCCATGGCCATCAAGTCAGATTCGGAAGCTTAAACTACGTTGCTGACATCCACGGAGACTTGATCTTCGACGGATTCGAGCCCGCGACAACCTCTCTCTGCCATCACGATGAACATGACTTAGCTGTGTCATCGGATCAGGAAATACCACCCGCAACTGTTCTGGCCCTAGATCTGGAACAGATCGCGACACCCGAGGACGGGAAGCTCAACCCCGCCCTGGAAGTTGCAGACTCAACGGCATTGGAGCCGCACAGGGACCCGACCTCGAACGGGATCTATTTTATTGGAACTACAGACTCGTCTCCGGCCTCAGGTTCCGAATCATGCGCATCTGCGCCCTTCAAGCTCGACCAGGCATCTATCACCAAATTCAATGCTGTGGATATCTTCCAGCACTCACCCTTTGGCGACATGTTAAAATCGTTAAAATCCCTCTCCTTAGATGGGGATACGCAGCCGAATTATATCCGGTACGAACTGGAGGCTGACGGAGAATTTTTCTCCCCACCCACCACCCACTTGGTAGCCACGGTTGAAGATCTAACCGATCTACTTGACTACGCTTCAGAAGACTTCGAAGGGATGGAACTCGAAGCCAAAGTAGATCCAGATCAAAGCCGGCCCGTAACCGGGCAGTGGACAGCTACATCTTCATATGACGTGTACATGGTGGATACACCTAAGGAGAAGGAGGGCGACGGTGAAAACGATCCCTTAGAGGACAAGCCTGTCGAAGAACCTCCCAAATGTCGACGTCCAAAGCACCGAACCAAATCCCATAAAGGAAAGGATACCAACACTGTCACCAACGACGGTGATATTTCGGAACAAGCCGAAGACCCCACAGACCCAGCGATGGAGCAGGAGGAGCGAGAGGACGGTGAACAGAGTCCGAAGCCGCTGTCCGATGATAGCGATGACGAAGATAGTAATTACGAACCTGTCTCCGAAGAAGAAGTTAGCCAGGGCGATGACGAATACATCATCCCAGAAGAACCATCACAACAAAAGCGCTTCCATCAGAGGCTTATTGCCACCGCAAGGAGCCTGGAAAAGCAGCAGAGACGGCTTCGAGCCGCGCAGGACACGCTCAACGATAGATGGAAAGAGGTGCTAGACGCTAAGCAAAAACATGGCTATAATGGGCAAACCAAAGGCTATCCTAAGCGTAAACTGCTGCCCGAATTTTACGACGAGGCCACTGCGCCCATACCGCCGAAGAATAATACCGCCGATAAGCCGGACCGACCACCTGGCGGACGGGACAGAGTAGCTAGCAACGGCGTACACAAGCCCGCACCCCCACCCCGTAAAGGGAAGGAGGACGCAGCACAAGTCTGAAAACACGATCTGCGTGAGGACCTAAACAAAAAAGCTAGCAAGACCAGGTCTATCTACGGACCTAGGGACCGGGCTCCCGCACGGGACGGCGGCTATCAAGCCAATCGCGTCGGTCATACAACAGTCCGAGGTCAATACCGAACAGCACAACCATCGGACATACGCCATGATATAGCAAAATACAGAGGCGCTGCACACCCTCTGTGCTTGACCGATGAGGTGCTGGATCATGATTTTCCAGAAGGGTTTAAACCCGTGAACATCGAGGCGTACGATGAAATGACGGATCCTGCCGTTTGGATAGAGGACTTTATCCTTCACATACACATGGCTCGCAAAGATGATCTCCACGCCATTAAATACCTAACCCTCAAGCTGAAAGGACTAGCTCGGCACTGGCTAAATAGCCTCCCAGAGAACTCCATTGGGAGTTGGGAAGAACTTGAGGATGCTTTTCGGGCCAATTTTCAAGGGAGCTATGTCCGGCCCCCGGACGCTGACGATCTAAGTCACATCATCGAACAACCCGGGGAGTCAGCCCGTAAGCTTTGGAATCGGTTCCTCACTAAGAAGAACCAAATCACTGACTGTCCGGACGCCGAAGCCTTAGCGGCTTTCAAGCACAGTGTCCGGAACGAATGGCTAGCCAGACACCTTGGACAGGAAAAGCCGAGGACAATGGCAGCCCTAACTACACTCATGACCCGCTTTTGCGCGGGTGAGGATAACTGGTTTTCTCGTAGCAGCACCAGCGACCCTAGAACATCTGAAGCTAGGGACGGCAATGGAAAGCCACGACGTAACAAAAACAAACATCGAAACAATCCTGGAAGCCCAGATGATACAGCGGTAAACTCTGGATTCAGCGGCTCCAGGCCCGGTCAACGGAAGAAGCCATTTAAAGGCAACAAAGATGGTCCATCCAGCTTGGATAAAATATTAGATAGGCCCTGCCAAATCCATGGAACCCGAGAAAAACCAGCAAACCATACCAACCGTAATTATTAGGTGTTCAAGCAGGCCGACAAGCTCAACGCCGAACACAAGGGGAAGGAGCCTCGGACCGAAGACGAGGACGAACCTCGCCAGCCGAATGCAGGGGCATAAGAAATTTCCACCGGAGATCAAAACAATGAACATGATATATGCCACTCATATCCAAAAGAGGGAGCGCAAGCGCGCACTCCCAGATGTCTACGTCGTCGAGCTTGTTGCCCCTAAATTCAACCCATGATCGGCCTGTCCAAACACTTTCGATTGCAGGGATCATCCGACTAGTATCCGTCATGGGGGTTCGGCTGCCCTAGTGCTCGAACCAGTAATCGATGGATACCATCTCACCCGAGTCCTTATGGACGGCGGCAGTAGTCTTAATCTGATATATCAGGACACTGTACGCAATATGGGGATCGACCCGTCAAGAATCAAGCCAAGCAGCACGCCCTTTAAAGGAGTGATACCGGGCATAGAAGCCCGCTGCACGGGCTCTTTAACATTGGAGGTCGTATTCGGCTCTCCTGATAACTTTCGAAGCAAAGAGCTAATCTTGGACATAGCTTCATTCCGAAGTGGCTATCACGCTCTACTCGAAAGAACGACCTTCGCCCTCTTTAATGGCGTCCCGCATTATGCTTATCTAAAGCTTAAAATGCATGTACCACGTGGCATCATCACGGTCAATGAAAATATGGAGCGCTCTCTCCGTACGGAGGAGGACACTGCGGCCTTAGCAGCCAAAGTCCAAAACGGCCTATTCAAGCCGGATAATTTATCGGACGCGGACATTACTAAACATGTCCGGCACACGCCTCAGTGCGGCAGCTCAGATGAACCTGAGCTAGATTAGTAGCTACGCCCCCATCGGTTGTCCCATAAGGTGATAGCATACGTGCCTTGAGTACATAATTATGCCTTAAAAATCCCTTGGGCGGCACTGGGGGCACACTACATATAGTCCATAGTTCGGCTCGACCCTATTCGGACTCTAAATTTGTTCTTTTTAAGTTCATTAAATGAACCAGTCTTGTTACGGCCACTCTGGATTTCTTTTTCTTTTCCAAGTCTCTTTTTCTTTTTATAGATGGCCATCATACTCCCCCCTTCAAGGACACATTACAGAGGAGGAAATGGCGCAGACGTGCAGCATGGACCCGTGCTAAGGTTTCCTTTTTTTAGATTAAGACCATGTGTAAACCTTTTTTGTCTTTCTTGTTATATACCTTTCTGGCATATAAAATGTCCAAGAAGGTTATCGGCATTATCTGTAAGCTTACGGCTCGCGTACTATAAAGGGATAATTAATAGAGCAGCTTGATTCGCATTATGTTCGGAGTTTTATTCACTCACTATAAATGTTCTTTCCCCACATTAGATTGCCACATGTGCCTTGTCAATAAGGATTCATTACCAGGGGCTGTATTCAGCCCGGTATATGTCGAAAAGACCGAACACCCATAGGGAGTGTTCGGCGTCCTGGATGTTTGTCTTATATGCATCAGTTCTGAATCATGTCTTGGGTCAATAGTTGGGTTGCCCGGCTCTTGTGCTTACCCCTACGTTCCCGATTGTTCGGCTAGGGTGTAAAGGGAGAACTACTGCGATTGTACTTCTGGCTCGTCCAGTCAAGTACCTCAGTAGAGAGAGCTGAAATCTGACCATCATGATAGGCGAGAACCTGGTCCGCAATCCGGTGACTTAGTTTTACACTACGGTCGATAGAGATCTACCCCATGTTATACGAAGGGTTGGTTTTTTCGCCCAGCCAGGTGCAATTGGATACCTTAAGTAAGGATTATCCGCACCAGGGGCTAGTACCTAGCCCCATATGTCCAACTCCTACGACTTAGTGAAAGCAATAACGCCACATAGTCTGATTGCCTGGTTCGCTCCGCATACACCTCATATACGGACCAAGACGTTGGATAAAGAGTGTATATGCATATGACCGAACACCCCAGTACTATGTACATGGGGGCTGAAGCCGACGACTGGAAACTTTTAGATTTACATAAACGGTCACACAGGAGGTAAAAGACGCTTATGTTTTAATAGCGCAAAAGTTATATACATCGGATTCATAAGCTTAAGTCTTTACATCCGGATACAATCACTGGAAGATAATGTCCTTCGAGCATTGTCCTGCTACAAGACGGGCGCCTTCTATGACGTCCTCAAAGTACTTCTCCGGCTTGCGGTGCTCCCTGCCTGCGGGCGGCCCAGCGGTAGCTATATGATCCGCCCTCATCTTCGCCCAGTGCACTTTCACACAAGCAAAGGCCATCCGAGCACCTTCTATGCAGGTCGAACATGTCAACGCGTTGACCCACGGACTCGCCTCGACGAGCCGCTTCACCAATCTGAAGTAGCTACATGGGATTGGATTAGCGGGCCACAGCCGGACTATCAAGTCCTTCATGGCCGAGCCCGCCATGTTGTGCAGCTCGACCAGCTGCTTCATCTGGTCGTTGAGGGGCACCGGATGTTTTGGCGCATAGAATTGCGACCAAAACAGCTTCTCCGTGTCGTTCCCCTCCTGGGCTCGGAAGTGCTGGGCAGCGTCAGCACTGCTCCTGGGAAGATCAGCAAACAGGCTTGGAAACTCCATAACCGTGTCAGCCCAAGATATTTCTACCCTCTGAAGATGCTCTGTAAGAGAAATATCTTACCAAATGCTACCTGTCGTGCCTGCTTGATTTCCTCACAGGCGATGCGCACCTCACCTCGCGCATCCTGGGCAGACTTAACTGCCACAGCAAGCTCGGACGCTTGTTCCGAAGTCTTCTTTTCCAATGCCTCACATTTGACAATGGCATCGTTAACCTCAACCTCGACTTCGGACACCCGAGCCCGGTGCTTCTCGCACTCAGCCTTTTCGACCTCCAAATCGGCAGCCGCTTTGTCAGCGGCTACCTTATTCGCTTCGGCCTCCTTCTTGGCCTTGGCAACCTCGCCCTTGAGGGCCTCGAGCTTGGTGGCACCAACTCTGTAATACAGAATACCATATCAGAGTTTATAAACATACTCAATAAATATTAACTTAGTCTTCTTGACATATTAATTTCTTAAAATCCGCATACCTTGTGTTTCATCTAAACGCTGATTGACGCGGCCGAGGTCCGCGTTGGCCAACAAGAGCTTCCGGTTTAGTTCGGCAACCTCCGCATCTCGCGCAGTTGCCACAACTAGTGAAGCCTGCACAACAGTTCAGCTCTATAAGTATGCTATACTATGGATACTTTGTCTGATTCTCTTTAGATTCACACAAAGTATCAGGGGCTACTGGCTATGTATGTGCATAAAAATAAAGTTCTATAAAGAACATTACATTGCTTATCTCAAAGCCCGTTAACAGGCTGCTAAAAGCTTCATTCGGTCCGCCCTTGATGGACTGAATCTTCTTCATCACCGCACCCATCACGGCGCGGTGCTCCTCCACGATGGAAGCACTTTGCAGTGCCCCCTCCATAGAGTCCGGTGCTTCCGGATTGACTCTGGGCGCCGTTGTACCCTCCTCCGCTTGGGGAGTCTGGTCTTCGGACACCAGAGCCGCGCTAGGCTCTGGTACAGTATTCGGTGGGGCCCCAGATTGTTTGGGCCCCACGTCTTCGGTCTCCATGGTCAGCGGCTGTCGAGGTATTATCCTCGGCCGCCCTGTCACCTGCCCCGCCCTCATCTCCTAGGGCGGAGGACACCCGCTGGGAGGACACTTCGGTGTCCCCGCCGATCATGGGTGATGGAGTCCGGACCTGCGGGTCACTCTCCGTCTCTCCGGGCGCTAGAGAGTTCCCCTCCGATAAGGAGGCATCGGGGTGTCCTCCGGGAGGGTTGTAGGTCAACAGGAGAGAAATACTAAATAAGTATCAAAATGGTAAAAAAAAACAAAGATGCAGCAATTAGTACGGACAAACTTACGTCTCGGGCAAGGGTTTCTCCTTGAGCTTCACCACGAAACTATGTTCGGATGAATCTGAACTAGCAGCGAGGTTCAGTTTCCTCCGGGGTGAGGCCGTGCCTGCATCAGCGGCGCCCCCCCCCCTCTTCTTCCCCCTGCCATGCGTAGGGGGCTCTTCTTCTTCCTCCTCCTCCTCTTCTTCATCTTCCTCCACCTCGTCAGAGGAGAGGATGTTGATCTCTTCGGACTTCTTGTCCGCAGGGCGGGGCCGGGCCCTTCATCTTGGGCTTCTTGACCAGCGCCTTGTACGGCACCGGGACCGGCATCGCTGTTTGTCTAGGTGATTCTGGGTCTTCGCGCAAAGGCGACAGACACTTGATCCGGGCCGTCTTCCTCGTCCAGCCCTGTATATCACGCAAAAACTCCAATTCCTGTTATCATTGAATAAGATAGGGGATATATGTTCGGTGAATTTTTTTACCTCCGGGGCGGAGAGCGCGGTACTAAAGCCTGCATCCTCGGTCTCCTCCGGCCACTCCTTCTGGCTCTTGAAGAGATGCATCCAGATCTCTTTGTGCGTAAAGCCAAAGAGATGCTTCAGAGGCTTGTCTCCTGCCGGATCAAATTCCCATAGGGAGGAGTCCCGGCTTTGGCAGGGGAGGACAAGCCTGGACCACGGACGAGAGTTGATGACCCTTGGAGATCACGCCCGACACACGACCCTAGAGTGCCACCACCTCAACCTGAGACCCCCAGTCCAGACCCTTTTTGGTCCAGGAGGTCAACCTCTTTGGGGGTCCGGATCTGTAAGTAGGCTCCGCCGTCCACTTGGCGTCGCGGGGTTCGGTGATGTAAAACCACTCTTGCTGCCAGACTTTGTTCGTCTCCACGAACGACCCTTTTGGCCAAATCGCATTCGAGAGCTTGCTAGTCATACTGCCCCCACACTCCGCGTGCTGCCCATCCACCACCTTAGGCTTCACGTTGAAGGTTTTAAGCCATAGGTCGAAGTGTGGGGGGGATGCGGAGGAAAGCTTCACACACACTATGAAAGCGGATATGTGAAGGGTTGAGTTCGGGGCTAGATCATGGAAATCTAGCCCGTAGAAGAACAGCAGACCCCGAACAAAGGGGTGGA
This sequence comes from Secale cereale, assembly GCA_902687465.1. Classification (NCBI taxonomy): domain Eukaryota; kingdom Viridiplantae; phylum Streptophyta; class Magnoliopsida; order Poales; family Poaceae; genus Secale; species Secale cereale. The sequence continues at coordinate 311,476,845 of LR738715.1, read as the reverse complement.
GCAGAAACCCTAGCCATCTAACAAAGTGTGAAGTGAACACTACTCTCTCACCCGCCTCTGGGACGGGAATCACCTGACCCTTGGCAGGGACTCAATGCGCGATATCGGCGGTGAGATAGCCCGTGCTCCTAAGATCCTCCACGGTTTTTTCAGTCACCGTGGAGGCCTCCCACTTGCCTTTGGCGCCGGATCTAGCCATTGTTGGGAAAGAAGTGGTGGTTGAGGGACGAAGAGTGGTGGACGAAAGAGATGAGGATGCTGGGGCTAGGGAAGTAGGAGAGCTCGAGCTTGAGGAAAGCGTGGGGCTGATGAAAGGGATTGGTATCCTTTTATAGCGCTGTGAATACAGAGTGTCCCCTCACTTTAGCATAAACCTCGCCGGTTCCCAAAGCTGTCGTGCGTAATGCGCGGCGTGGATGCTCACGTCATATTGATAAGGATCCCACGATAAGCGGGCACGATCTCTATTCCGATGAAACGTGTCAATGGGGATATACCTCGAAATGCGAAACTAGGACCAAATAAAACAGTTCGATATATTAGTGGGGTGGACGCGACGCTTCACCAAAAAGTTGTTAATAAAGAAACACTATTCATTTTTTCTTAAAAAGCCTTGCCTTCGAGGCTAAGGGTTGTACTAACCTTGCAAAGCCGAATACAATACGCCTTTTTGCAGAAGATATATTCAGAAGAAGGAACCCGCCTTGCAATGCCGAAGACAATACGAAAGCCGAATTCATCGTCATCGAAGACAGGTTCAGGGGTTACTGAGGGTGTCCTGGATCGAGGGGTCCTCGGGTGGCCAGATAACTCTTGGTGGGCCGGACTGGTGGGCCGTGAAGATCATAGTCTAAGATCATCTCTCGTATTCGGACAGGACTCCTGTATTCGTATAATGGCAAGTTTTAGGTTCGGGTGTAATCTTTCGTTCCTCTACAAGATGGTATGTATAAACCCTAGGCCCCTCCGGTGTGTATATAAACCGGAGGGTTTAGTCCGTAGAGGCTAATAGAGAAACACAAATCCTCATAGGCTAGACTTTAGGGTTTAGCCAATACGATCTCGTGGTAGATCAACTCTTGTATTCATATTCATCCATATTAATATAGCAGGAAGTAGGGTATTACCTCGATCGAGAGGGCCTGAACCTGGGTAAACATCGTGTCCCCAGCCTCCTGTTACCATCAATCCTCACACGCATAGTTCGGGACCCCTACCCGAGATCCGCCGGTTTTGACACCGACATCCCCCACTAGACACCAGGGTGCTCCTGGAGGGGTTGGCGCGCCCAGGTGCCTCGTGGGCGCCTGGTTGCCTGCCTCAAGTGGTTCTTCTCTCCAATATTTATTATATATTCCAAAATAATTCTCCACAAACTTTCATCCCATTTGAAGATGTGCAGAATAGGTATCTCTGATGTAGCTTTTTCATGTCCAGAATTCTAGTTGTCGGTATTCTCCCTCTTTTGTAGACCTTGCAAATTATGATAGAAAAGGCATTAGTACTCCCCAAAGTGTTATGATAAATAAAAACACTAAAAACATCAATAAGAAAACATGATGCAAAATGGATGTATCATCTATCACTACTGCCTGGCCACAAGGCCTTGCGAGCGTTGCGCCAGGTTTGTCAACAACCCGCATGACATGTTCCCTACGATGGACATCACCAACGATGTAAATGTGCTCAAGAATTTAGGTGTCGCCTGCCAGAATCTTATCGACATCCAGGGCCAATACAAGATCTTGGGTAGCAATACGCACGAGAAGGACTCACTGGTTCACCTCGCAGAGGCCATCATCGACCACTAATACAGAGACATGAAGGATTGTTGTAACAAGGACAAGCGTGCCTGACACTCGCCCTAGATGGAGAAACTCGATAAAGCTGACGTCGTGTATGCGGGCAAGGAGGCGTACACGGGCTACGAGATGTACTTGTGGATCATTGACATCACGAAGTACCTCCTTCCCAAAACGGCCAGGGATCCAGCCGGAAGCAGAGCAATGGAAAGCGACGTCATCACAACAAGTAGATGATTAGATGATCGTTTCTCCTAGTTTAGTATGGATGTAATTGTTTGCTTTGGTGTGTGCAAATGTTATGTGTATAGACACTTACGTGATTGTATGTTTAATTTGGTTATGAAATCATGTTCTTATACGTATATATGTTGTTCTTCTGTGGACAGAGCGAGATGTTGTGCAGCCAAAGAAAATCACATCGCACACGGACTAAACTAGGCAAGCCGTCAGTGATGATTTCATCAATCTCTGACAATTCTATGCCAGCAAGCGTTTTCCCACAACACACACGGGTTCTTAGTAGGAGTCGTCCGCGTTTTTATCCATCTTCCCAGGCATTTCCGATTACTGACATGTTTCCCGCGTTTCACACATATCTTATTAAAATAACCCGTTTTTGTTGTATTGGCTCATCACAAACAGCTCATCCGAGTGAGCTATATGTCGTCAATCGCATAGACCTTGATCTGGCTAATCGTTTCTGTTGTGTTTACTAATCACAAAAAGTTCATCCGAGTGAACTGTGTGTCGTATATCGCACACACCTTCATCTGGCTGACCATTTCTATTGTTATACTCATCGCAAACAGTTCATTCGAGTGAACTATGTGCCATGTATCGCACATGCAACTCTAGTCTGAACCGTATTTGATAACACACCCATCGCAAACAGTTTGTATCATCTTTTGACAGTTTTCTTACACCACCTTTTGTGATTAATACATCATAGACAGTTTGGTCGAAGGGTCTCTAATTGTACTGTCGCATTTGGACCATCCTGCGGTAGTGGATTGACCTCAAGATAGACATAGCTCATTTCAAAATAGATGGAGAGGGCGGTAGAAAGAAGCTTCGCCAGTTGAATGTAATCCTTCATGAAGAGTAGTTTTTCACTAGCAAGTCCATCTTATTAGTTGATGATTGAGTAACTAGAGTTGATGATCAACTTTTGGGAAGTTTAATTAACTTGTTAAGTTCATTAGCATCTTGTGTTAACGAGTATCTATTAAGTAAGTATCTAGTGTTGATGAGCAATTTTTTATTACCAAAAAACATTTGCTGGCATTGGCTAAGGAGGCACGATGGAGTTAAGATGAACTTACTACTGGTGCTGGACAGGTGACACGCCAGCAGCACGTAAGATACTGCTTATGTGGGCTCCAACACCACCACTACTTTTAAACAATGTCACCATATTGGTGGCGTCGTGTGTCCACGCTAGCAAGGTTGTTTTTGGCACAGCATAGCTAGGCTTTTCTACACTGGTGTATAAGGATCTTTTTGGTAGAAATACCTCATAAAGCTCTTTCCACTCTACAAAGAAGCAGTTGTTTGCATTGTAACCTCTGGAGAAACTGGTTTATTCTGGAAGGATAGATGGAAAGGTCAATCTTCTGCAATTCAATTCCCTGAACTACACTCCTTCACTATTCACACTGGAAAGACTGTGGCTCAAATGCTGAATGGATAGGAGCTTGTAGAAAGTTTTCATATACCCATTTCAGCTCAAGCCCGTGATCAATTTGTCATTGTTAATCAAGTTTTGGATCAAATTTCTCTAGGCCGGCGGAAGGACATTTGGATGTACTCTTGGGGGAAAATAGATTATTCTAGTAAACAAATGTACAAGCACATCATGGGTACCTCTGAGTCCCACTGTATCTTCAAATGGCTCGGAAATAGTGCAAGTAGAATCAAACAAAAAATGTTCTTCTTGTTGGGACTTTATGATAGAGTGAATACAAGGGGTCTTCTGAAAAGGAAATCTTTCCACATCCCCTCCTTCAATTGTGCCCTCTACAATGAGAACTATGAGGAAAATATCATGCACCTCATGTGAGACCACACCTTTGCTCAGAACTGCTTGTTGTGTATAGCCCCACATAAAAACAAAGGAATATCTTCCTTTTATGAAGTTTTGCTTCTTCATCAGACCCTTCCAAACAAGATTGCTATGGATATTATTACCCTAGGCTACTGGAATATTTGGATGCAGAGAAATGGAATCCTCTTCAAGAATGAAGCCCCAAATCTCAGATCATGGAAGCTTAAGCTCAAGCAAGATCTCCTGCTGGTCAGGCACGGAACCAAGACCCAGTTCATAGAATCCCTCGATTCTTGGGTAGAAACCTATCTTGGATAAGCTCCTTTTACTTTAATTGTGTTAGAACGAGCTGGTATGGGATAATCGCGGGCCTTTTTTCTTGTTTTGTAACTTTAGCATGTACATATTTTAATTAATGAAAATATACCATAATTGTTCTATGGTTCAGGGTTCAAATATTCCAACAAAATCATGCTCAAGCTCTGCTATCACAGAGATACCTGTGAGACAACATCACAATTGCCCTGGTGTCGCCTACAAGGACGGGAGGCGGCTAGGTTTCCACGGCTTAGTCTGCTAGAATATTGTCTTAGGACATAGCTAGTCTGCAAAATTGCAACCCACAGATTCGTCATTGGACATTTTTAGTTTCGACATTAGGGCATCTCCGACGGCGACCCTCAAGCCTCCCGCATACATTCACACAACACTGATTGCACCACAGAAGTCATCCAACGAGGGTCTGTATCGGTCCGTGACGCGGTTCAGAGATGTGTACTTTCTCTCGCAAACCGGAGACAAAGTGGGGGGGAGCTTTGCACACGTCTGGACTGTTCCCAAGGCCGCATCTGACCACATTGGCCCATCCAAAGCCCTCACTCGCCTCTCCGCAATTTCCTATCAACGCACGCGCCACTTATCGCGATGCATTCATGCTACCCCAGAGCACGAAGCTGCCAGCATTGATGCCGCATGATGTGACCCGATGGAGGGCGGCGCTGACCGATGCGACCTCTCGGTAGCCGCCGCTTTATTGCAGACGTAGCTTCCCGAGGAACCAACTCTGACCGTTGTGCCACATTCAAGCGGGTTGACTGCCCATTCGCCTAGCATGGCCGCGGCTATATAAGTCGTTCTTTGGCGAAGTACAGAGCCGCAATCCCCTCTCCGAGTACTACCACACTCCGCTTCCCCGTAACCCACCTCGCCAAGCCCTTCCTCCTCTCCGATCCTAGAGGCAATGCCGAAGTCATGGTGCTTCGCGCCCACAAGCAGCGTCGGTGGAAGCTCTTCCATTGGTGGTTCTTGGTGCCGCCTCCATCGCTCTTCGGGCCCTTCAGCATCCACGGCTGTCGACTCCTCCGCCAAGGAGGAGGCCGTCATCTCCTCCGGCGAGCAGGAGGACAAGTCGCCGCAGGAATGGCCCCGCCTCCTCTCGGAGGCTGTGGTGACGGATGAATTCTTCGTCCGTCAGATCGAGCCACTAATGGAGCGTTTGCTCTGTCATATGGGGTCGTCTCCACCATCGCTGGCGCGCGTGAAGGTGGAGCCGCCAGCCGGGGGCTGCATCCTCCACCATCTCGGAGGAGGCGGTTACGTCGGCGCCTCTGGCTCTCGGGTCATGGTTTCCGAGGCGAGGCGGCAGGCGAGGGATGACCGGCGCAACGCTGATCACTGCTCCGCGTTCGCCAAGTCGGACAGGGCATGTGACTCGGACCGTAATGACCCTGACCTCGCCGCCGTTTGGGCGCTCGACCGCTCCGTCACCATCACGGAGACGGCCGCCAGGCGCTGTCTCCGCCTTGAAGGCGAGCTCGCCAAGATCAGTGGTAGGGGTCACTTAGCGACGGCTCCGCCAACGTCGATCGCGGCAAGGCCGCCGCCAAGGCTCCAAGGCTACGTCGGCAGTGGCCGCGGCGGCCCTCCGCACAAAGCAGGAAGCGAAGAGGCTCCTCTGCGAGCGGCAGGCAGCCGCGGCCCTCTGACGCCTTACCGCCACTGGAGGGACGGCAATGACGACAACGACAACGGCACGGACGATGACAGTGGTGCTGCAGGGCAGGGTAGCCACACGTATGAGGTGGGCGTCCGGTATAGGGAATAGGTTTTTTTTTAGTTTTTTTTAGGTAGAAGTTAAAAGTATTGACCTTTTTATGTAAATTATGTCCGAATTTTAGTGAAATTCATCGTGTTTGAATGAATTTCGTCCATTTGGTTCGGATTGTTGTAATTATGACTCCCACATCCTTGTCCACGAACTGGTCTCTCTGTCTATGAACGTATGCGAGTGCAATTTACGGGTCACCATTGAAGATGCATTTAGAGAATATGTTCTACCGCAACACTAGAAGCATATAAAAACGACCATCGAAGAACCCCTTGGTTAGGATAGATGTCGATACCAGTTAATTAACTACTTAAACTGTCATATGATAATTTCAACGCAAGCATAACAGGGGTTCACCACTTGATAACTTCCTCTCTTTTTTTCTCTGGTAGAGATGGAAATATCAACGGACAAAAATATCTTGTAAAACTCGGCCATCCACGGCGATCGATCTCGACCAATGGTCTCCGATCCAACGACCTGCACGGATAGACTCTATTTCCTCCACATGTATATATCTCGACAGGATCAGCGTTACCACGTGGCAAGAATGTCGAGGATGAGGAGGGGGGGTCTAGCAAGCGGGTCCCCTCTCCTTTTATCAGCACAATCGATCTTCGTCTTCCTCTCCCCATCCATGCATGCCAACAAAGTTTCAGCATTACCCCTGTGAGCAAATCTCGCATATGGGGCCAGCTAGGATACGGTCTGCTGCTGCCTGCTGATATATCCTCTCCCGAATTGGCCCTTTCGGTTTGCAACTTATTCCTTGGTTGATATTTGTTCTGCTTTTGATTTCTTAGAATTGTTACTCGTCAGCAACTCAGCATCAAGTTTCCCTTTTCTGCCCCCCAGCTGAGATTCTGCATCTGTACTCCACTGGCTCCTTAACAGCTTAACTGGATTAATGATTGTATCTTTGCGTGTGATCCAGCGGAAGATTAGGTAAATCTAGGCTATTATGACATCTATAGAGCGAGCAAATTGTGTACGCGTGCTCCGGCCGTGACAGTTTGGCTGAGGGCTTCTTTGCGATGGTCTCGTGTCGCACATATAATTAGGAAAACAAATGTGCTACGGACGACGCATGTTGCATACTGCCAAGCGCCCGGGTCAGAATTTCGTTGAGCTCTTTTACATTAGAACAACTTCAATGGAACGATCCATTTCGTCCGCTGGCGTCCGTTTGGGTCGGCGCGGACATAAAAAACGGCTCAACGCATCGACCCGAACGAACGCGCGTCCGCATGGCGACCTATTCCCAGCCTAATTTTGAGCCGGATTTGCGTCGGCGCGGACGGACGCGTGCGCGCGCCTACTTCTCTCATCGGGTCCGCCGGTCGGTTGCAGCCACCACTATTTCCTCCCATTTCCACCAAAAACCCTCCCGCCCGCGCGCTCTCGCCCCACTCCCGCCATGGACGATGCCATCGACCTTGACGTCGCCGCCGGCCTCGCCTCCCTCGCCTCGTCCGACGGCACCGTCCCCTCCGTGAAAGGTAAGCCTCATGCCCGCGCAAGACCGCCGCGCGGCCAAGCCAAAGAAGCCGCCGACGCCCGAACAACAGGCAAGGGAGTCGGACAAGAGGAAGGACCGGAGGCACGCCGCAGACGCGATGGATGAGGCCGCCGCGCAGGCCACCGTCGTCACCGCCGCGCAGCAGGAGGTCACCAACGCCCGCGTCGCGGCGGCAACGAGGGAGGCGTTCTACATGCTAGCGTTAAACTCTGGCCAGCACAGCCTCGTCCAAGCCGCCGTTGCCGCGGCCAGCACCGGCTCGTCGGCGTTTCCTCGGATGGTGCTGCCCGACTCGCCCCGCACGTCGGCTTGCAACCTGATTCCCGGCTTCCATATCTACCCGCAGGGCTCCCGACTCTCTGGGGAGTGCTCGCCCGACGTGAGTGTGGTCGCGCCTTCCACGCACGCACCCGCACCCATCGACCTCAAAGCCACCCCGATGGCCGGTGGCTCGGCATCCGGCGGTGCAAGGAAACGCGCGCGGCAGACGCCGGCCGACGTGCTCCCGCAACCTGTTCGGGGGAGTGCCGGCCGCCGTCGACGAGGACTAAATGCGGAACCTCATCTTTGAGGGTTGTGCGCCGGCCGCTGGCTACGATCCCGACGAGACACAAAGCCAGGACGACTGCGGGGCGTTCACGCCGGTAGCTGGCTATGATCCCGATCAGGCGGCCTTCATCCGTGATCAGGTCGACATCGACCTGGACAGCTTCCTACTAGACCACGAGTTCCCGGATGACTACGGGCTTGAGGAAGAGGACAAGTGCGACATCGAAGGAGAGCCTTAGTTCGAGGACGAGCTCGCCAACCAAGCTGCCGGTCCTAAGCCGAAGCGCAAGAGCAAGCGCACGAAGGGATACAAGGCTGCCAAGGACAAGCTTCTTTGCGAGTGTTGGCGAGACATTGGACAAGACCCCAAGACGGGCGCCAAACAAAAGCATTCAACCTTTTGGATTCGTGTCCACCGAGAGTTTCACGAGCGCAAGAAGTTTCCGCCTTACCAATTTGTGAGCACACGGGGGTAGGTGTCCATTTCCAAGCGATGGAGGGTGATCCAACAAGAGTGCAACAAGTTTTGCGCCACTCTTGAGAGCGCGAAGGCCCGCCCCATGAGCGGCATCGGCATGCAAGACATGTTATGCTAGCAAGCCGCCCTCTTTTGTGTCATCAAGTTCATGTTTACGTGTTCATTTGAAAATCATTTACCCGTATGCTTGCATGGAAACAATTTGTAGGCATTTCAAGCTTTGGATGCATTCAAGGTTCAACACAATGGAAAGTGTTTCAACCTCTCCCATTGCTTTTGAAAGAACATGCGATGCCCCCATGTTTGGTTTTGGTAATTAATGACAATCTCTATGGACTAATGATTACCTTGAGTTATATTTGAAGGTTTTGTCCATAGGCTTTTCTTGGAGTCCATTTGTTGGTTTCAAGGAGAGTTTGTGATGACCAAGGTGCCATTAAGGAATTATCCAAAGATTGGTCTTGTGAGGGTTGAGCTTATTGTAAGCATGTCTTGAAGAAGAAGAGTGTGTGATCATTCATGTTTACCTTTAAGACATCATCCAAATGAAGAAGAGTTGGAAAGATTCAAGGTTGATCAAGACTAAGTCAAAGAGTGAATCAAGTTTATCTACACACAAAGAATAGAAGATGTACCGAGAGGGATCAAGTGATCCCATGGTATGCTAAGCATTGTCAATTACGATTTGTGTACTAACCCATGGTCTTCGTGAGAGTTCTTTGTGGGGTTAGGTTGCGGTGTGCAAGTTCAAGTAGGATCATCACGGAGAGATCATATTCTTGAAGCTTGCCGCCCATTGTGGTGGCAATGGACTTGTGAAGATGTGTTAAAGAGTGGCTCACCCATAGTGGAGTATGAGGGAGAAATCTCTAGTCTTCACCGAGCCAACGCAATCAAGAAAGGTGGTCCAGCTTAAGGCAGTCAAGATCGTCATCATCCATCTCAAGTGGACTATGTGCAAGGCAAAGGTTTGCCCTTGATAGGTTTTCTATTTTGCCGGTCTCATGGTAGTTGTGAGAGACCGAGTTATAGGATCGATTGTCATACTATCAAGGGGAGCTCTCGATGAGTAGCTTGATCGTATCGTTCGTAGAGAGATCAAACCATTGCATCATTGCATCATATTTATTGGTTCTTGTTTGGTTCTTCTCTTTGTGAGGATTGGAGCTTATGGTCATCTTGTTGACAAGCTCGAGTTCATCGAAAACGGAGTTCACTCATGCATCTTCTATGATGTTTTCGATGTTGAAGGTTATAACGGTTCATCTTTGATGGAGGGTTCATTCCTCCTAAGCATACCTCCTTGCCTCTTCTTACTATAAACAGTCTTTGTTTTGATGCTACTCGTCTTCCTCTATCCAACAAGCTTGAGTTTGCTCAATTTGGATCTCATATGAAAAGTTATGGCAGTTTTGGTTTTCTTCCTGCGGTAGTACCGCTCCAGTACCGCTCTACTACCGCCTTTCATTACAACTCGATATTACAACTCGATATTATGGCAGTTTTGGATCTCATATGAAAAAAGTTATGGCAGTTTTCATTACAACTCGATATTACAACTCGATACTACAACAACAAAGTATGACTCTATATGAGTGCCTCCGGCGGTGTACCGGTATGTGCAATGAAACAAGAGTGACATGTATAAAAATTATGCATGGTGGCATGGCCTCAAATACGATGTCAACTACATGATCATGCAATGGCAATATGACAATATGATGTGTGTCATATGAACGGAACGGTGGAATGTTGCATGGCAATATATCTCGGAATGGCTATGGAAATGCCATGATATGTAGGTATGGTGGCTGTTTTGAGGAATAATATGATGGTTGTTTTGAGGAAGGATATATAGTGGGTTTATGGTACCGGCGAAAGTTGTGCGGTACAAGAGAGGCTAGCAATGGTCGAAGGGTGAGAGTGCGTATAATCCATGGACTCAACATTAGTCATAAGAACTCATATACTTATTGCAAAAATCTACGAGTCATCAAAACAAAGCAATCAACGCATGCTCCTAGGGGGGAGGTTGGTAGGAGTTAACCATCGCGCGCCCCCGACCTCCACACAAAGGTTGACACTCTACAAATACCTCATGCTCTAACTTCGTCACATAGCGGTTCACCATACGTGCATGCTACGGGAATCACTAACCTTAACACAAGTATTTCTCAATTTCATAATAACTCCACTAGCATGACTCTAATATCACTATCCTCATATCTCAAAACAATTATCAAGCATCCAACATCTCATTCTATTCAATGCACTTGGTGTGATTTTTTTTTACTACATTGACATTGGATGTCTATCATGTGAAGACTAGTTTCTTAGCCTAAACACATTACCATGCTGTTTTAATAGACTCTCAAATAGATATAAGTGAAGCATGAGAGTTCAACAATTTCTATAAAATATTACCACCACCGTGCTCTAAAAGATGTAAGTGAAGCACTAGAGCAAAAACTATTCAACTCAAAAGATATAAGTGAAGCACATAGAGTGTTCTTACAATTTCTACGTCATATTTAACTCTCTCAAATAGGTGTGTCCAGCAAGGATGATTGTGACAGACTAACAAGCAAAGACTCAAATTATACAAGACGCTCCAAGCAAAACACATATCATGTTGCGAATAAAAATATAGCTCCAGGTATAGTTACCGATGGATGAAGACGAAAGAGGGGATGCCTTCCCGGGGCATCCCCAAGCTTAGGCTTTTGATTATCTTGAATTTACTTGGGGTGCCATGGGCATCCCCAAGCTTAGGCCTTTGCTACTCCTTGTTCCATAGTCCATCAAATCAATACTCAAAACTTGAAAACTTCACAACACAAAACTTAGACAAAAATTCTCGTGAGCTCCGTTAGTATAAGAAAGCAAACCACTACTCAAAGGTGCAGCAATGAATTCATTCTTTGTTTATATTGGTGTTAAATCTACTGTATTCCAACTTCTATATGGTTCATATCTTCCAATACTACTCATAGATGCATCGGAATAAGCAAACAACACACGAAAAACAGAATCTGTCAAAAACAGAACAGTCTGTGGTAATCTGCAGGTTTCGCCTACTTCTGGAACTCCAAAAAAATTCAAACTAAATTGATAAATTTTCGGAATTTGTCTACCAATCATCTGCAAAAAGAATCAACTAAAACTCACGCTCCAGTAAAATCTGAAGACTACTTTAGCGAGCGCTAACGATTCTGTTTTTCACAGCAAGATCACATAAACTTCACACAAGTCTTCCCAAAGGTTCTACTTGGCACAAACACTAAACAAAACATGAGACCACATCTAATCAGAGGCTAGATGCAATATTTATTCCTAAACAGGAGCAAAAACAGAAAAATAAAAAATAAAATTGGGTTGCCTCCCAACAAGCTCTTTCTTTATAGCCATTACGATAGGCTTGAGAATTCAATGATGCTCACATGAAAGATAAGAATTGAAGGACAAAGAGAGTAGCATAAAACATGTGACAAATACATCTAAGTCTAACATACTTCCTATGCATAGGCATTTTATAAACAAACAAATTATCATAGCAAGCAAGATTTAGCGTATGCAAGGAAGAAGAAAGAAACAAGATCAATCTCAACATGAAGAGAGGTAATTTAATAACATGAAGATTTCTATGACCATATTTTCCTCTCTCATAATAATTGCATGTAGGATCATAAGCAAATTCAACAATATAGCAATCACAAAACATATTCTCAACACGATCCACATGCATACGAAGTTGACACTCTTCCAAAATAGTGGGATCAATATTAACTAAAGTCATGACCTCTCCAAACCCACTTTCAATATTATTGCAAATATTATTATCAATCTCATATTCATCATGGGGTTCAAATAAAATTTCAAGATCGTAAGAAGCATCACCCCAATCATGATCATTGCAACAAGTAGTGGGCATAGCAAAATAAGCATCCCCAAGCTTAGCGTTTTGCATGTCATTAACACAATTGACATTAATAGAATTTACAATAACATCATTGCAATCATGCTTTTTATTTAACAAGCTATCATGAATCACTTTTTCTTTTAACAGTTCCTCACAATTTTCAGATTCATAAATTTCAAGCAAAACCCCATAAAGATAATCTAGTGCACGCAACTCACTAGCAATAGGTTCAACATAATTGGATCTCTTAAAGAGATTAGCAAGTGGATGAGGATCCATACTTTAGCAAGCGAAGATGCAAGCTGATAAAGAGCACATAGCAACACAAGCAAACAGAAAGGCGAACGGAAGAGGACGAATAAAATGGCAAGGGTGAAGTGGGGGGGAGAGGAAAACGAGAGGCAAAAAATGTAATGCGAAGGATAATGGTTTGTGATAGGTACTTGGTATATGAATTTTGCATAAGCCTCCCCGGCAACGGCGCCAGAAATTCTTCTTGCTACTTCTCGAGCTTGCGTTGTATTCCCTCGAAGAGGAAAGGGAGATGCAGCACAGTGGCGTAAGAATTTCCCTCAGTTTTTTAGAACCAAGGTATCAATCCAGTAGGAGACCACGCGCGAGTCCCTCGCACCTGCACAAACAAATAAGAACTTCGCAGCTAACGCGATAAGGGGTTGTCAATCCCTTTACGGTCACTTACGAAAGTGAGATCTTGATAGAGATGATAGTTTATATTTTTGGTATTTTTGGTTTATAAGAACAACAAATAAAATCGATAAAAGTAAAGTAGATATAGATTGATATGTTGAGAATAGACCCGGGGGCCATAGTGTTCTCTAGTGGCTTCTCTCATGATAGCGATATTCTACGGCGGGTAAACAAATTACTGTCGAGCAATGATAGAAAAGCGAATAATTATGAGAGTATCTAGGGATGATCATTGTATATAGGCATCACGTCCGAGACAAGTAGACCGACTCCTGCCTGCATCTACTACTATTACTCCACACATCGACCGCTATCCAGCATGCATCTAGTGTATTGAGTTCATAAGAACAGAGTAATGCCTTAAGCAAGATGACATGATGTAGAGGGATAAACTCAAGCAATATGATATAAACCCCATCTTTTTATCCTCGATGGCAACAATACAATACGTGCCTTGCTGCCCCTACTGTCACTGGGAAAGGACACCGCAAGATTGAACCCAAAGCCAAGCACTTCTCTCATTGCAAGAACTATAGATCTAGTAGGCCAAACCATACCAATAATTCAAAGAGACTTGCAAGGATATTATGAGCACACATAAAAAGTTCAGAGAAGAACCAAATATCTTTCATAGATAACCTTGATCATAAACTCACAATTCATCGGACCTCGACAAACACACCGCAAAAAGAGATTACATCGAATAGATCTCCTCGAAGACCGAGGGAAACTTTGTATTGAGATCCGGAGAGAGAGAAGAAGCCATCTAGATACTAGCTATGGACCCGAAGGTCTGTGGTAAACTACTCAGAACTCATGGTGAGGGCGATGATGATGATGGTGAAGAACTCCGTGATGGATCCCCCTCCGATGGAGCTCCGGAACAGGCTCCAAGATGGGATCTCACAGGAACAGAAGGTTACGGCAGTGGAATTAGGGTTTTCTCTCTGTTCACGGAGGTTTTGGGGTTCGTAGACTTATATAAGAAGAAGGAGGGCACCGGGGGACGCTCAGGGGGGCACGAGGCAGGGGGGCGCGCCATGGGAAGGGGGGCGCGCCCCCCCACCCTCGTGGGCCACCCCTTGATCCCCTGACGTGGTTCTCAAGCTCCGTGTGCGTGATTTTCTCCAAAAATATCCCCCGCGAAGGTTTCATTCTGTTTGGACCCCGTTTGACATTCTTTTTCTGCAAAACCCTGAAACAGGCGAAAACAACAATCTGGACTGGGCCTTTGGGTTAGTAGGTTAGTCCCAAAAATGATATAAAAGTGAATGATAAAGCCCATTAAACATCCAAGACTTCATAAATAATTGCATGGAACAATCAAAAATTATAGATACATTGGAGATGTATCAAGCATCCGCAAGGGTGTGAACTTCGGGATACATCGTCGTCTCCGCGTGCCTCGGTTATCTCATACCCGAGCCCTTTACTTATGCCCTTTACTTTGTGATAGCCATATTGTTTGTTGTCATATATCTTGTTATCACCTAGTTGTTTATCTTGCTTAGCATAAGTTGTTGGTGCACATAGGTGAGTCTAGTTGTTGTAGGTTTTGTGCTTGACAAATTAACCGCTAGGCTTATTCCGCATTTGTTCAAGCCTAAACCATAAGTATTTTAAAGCGCCTATTCACCCCCCTCTAGGCGACATCCACAATCTTTTAGCTTTAGAGTCATCAAGGACGAGGAGAAGTTCAAGGCGCAATATGTCATCCTCAAGTCGCGCGGAGGGAAGCAAGACGTGGAGGAGGTTGGGTAGGGCGAGCCGGCACGGTCGTGGGGGAAGACCAACTCCAAGAAGGAGGGCAAGCGGGATGCGGCATCCAACGCCTTGATCACAAGCATGGAGGGCATGATGAACAAGAAGGACTCAAGGGAGGAGGATCGCGGGAGTTTCAAGGCGGAGCAAATGGACGCTTTCATGGAGATCCAAAGGAGGAGGCTTGAGTTGGACGCGGAGAAGCAAGCCAAGATGTTCGAGCTGGAGGCGGAGAAGCAAGCCAAGATGCTAGAGATCGAGGCCGCCAACGCCAAGACCAAGGCGAAAGAAGTAGCTCTCACGAGTATGATGATCGGGGTGGAGATCATGAAGGTGGATCTCAACACCGTGTCGCCAAGGAAGAGGCCGTGGTTCGAGAAGATGCAGGCCGACATGCTCAAGTTTGACAATGAGTGATCTATGCCGGTGAGCGCCATCTTTTTTGTATGCTGGCAAGTGTGCTGGCATGACCACGGGGGCCGCCATGGCGTGGTCGAACTCAAGTCCCACCCTTTTCTGTGTGCTGGCATGTGTGCCGGCTGGCTGGTGAGTGCGCCAGCATGAACTGTGGTGATATTTTCTGAAGCCGGCATTTGTATGCCGGCGCTGGCATGGTGCCGGCATGAGACATGGACGCTTGCATGATCGGTCGCGGGCCATTTTTTTTAAAGTTGAGTGCGAACATGATATGGGTCGGCGCGTTGGGGGCAATGCCGGCCCAAATGCAAAACTGGGCGGACGCCGGGCGGGCGACCGACCCAAACGGACAAAAAGCGGACAAATGTGCCATCTGTTTGGGTCGGCCCGTTGGAGTTGTCGTTACCCTCAGTATATAGGCTCTCGGGTGCCACACAACCCTATATAAATATAGTACTAAAAAATATTAGAAAAATTCAAAAATTTCAGAAGCTTTGGGATATGGAACCTGGGCGCCTGTTGTACACCCGTGTTCAGTTTCGTCGGGAATGGGTGTCCATAGTAATGTCAATATAGAAGACAAAAAAGTATGTATAGAAAAGAAAACTGGATGTAACATATGTCGAACCTTAATTCCAGCGTCGCGGTTACCACAGACACCTATTCCCCACGAAAATGAACATGGGTGTACAATGGACATATAGGTTTCATATCCCAAAATTTCAGTTTTTTTTTTAATATTCCGGTATTTTCAATGCTATTTCCATAGAAGGGTGCGTGGCACCGGGTGCTCCAATGCATTTCCCGTATACTGCTATATTATGTGAGCAGTATATGTAACCCAACGGGAGCAGCATATGGGCCAATGGGTAATATTGAAAGACTAAACCCAACAACCTTCCACGATCTTTCATCTTCATCTTCACTGCTATTAAACAAGCGAGTTGTGACAAAAACATTGAATGTCAACTCTTCGTTATCTTAGATTCGATGGCCTACATTGTGTCCGTGATAATGTACCAAGTAATGCATTGTAATTGTTACAAGGGAGAGAGAGAGATTGCTGTGGAATATGATGTATGTATTATTGAGCCTCGAGGTGAGTATATATTAAGTACAAGACTTGGAGGGCAAGACGTCTCTCCTAGCAATAAGGTAGGAGTCGAATTACAAATCCTAGACTACCAAACATATATAACCAAAATATATTTCTAACATCCTCCCGCAGTCGTAGAGGTAGCGTTGCGAACAACAGGAGCATCGCGGACAGTCGGACTGGAGAGAATAGCAGCCGACGGGCTGATAC
>LR738715.1:311415765-311453588 GCA_902687465.1 Secale cereale | reverse complement strand
TATATATATATATATATATATATATATATATATATATATATATATATATATATATATATATATATATATATATATATATATATATATATATATATATATATATATATATATATATATATATATATATATATATATATATATATATATATATATATATATATATATATATAACTGAAATAAACATCCAATTACATAAGTGACTATACAGATCATTCGCACACACCTCAATAAACAATTGCATGCATTCTAAAGTAGGAGAAACGTTCGTCTAGTCATCTACTTCTTGTGACACTCCCCCTACTGCTATGAGGCTCGATCCCTCATCAGGTTCAAGAAGAAGACAGTTCCTCATGTCAATGATCTGCCTGTACATCTCGTAGCTTGTGTACGCGTACATGGCCGCGTACTTGACATGTTGTTCAATCAGTCTCTTATGCCACACACTGTGCCAGGCATTCTTGTCCTTATTGCTCTCTTGCTTCATCTTCGCGTAGTAGGGGTCGATGATGGCCGAGGCGAGGTCAACCAGGGAGTTCAGTTTGCTTTTGTCGCTGCCCCAGACCTTGTAGTGGTGCTGGATGTTGATAAGATTTGGACATTTCAAGTCCGAAACCTTGAGCGCTTTTATATTGTTGGTGGTGTCCACCGTAGCGAAACTGTAGTCGGAGCTGTTGATAAACCTGGAGAAACGCTCACAAGGCCTTGTTGCAAGGTGGAAGCGGTAGACGAGGACGTTATGTCGCATGCATATCTGGGCGACGACAACCTTCTGATCATGTCCGGCATGACCCATGGTGTACTCGAGGTGGAAGCCGACCACTCAGAACTTGTCCTCGGCAAGGAACTGCTCCACAGTTTGGATGGAGCTCTCCACCGAGATCGGACCATTCGCGTACACCACCAAGAGGGCCTTCCCCCTCACATGGGTGTCCACTACGTGATGCATGGTGAACTGCCCGCCGTCGTCGTCATCGGCCGCTGGGAGCGCCATTGGAGCCACGGGGAGCGCCATTCGAACCGCTGGATGTCCTCTCTGTATGTGTCCTCGTGGGTGTGCTTATTGTGTCGTGTGAGATGAGAGGTGAAGGTAAATGGCTGCAGGAATAAAAGGGGGCCTGGCGGCGTGGATTCTCGGTGCGTCCGCTTGGCAGTTTTTGCAACGGGTAACTGCATCGTCGCGCCGCGCCCAGCGCAACCGCTTGCACACGAACATGCGTGATCGTGCGCGTGGAGGGACGAGGGCAAAGCACCCGGAGGGACACGAGAGAAGAACGCGGGCGGCGGGACGCGAGCAGAGCGCGCCGCGGCCACCTGAACCGCAAGCAACCACACGCGTAGACCAGTCGAACATGCAGGAAATGGTCGTCTACAAGTCGGTCGACAGTTGCGTCGCTGCGTAGAGAGCGGCCGTGTGGTACCACCTCCATGTAGTCTATAGTCTCATTTATATTCCGGGCCATACTTTGCCCTCAAATTTAACCAACAAAATGTTAATGCATGTTTTAAATATTATATCATTAGAAACTGTGTTCAAATACAAATCCAACTATATAATCTTTGGCAAGATGCATTCATATTTTATTGGTTAAATCATACTTATAAATCAGGACGGTGGTATAGTAGGTAATTAAATTGCAAAAGTTTTTTATATTAACCGTATGTGTACGTAGCCTTTCGTCCTCCTCTCGCACATCTTGTCACCCCGCTACCGCAGACGGCTTACAGCGCAAGTTTGCGCAGCGCGCGGGGGCGTTCTTTTTGCCAAACGGTGGCGCCAATGAATTGTCAGTGAGCCCATTCCCGCACAACCTCGCAGGTTCCCGTGCAAGTTTCCCGTCCGACTCGGTGAAATCCGCCAAAATCCCAATGCTTATCGGCCTACTATAAAAACCCTCACGGCCGGCGAGTCCTGCGTCGCATTTTCCCCTCCATCCCTGTATCTTATCTCGCCTGCTTCTCCCACATTCGCCAATGGCACCGGTCCGTCGTCATTGCTCAGCCACTCCGCCGTCATCAGAGGACAACTCTAGCTGGGAGGCTACACCACGGCGGCGGTGCAGTCCCCGGCATAGTGTAGTGCGCGTGGCGTCCCTATTGGGTGTGCACGGAACACCCATCACACGCTCCGCCGCCGGTGCCCGTCGGCAGCTGTTGCCTGCCGCCGTTGCCGCCACACCATCGTCGAAAGCCAGGGCCATTGCCCGCCCCGCCATCGTGGCCCGAAGGCGGGAGATGGCCGTTGTGGCCGCCACCCCACTGCCGGCCACTATGGCCATCACCCGCTCCGCCACCGTGGCCCGAAGGCGGGACGTGGTGGTTGTGGCCGCCACCACGTCATCGGCCGCTGTGGCCGTCAGCCCACCGTCGACCACCGAGGTCATCACCCGCTCCGCCACGGCCAGCCGAAGGCGGGAGGCGGAGGTGGATGTGCGCACGTGCGACAACTACCTTGCGCGCTACATCGAGTTCCTGCGGGAGGAGGAGGAGCGCCTCGTCGAGCATGCAAAGAGCCTTACCGCTGCAGTGGCCGCGACAGACGCCGCCTCAAAGGCGAGGAATCAGGAGATCTACGAGGAGAACCACCGCTTCGAGAGGGGTCGTCTCGAGCGGCACAGGGAGTTCGAGGTGAGCGTCGCTGAAGCTGCATTAGCGGCAGGCACCGCATTGCGGTTGCCCAGCTCATCGGTAGGCTCCTCCTCCTCCGCCTCTTACTGAGCGCGCTCGGCAGAGGAGAGGCAGCCGGAAGTAGTACAAAGCTCCTCTGTAGTAGTAGTAGTAGTAGTAGTAGTAGTAGTAGTAGTAGTAGTAGTAGTAGTAGTAGTAGTAGTAGTAGTATTTAGGGACTATTTTGTTCAGTTCATCTGACTATAGATGTGGTGGAACTGTACAACGTACTTAAAATTAGCTACTATATATAGTTGAACTAGCTATTTCAGTACGTGGTTGGCAACAATTGGGGAAAATTTTGGTCGGTTCAGCTGTCGAGTTGAACTGTCTGTATAAATTAAGAACGACTGCTTAATCTATGAATGAAATTTATGCTTAATTACTGAATTTTAGTTGCAAAACTGAGATACTGCTAGTGATTTTTAGCTTCATATTTTGACAAATCGCAGTGTTACAAGGATTGGCAAATCTTACCAAATTTTTTGTACGTGGTTGCACACGGGTCATCCCAAACAACTGTTTGCGTTGAAGGGATGCACCAATCCTGCACTACTCTAACTTTGCATACGGGTGTTCTATCTAAAACGTTTGTGATCAAGAGCTGCAGAAATCCTACTCGGCACATTTTCTCTTGGCTTCCTGGGGAAGCTATCGGTTTGCATACGGGTGTTCTAACTAATACGTTTGTGATGACTCGTAATGGAGAGGATGCGAGCAAGGCGGGCGGCCATGGAAGTCAAAGGGCTCGCTTCCCAGTGAGCCCGCGCAGCGTACATCTCGCACGCTTCCCGGTGAGCCTGCGCACTCAAGCACATCTTGCACGCCTCTGGGTCACCCTGCGCACCGGACGGCGCTCGCACGCCTCCCGTTCAGTCACGGTCAAGCAGCTGCCCCGCACGGCACCTCCTACAGCCATTAAAACCAAGACACGTGGTGTCACGTGAATGGTTAACAAAATTTAGGATTTAATAGAATTAAAAAACAAGGCATCTCAATGTCTTGCCGGCAAGCAACGGTGCCCCGGTATTTGAAATTCATTCTCATTTATTGCATGGGACCTAAGCATGCACCCAAGGACACATATTTAATTTTTCAACCAATTTATTTGCACTCGAGCATGTGCATGTAGTTCAAATTAGAATTATGCACATAAATGAATTGAAAACTCAGTTAATGCATAAAATGTCCAAACGAACCCCGAAAAATCACAAAAATTCAAACAACATTCATGTTGTTCTATGTTGACACGAGAAAAATAATTGAAAGCAATAAGAGGCAATGGATATCGTTACATCCCCAAAGGTGGGACGTTCCCTACCGAAAAGCATCATGCTTGTTGTGAGAAGGTCCGGTTTGTGAGAAGCATATACCCTAACCTGCCCCAAATGGGACAAAATTTGTACCACGGCATGTTGATGCCGCTCCATGATAGCATGCCAAGTTTCATGAATTTCAGACGAGTTTTAGATTTACTAGAATTTAAAAACAAGGCATCTCAATGTTTTGCCGGCAATCAACGGTGCCCCGGTGTTTGAAATTCATTCCCATTTCTTACATGGGACCTAAGCATGCACCCAAGGACACATATTTGATTTTTCAACCAATTTATATGCACTGGAGCATGTGCATGTAGTTCAAATTTGAATTATGTACATAGAATGCATTGAAAACTTAGTTAATGCATAAAAATGTCCAAACGAACCCCGAAAAATCACAAAAAACACACAACACTCCTGTTGTTCTATGTTGACATGATAAAAAAAATTGAAATCAATAAGAGGCAATGGATACCGTTTCGTCCCCAAAGGTGGGATGTTCCCTACCGAAAACCATCATGCTTGTTGTGAGAAGCTCCGGTTTGTGAGAAGCTTATACCCAAGCCTGCCCCAAATGGGACAAAATTTGTACCACGACATATTGATGCCGCTCCATGATAGCATGCCAAGTTTCATGAATTTCAGACGAGTTTTGGATTTACTAGAAAATAAAAACCACGCATCTCAATGTTTTGCCGGCAATCAACGGTGCCTCGGTGTTTGAAGTTCATTCCCATTTCTTCCATGGGACCTAAGCATGCACCCAAGGACACATATTTGATTGTTCAACCAATTTATATGCACTGGAGCATGTGTATGTAGTTCAATTTTGAATTATGCACATAAAATGCATAGAAAACTCAGTTAATGCATAAAAATGTCCAAACAAACCCCGAGAAATCACAAAAAATCACACAACACTCCTGTTGTTCTATGTTGACACGAGATTTTTTTTGAAAGAAATAAGAGGCAATGGATATCGTTTTGTCCCCAAAGGTGGGACGTTCCCTTCCGAAAACCATCATGCTTGTTGTGAGAAGCTCCGGTTTGTGAGAAGCATATATCCAAACCTGCCCCAAATGGGACAAAATTTGTACCATGGCATGTTGATGCCGCTCCATGATAGCATGCCAAGTTTCATGAATTTCAGACGAGTTTTGGATATACTAGAATTTAAAAACCAGGCATCTCAATGTTTTGCCGGCAATCAACGGTGCCCCGGTGTTTGAAATTCATTCCCATTTCTTGCATGGGATTAAAGCATGCACCCAAGGATACATATTTTATTTTTCAACCAATTTATATGCACCCGAGCATGTGCATGTAGTTCAAATTTGAATTATGCACATAAAATGCATTGAAAACTCAGTTAATGCATAAAAATGTCCAAACGAAACTCGAAAAATCACAAAAATTCACACAACACGACTCTTGTTCTATGTTGACATGAGAAAAAAATTGAAAGCAATAAGAGGCAATGGATATCGTTTCGTCCCCAAAGGTGGGACGTTCCCTACCGAAAACCATCACGCTTGTTGTGAGAAGCTTCGGTTTGTGAGAAGCGTATACCCAAACCTGCCCCAAATGGGATAAAATTTGTACCACAGCATGTTGATGCCGCTCCATGATAGCATGCCAAGATTCATGATTTTAGACGAGTTTTGGATTTACTAGAATTTAAAAACCAGGCATCTCAATGTTTTGCCGGCAATCAAAGGAGCCCCGCTGTTTGAAATTCATTCCCATTACTTGCATGGGACCTAAGCATGCACCCAAGGTCACCGATTTTATTTTTCAACCAATTTATATGCACTGGAGCATGTGCATGTAGTTCAAATTTGAATTATGCACATAAAATGCATTGAAAACTCAGTTAATGCATAAAAATGTCCAAACGAACCCCGAAAAATCACAAAAATTCACATAACACCCCTGTTGTTCTATGTTGACATGAGAAAAAAAATTGAAAGCAATAAGAGGCAATGGATACCATTTCGTCCCCAAAGGTGGGACGTTCCCTACCGAAAACCATCATGCTTGTTGTGAGAAGCTCCGGTTTGTGAGAAGCATATACCCAAACATGCCCCAAATGGGACAAAATTTGTACCACGGCATGTTGATGCCGCTCCATGATAGCATGCCAAGTTTCATGAATTTCAGACGAGTTTTGGATTTACTAGAATTTAAAAACCACGCATCTCAATGTTTTGCCGGCAATCGACGGTGCCTCGGTGTTTGATGTTCATTCCCATTTCTTGCATGGGACCTAAGCATGCACCCAAGGACACAGATTTGATTGTTCAACCAATTTATATGCACTGGAGCATGTGTATGTAGTTCAATTTTAAATTATGCACATAAAATGCATAGAAAACTCAGTTAATGCATAAAAATGTCCAAACAAACCCCGAGAAATCACAAAAAATCACACAACACTCCTGTTGTTCTATGTTGACACGAGAATTTTTTTTGAAAGAAATAAGAGGCAATGGATATCGTTTTGTCCCCAAAGGTGGGACGTTCCCTTCCGAAAACCATCATGCTTGTTGTGAGAAGCTCCGGTTTGTGAGAAGCATATATCCAAACCTGCCCCAAATGGGACAAAATTTGTACCATGGCATGTTGATGCCGCTCCATGATAGCATGGCAAGTTTCATGAATTTCAGACGAGTTTTGGATATACTAGAATTTAAAAACCAGGCATCTCAATGTTTTGCCGGCAATCAACGGTGCCCCGGTGTTTGAAATTCATTCCCATTTCTTGCATGGGATCAAAGCATGCACCCAAGGACACATATTTAATTTTTCAACCAATTTATATGCACTCGAGCATGTGCATGTAGTTCAAATTTGAATTATGCACATAAAATGCATTGAAAACTCAGTTAATGCATAAAAATGTCCAAACGAAACTCGAAAAATCACAAAAATTCACACAACACTCCTCTTGTTCTATGTTGACACGAGAAAAAAATTGAAAGCAATAAGAGGCAATGGATATCGTTTCGTCCCCAAAGGTGGGACGTTCCCTACCGAAAACCATCATGCTTGTTGTGAGAAGCTCCGGTTTGTGAGAAGCATATACCCAAACCTGCCCCAAATAGGAAAAAAAATTGTACAACTTCATGTTGATGCCACTCCATGATAGCATGCCAAATTTCATGAATTTCAGACTAGTTTTGAATTTACTAGAATTTAAAAACCAAGCATCTCAATATTTTGCCGGCAATCAACGGTGCCCCGGTGTTTGAAATTCATTCCCATTTCTTGCATGTGACCTAAGCATGCACCCAAGGACACATATTTGAGTTTTCAACCAATTTATATGCACTGGAGCATGTGCATGTAATTCAAATTTGAATTGTTCACTTGAAATTGCTAGAAAACCAATTTAATGTATAAAATGTTCAAGCGAACCCTGAATAACTCCAATTCTTTTACGACACACATATAGTTGCATGTTCACTCTAGATAAAAGATCTAAAAATTCAAACACCGTCCATTGCCGTTATGACCCCATTTTGTAATTCAAATCAAGATGAAAAATCAAGTAGATCGCACACAGTTTATTATCAGCAACCGTGTGAGATGTAGTACAAAATATCTTGGAGCACCGTCGATGTATAGTATGCCTATGGCTTACGCAAGAAGGTGCGTCAGCTACAGTCCACAGCCGGCGTCTCAAGCGCACTAGCTCGCTCCCCAAATATCATTTCACTATTCAATTGTCACCGGTGAAAGATGGGCACGTGGACCCACGTCGTGAGGTAAACTTCGGTGGCCCACTCCGGCGAGAGCGCGGCCGCAGCCGCCATGTGCGTGCTAACAAGGTGCATGAGCGCGGCCGTAATTTGCGACCGGGCGGCAAAGGCAGCCCAAATAGCCGTTGTTGCTTCTCAGGTGGCAGCAGCAACATCTGCCTCGGGATAGCAACTGGCGGGAGCGACACATCAGCTGTCAATTCCGCAGCGGCGGCCTTAGCCCTGATGGAGGCCATCCACGACCATATCGAGGCCGCCCACGCCCAGCTCCTAGCGGTCACCGCACAAATCGAATGAAGCTTCTCCGACAACGGTCGGCAACCCACGGCCGAAGAGCTGGCAATCGCCGAGAGTGTTCGAGCAGCCGTCCGTTCCTCCGTCGCATACCTTGCGATGACGGACCCCGTCCAAGCCCGGAGCGCGTCCGCCCACGCCCAGCTCATGGCGGCCTTTTTCCAAAGAGATGGCGGACGCGGATGGCGAGATGCTTGCCGGGTATGGTGTGATGGATGCCATGGAGCCACTTCCCTAGGAGACCGTCGGGTGCGAGCTGGACATGGCGGCGGTGGCGAAGACCGACTAGCACCAGCCGTAGTAGTAATCTTTGTTTTGTTTAATTAAGAGCGTTAGTATTTAATTTGTTAGAGTAATGTTTGGTCAGCTAGCTCTGTTTAATTGTTGAACTTGCTCGATTAAGAAGTGTGGGTGTGATGTAGTCTCCTTTGTGTAACCAAATTATGCAATGACGTGGATGACCACTATAACCATGAAATTTGAACCAAAACTTTTTACATTTAAACTCATCACACATGGGTTAAGCTATCTGAATCGTTTGTGATGTCCATATATTGTACATAGTTCTGAATAAGGGACCGTGTCTGATGACACTTTGCGCGCCAGTTTTTTGGCTGAAGTGATTCCAAATTTTCGGCTTCCATGAAAATA
This sequence comes from Secale cereale, assembly GCA_902687465.1. Taxonomy (NCBI): domain Eukaryota; kingdom Viridiplantae; phylum Streptophyta; class Magnoliopsida; order Poales; family Poaceae; genus Secale; species Secale cereale. The sequence continues at coordinate 311,444,899 of LR738715.1, read as the reverse complement.
TCTACCTCCCCGCCCCCTCCCCCTTACCCAAAGCCAAATTTCCCCTCTTTCCACCTTCCTTTCCAATTTGAAACCTTCACTCCTTGCTTGCAGCGCCGCCGCCTCCTCGTCGACGACCCTCCTTCACGCTGCTCGGCCTCCTTTATCCAGACAGGTAATCCACACTCGACCCCCATCCTCCTCCTCCTTCCACATCCCACATGCCCCGACCGCCGGCGCGAGCGCGGCACCTTCCACCCAAATCACCGACCCCTCCACCCAAAAAGCATCGGCCTAAGCCATGGTGCACGCGGTATAGCCAGAACCTCAAGGAGCATTTGGCAACGAAGAAGCAAATCGCGGCTGCACGCGCGGATGAGGTCGCGATGGCTGCCACTCGTGCCGACCCCCAGATCTTGAAGGAGCACCTTGCCATTTGCTAGCTACACCAGTTAAGCATGCTCGGTTTACCCGTTGCGTGTGTTGCTCCTGCCTTTCCTTCACAAATTCTAGTGAATTGTGCTATCTAATTTCGCCATGCAATATGTTGCTCTAGTGTATATGTTCTATATGTCGTGCAGTGTGGTGCTCACTTATTAACTGTTTTGTTAATTAGTTGTCGTCTTCACTCTTCAGTTAACTGTTTGGTTCAATTCTACAAATGTGATGTTCAATTCTTCAGCTGCAATTTTGTATTGTCTTCCATGTGAAAAATAAATCGAATTTATCTTTACAAAATTGTGGGTCCATTCTGTTATTGTATACCATGTGAGGAATAAATTGAATTTGGCTGCAGTAAGTACATGAAAAACAAATACAATTGCTACAATTGGCTGTAGTTAATTGTTTGGTTAACTCTCTGATCTTCTATTAGGAGTATGTTATATTGTGCAATGTGGTGCTCAGTTAATGTTTGTTTCATTTGTTGTCGTGTTTAGTTAACTTCTTGGTTCAATTCTGCAATGCGATGTCCAATTGTCTTGGGTAGAATTTTGTATTGTTGTGCACGTGAGGAATAAATTGAATTTGGCTGCACTTAATACATGAGAAACATATACAAGTGCTATATTTCCTAGTTCTTAATCATGCTTGGTTTGGGTAAATGGGTTTTCCATGTGGCATCAATTAATCTGATGAATCTACAATGTGCTTATTTTTCATCAACATATTTTACTGATAGCATGCGAACCCTTACTTAACCTGATGACTAACTACCATATATGTGTTGTAGGGGAAACAATGGGAAGCACCGAGGTTTACAATCAAGGTTAGCACGTGCATGGTTTGTTGTCTAATAGCACATTATTGTGCAATTGCAGGAACCATTCTAATAGTTTGGTTTTTAACAATTTGGTCTTGCACATGTAGGTCCTGCTGTCAGAGGTTTTGACCCACTGTTCGACCCTTTTTGCATATGGGGAAATGAGTTGTCCATGAATATCAATCAAATCAAGAAACTCAGAAAGATTGTTAGGATAAAGAAATTAACGACAAAAAACAACAAGATCTTTGTCTGCATAATGAAGAAGACATCAGTTCACTACAAGATGGTACTAACTATTATACCTTGCCTTTTTTTATTCCTTTGCCACATTTCCAATATAGAGAAGATATTTATGCACATCCTTGTTTTCAGGCCTTTCCAAAGCAGTTCACTAATGATTACCTCTCAAACCACCTCTATGGTCAGGAGGAGAGGAAGGTTTTCATACAACACCCATGGTTCAATATTGAAGTGTTCCTGAAGAGGACGAAGGACGGGCGGTCAATCATCCACAGGCACTGGCCTAAAGTTGCAAAGACCTTCAACATGAATGAAGCCTCAATATTCGCCTTCCGCTTCAGCAGTTTTCCAGATGGGATGCATCTTTCTATATACCGTCTATGATGCTAATTTCGAAAGGTTCTACAAGTTACATGTGGAACTTGCTGCTGGTGCAGTTGTGTAATGGGGTAGCTGAGTGCTTCCATGAAAATATCTACCTCCCCGCCCCTCCCCCTTACCCAAAGCCAAATTTCCCCTCTTTCCACCTTCCTTTCCAATTTGAAACCTTCACTCCTTGCTTGCAGCGTCGCCGCCTCCTCGTCGACGACCCTCCTTCACGCTGCTCGGCCTCCTTTATCCAGACAGGTAATCCACACTCGACCCCCATCCTCCTCCTCGTTCCACATCCCACATGCCCCGACCGCCGGCGCGAGCGCGACACCTTCCACCCAAATCACCGACCCCTCCACCCAAAAAGCATCGGCCTAAGCCATGGTGCACGCGGTATAGCCAGAACCTCAAGGAGAATTTGGCAACGAAAAAGCAAATCGCGGCTGCACGCGCGGATGAGGTCGCGATGGCTGCCACTCGTGCCGACCCCCAGATCTTGAAGGAGCACCTTGCCATTTGCTAGCTACACCAGTTAAGCATGCTCGGTTTACCCGTTGCGTGTGTTGCTCCTGCCTTTCCTTCACAAATTCTAGTGAATTGTGCTATCTAATTTCGCCATGCAATATGTTGCTCTAGTGTATATGTTCTATATGTCGTGCAGTGTGGTGCTCACTTATTAACTGTTTTGTTAATTAGTTGTCGTCTTCACTCTTCAGTTAACTGTTTGGTTCAATTCTACAAATGCGATGTTCAATTCTTCAGCTGCAATTTTGTATTGTCTTCCATGTGAAAAATAAATCGAATTTATCTTTACAAAATTGTGGGTCCATTCTGTTATTGTATACCATGTGAGGAATAAATTGAATTTGGCTGCAGTAAGTACATGAAAAACAAATACAATTGCTACAATTGGCTGTAGTTAATTGTTTGGTTAACTCTCTGATCTTCTATTAGGAGTATGTTATATTGTGCAATGTGGTGCTCAGTTAATGTTTGTTTCATTTGTTGTCGTGTTTAGTTAACTTCTTGGTTCAATTCTGCAATGCGATGTCCAATTGTCGTGGGTAGAATTTTGTATTATTGTGCACGTGAGGAATAAATTGAATTTGGCTGCACTTAATACATGAGAAACATATACCAGTGCTATATTTCCTAGTTCTTAATCATGCTTGGTTTGGGTAAATGGGTTTTCCATGTGGCATCAATTAATCTGATGAATCTGCAATGTGCTTATTTTTCATCAACATATTTTACTGATAGCATGCGAACCCTTACTTAACTTGATGACTAACTACCATATATGTGTTGTAGGGAAACAATGGGAAGCACTGTGGTTTACAATCGAGGTTAGCACGTGCATGGTTCGTTGTCTAATAGCACATTATTGTGCAATTGCAGGAACCATTCTAATATTTTGGTTTTTAACAATTTGGTCTTGCACATGTAGGTCCTGCTGTCAGAGGTTTTGACCCACTGTTCGACCCTTTTTGCATATGGGGAAATGAGTTGTCCATGAATATCAATCAAATCAAGAAACTCAGAAAGATTGTTAGGATAAAGAAATTAACGACAAAAAACAACAAGATCTTTGTCTGCATAATGAAGAAGACATCAGTTCACTACAAGATGGTACTAACTATTATACCTTGCCTTTTTTTATTCCTTTGCCACATTTCCAATATAGAGAAGATATTTATGCACATCCTTGTTTTCAGGCCTTTCCAAAGCAGTTCACTAATGATTACCTCTCAAACCACCTCTATGGTCAGGAGGAGAGGAAGGTTTTCATACAACACCCATGGTTCAATATTGAAGTGTTCCTGAAGAGGACGAAGGACGGACGGTCAATCATCCACAGGCACTGGCCTAAAGTTGCAAAGACCTTCAACATGAATGAAGGCTCAATATTCGCCTTCCGCTTTAGCAGTTTTCCAGATGGGATGCATCTTTCTATATACCGTCTATGATGCTAATTTCGAAAGGTTCTACAAGTTACATGTGGAACTTGCTGCTGGTGCAGTTGTGTAATGGGGTAGCTGAGTGCTGAAGCTATATCATGTTGTACTCCGATGTATTGCAATTATGAAATTCTGCTTCCTTAATATGGAAATGAAATATATTGTGTGCTTCATATGAAATGTCAATTAGATTAATAAATGGATTATGAATAATCGAATAGTTAGCATGCTAATTGTGTTTTGCTATTGCAAACGGTTGTTGAAAAAATACCGTGGGCGATGACCTAAGCCAACGCACACAGTTTCTAGGAATAAACCGTGTTGGATCAATGAACAATCACACACGACTTTCTCTTGAAAACTGTTTGCGTTAGGCCACCTTGCGCAAACGTTTACCACATAAAAATGTGTGTGATGGACAGCCTTTGCCACGACGTTTCTTCTATGGACCGTGTGTGATACATTCAATAATGCAAATGATTTAACGGGAAAAATTATGTGTGATGTACCTGTGAACGGAAACGTTTTCCTTAGGGCGACTGTGTGGGATGTACATACAAACGAAAATGTTTAGCGGGGACTGACTGTGTGGGATGTACTTGCGACCGGAAACAATTTCCCCGTATAATTGTATTTTTTTAGATCTACTGTACATATTTCCGTATTTGAGTGCTCGCCTGTTGCACACGACCTCATTTTGTCGAACGTGTGTGCCAGGAGGGCATACCCCCCGACGGTTTCTGGGTCGTGTGGGAAGGACCCCCTTATCGCCCACACTCACTTGGCGACAGTTCTAGATGCCGTCGCGGAAAGGGGTTTTAAACCGTTTGTTTAGGACCGACGCGCACCAGTGTGCATTCATCTTTATTTTGTTGTTGTTTTATTTTAGAAACCAAACTAGTACATAAAAACCAAAAAACAAAAAGATACAGTAGCAACATCTAAATAAGGTACCTTCAAGCACTCCCCGACAACGGAGCCAAAAATAGCTTATGTCTACTACACAACTCTATTCTTGTACATTTCCTTGGGCCTCCAAGCACATAGTTTTGTAGGATAACAACAAATTTCTCTCAAGTGGATGGCATAAAGTTTATCAATCCATGGAGGTGTAGGATGAAAGTTTTCTCTCTCAAACAACTCAACAATCAAATAAAAATGGTCTCTTGTGTCCCTAACACACCCAATATAGTTGTCAATTGTATAGGTGCACTAGTTCGGCGAAGAGATGATGATAGATGTGTAATATGGATGGTAGAAATAGCCTGCTGTAATCTAAATAAATATGGGCAGTAAGGTAACAAGTAACAAACCGTGAATAAAAAATGGTCTTTCAATGTTTTGAAACAAGGCCTAGGGTTCATACTTTCACTTGTTCCAACACTTAACATCATTAACATAGTTAGACATCACGATAATCCCTCAAAACTGGAGCAAAGAATCACTCCAAAGTTTCTATTCTTATAGGAGAAGGTAGGATGAAATCGTGTAGGTGCACAAATACCAACCACCTCAAAGTCGTCTTTTCAATATTTATATGTTGTACGACCCCTATTATTGCCACAGGTAGTCCCAATATTGTATTATGCCAACACCATATGATACTTTTGTTCAACCGTTTATGCATAGAGTATCCAAGTGTCACGTCGGGTATTCCCAAGTTATACTAGACATGCATCATGTAATATCAAATTCAAAAACATCAATCTAACATGAAGGAATTTAAAGTGCAAGATCAATTCATGACAAAAAATAAAAGAGCAGGATGAACGTCATAAATTCCAAATAAATTCACAATGCTCATGATACGACCAACATCGAAATCTTTCAAGAACATGGCCGAGGGAGAATGAACACATAGCTACTAATACATACACTTAGCGTTGAGGACGACCTACTCACACATCACCTTGAAAAAGAGAGGAATAATTGTTGGTGATGGTGATGGAGATGGTGAATATGTGCCCAGCGGCGTCCCGACGGCGTCCCGGCACCACCGGAGGAGAGGGGGGAGGGCCCCATCCGCCTTCTTCTTCCTTGGCCCTCCAAGGGGAGAGGAAGCTCTCCCTAGATTGGACATGTATTTATGTCTCCTGTTTTTAGTTTTCTTCTTCGGCAGATCGTTGTTTCTTAAATATCCGTATATCCATAACTTCGAACGGTCTTGTTTTTTACTAAATTTTATTTTGTTAGAATCTTTCTTGCAGTAAAGTAGAGCACAGACCAACCTCAGGAGACCCCACTTGGTAGGCCCACGTGGTAGGAGGGGGCATGGAGCCCTCATGGCACCCCCGGCCTCCATCATCTGGCTCGTGGAGTCTTTTGGTGCAAAACAATTCCTGATATTTTTCAGATTTTTCCGGCTCTGCAAAATCTTCACCTAAAATGCCAAAAACAATGAAAAATGGGAACTGACCTCTCACACTAGATTAATATTATGGTCCAAATAAATAGATATAAGATTGTGCCAAAATTGTGCTAAATTAATATAACTATGATATGGAATAAGCAAAAATTGTAGATACGTTGGAGACATATCAAGGAGGATAGCACTTGGTCATTACAATCCCATTCACACTTAGTTTATTTTGGTTTGTTGCTATCTTACTGCTTTTATTTTAACCCAAAAAAGCTTGCTAATCGTAACTTACTATTCTCAAACGAACAAAGCATGCACTGGAGGACAAGACACACATAAGTCCACCGTTCATTTCAAATTTGCCTTAATTTTTTTTTCTCAGAAAATTGTCGTACTTGGCAAGTAAATTTGTCATCTTTGTGTCAACATAATTTGCCAACAAAATGTTTAATTTGCCATAACTAAATACCCAACGTCGGATTTTAGCATTTTCATTATTCAAAACTTTAAGATCATTCTTAAATATCCATATATCCATAATTCTGACTGTTCTGCTATTTTAATGAATTTTCATGATGTTAGGATCTTTCTTGCGGTACAGTAGACACTACAAAAAAGACACATCCGTGACATTTTGGGCCAAACGATTTTTTTTCCTGTCATGCTTATGACACTTCTATGACGATAATTGTGACAAAAACTTGTATCATCATAGATGTGGTGGGCTCGTACTTCTATGACAAAAAATCATGACAGAAAATGGGCTCTTTGTTCTGGGCGGGCTCGAGACGCAGTTGTGGGACATTCTTTGGGCCGTCCATAATGAAAAAAATCGTGATAGAATCGAGGGCGAGGAAAATTTCAGGGAGTTCCCGATTACGATGGGTGGTCGGGGTGGAGCGATGCACGGAGATTTGTGCGTTTCTCTCGTACACATCGCACGTATGTGCGAAGTGTTGGGCTCTAATAGAACCCAAGTGAGGCATTCGCTTACTGAACCCGAGCGATTGCACCAGCTACGTTACTGAACCCGAGCGGTCGATCCCTTGTGAAAGAACATGCGGTGCCCACATGTTTGGTTTTGGTAATTGATGACAATATCTATGGACTAATGGTTGCCTTGAGTTATATTTGAAGGGTTTGTCCATAGGCTTTTCTTGGAGTTCATTTGTTGGTTTCAAGGAGAGTTTGTGATGACCAAGGCGCTATTAAGGGATTATCCAAAGATTGGTCTTGTGGGTGTTGAGCTTGTTGCAAGCATGTCTTGAAGAAGAAGAGTTTGTGATCATTCATGTTTACCTTCAAGACATCATCCAAATGAAGAGAGTTGGAAAGATTCAAGGTTAATCAAAACTAAGTCAAAGAATGAATCAAGTTGATCAACACACAAAGTGTAGAAGATGTACCGAGAGGGATCAAGCAATCCCATGGTATGATGAGCATTGTCAATCATGCTTTGTGTACTAACCCATGGTCTTCGTGAGAGTTCTTTGTGGGGTTAGGTTGCGGTGTGCAAGTTCAAGTGGAGCATCACGAAGAGATCTAGTGCTTGAAGCTTGCCGTCCATTGTGGTGACAATGGACTTGTGAAGATATGCCGAAGAGTGGCTCACCCATAGTGGAGTATGGGGGAGCAATCTACTAGTCTTCACCGAGCCAACGCAATCAAGACAGGTGGTCCAACTTGAGGAAGTCAAGATCGTCTACATCTAGCTCAAGTGGACTTTGTGCAAGGCAAAGGTTTGCCCTTTATAGGTTCTCTATTTTACTGGTCTCATGGTGGTAGTTTGGAGACCGGATTATAGGATCGATCGTCGTACTATCAAGGGGGGCTCTCAAGTGAGTAGCTTGATCATATCATTCGTAGAGATCTCAAACCATTGCATCCTTGCATCATGTTTTTGGTTATTGTTTGGTTCTCTTTGTGAGTCTTAGAGCTTATGGTCATCTTGATGACAAGCTTGAGTTCATCGAAAACGGAGTTCACATGCGTCTTCTATGATGTTTTCGGTGTTGGAGGTTTTACCGGTCTTATCCGAGGAAGGGTTCTCACCATTTTCTTATGAGCATTTTCTAATTTGCTTCTTATTGATATATCTTTCAAGATTTTGTTAGCCCTTGTCACTAGCTTTCCAACAAACTTGGTTTCATCGAATTCGGAGTCCGTTTGCAAAAGTTGTGGCAGTTTTGGTGTTCTGAAAAGGCTGCAGCGGTACTACCGTGAATTGGAGCGGATGTAATTTTTTACTACCGCTCCAGAGCGGTACTACCGTGGCTCCTACAGTGGTAGTACCGCTCCGGACCAAAAACTCGTCCCAAGTCCTGCGGTGGTAGGCCCGGATGTAATTTTTTAGTACCGCTCGCAAGTGGTAGTACCGCTACCCTTAGAAGTAGTACCGCTACCCCTAGCGGTAGTACCATGAGGTCAAGCGGTACTACCGCTCCGACGGTTCTTCTGGCCTTTTTGCCTCCTCGCTGTTGTTTTTCAAATGGGTACTACCGCCCTAGCGGTAGTACCGCTCCTTGGAGGGGTAGTACCGCTCTGTGCGGGCTATGAGCATAACGGTTGGATTTTTTCCCACCTATAAAAGGGGGTCTTCTTCCCCAATGAACTTTATCCTTTGAGCTCGTGTTCTTCCCCCATTGCTGACCTTCTTCGAGCTTGCTATCTCTCAATCCCTCCATGGATTCTTGCTAGTTTTTGGGGGGAAAGAGAGAGGAGATCTAGATCCACGTTTCCACCAATCACTTTCTCCTCTATGTGAGGGGAACCCCTTGGATCTAGATCTTGGAGTTCTTGGTGTTCTCCTTCTTGATCTTCCTCTCTTTTCCCTCCCTAGCATTAGTTGCTTTGGTGGGATTTGAGAGAGAAGGACTTGGGCACTCCGTGTGCCCTTGCCATTGCATTTGGTGCATCGGTTTGAGTTCTCCACGGTGATACGTGGAAGTTACAAGTTGAGAAGCTTATTACTCTTGGGTGCTTGGTACCCTTGAGCTTGTTCCTCTTGTGTGCTTGGGCTCCCTAGACGGTTGTGGTCACCTCGAAGCCATATTCCATTGCGGTGAAGCTTCGTGGTGTCGTTGGGGAGATAGCCCCAACCTTGTGGTGTTCGGAGCTCAATCATTGTGGTGCAAAGCTCCGAGCAAGCGTCGGGGTCTCCAATTAGGTTGTGGAGATCGCCCCGAGCAATTTGTACGGGTTCAGTGACCGCCCCCAAGGGTTGCACTTTGTACGGGTTCGATGACCGCCCTCAAGGGTCCCTTAGTGGAATCACGGCATCCTGCATTGTGCGAGGGCGTGAGGAGATTATGGTGGCCCTAGTGGCTTATTGGGGAGCATTTTGCCTCCACACCGCTCCAAACGGAGATTAGCATCCGCAAGGGTGTGAACTTCGGGATACATCGTCGTCTCCGCGTGCCTCGGTTATCTCTTACCCGAGCCCTTTACTTATGCACTATACTTTGTGATAGCCATATTGTTTCTTGTCATATATCTTGCTATCATCTAGTTGTTTATCTTGCTTAGCATAAGTTGTTGGTGCACATAGGTGAGCCTAGTTGTTGTAGGTTTTGTGCTTGACAAATTAACCGCTAGGTTTATTCCGCATTTGTTCAAGCCTAAACCGTAATTATTTTAAAGCGCCTATTCACCCCCCTCTAGCCGACATCCACGATCTTTCACCTTGGCTGCTAACTGAACCCGAGCGATTCCTTCGCTACCGCTGCTAACTAAACCCGATCGATCGCTGCTGCTGCTTACTAAAGCTGATCGAACCTGTTGCCTCTTGATGAACAGTGAACTTGGGATTGGTTGAATGAGTCAAGACGTACGTGGTTGGGGTTGGATGAATAGTTCCCGGTGGGGGTTGGATGAACAGGACCCCGTGGGGGTTGGACGTTGCGGTTGCCGCTGGATGAACAGGACCCCGAGACAAGGCCACCACCGCCGAGGCGTTGGGGGTGGATGAACAGGACACCGTGGAGGGCTGGATGAACAGGACCCCATGGAGGGCTGGATGAACAGTAGCCGGTGGAGGCATAGGAAGACGCGGTGGATGAACAGTGCATGTGGAGGCTGGAGGAAATCGACGATGGGTGAACAGTAACCCATGGAGTCCCGTTTTGTGGTACGCCACACCCGTCCTATCGGGGATATACCCCGCGGTATGACCCGACCGGAAATATGACCCAGCTGGACTTAGCGACTCACTAGTGACCCGCTCGGACTTGGCGGCTAACTAAGTGACCCGCCCGGATCTCTCCACTTACCGATGACCCGACTGAAGCCAGGTAACTCATTGGTGACCCGGTAGGCGGGTCAGAGGAGTGACAAGACCCGGAGGTCCAGAAGGCAGTTCATGGAAGGCCGACTCGTGTTATGGTGGGCTGGTTTAAGATGAAAGGTATAAGGAATATTCTCCTACAAAGGAAGCAAGACTAGTGCTCCACTTGTAATAGAATAGTCCTAATCCTACTAGGACTCCACATGTAACCCGCCCCTCCAACTTATATAAGGAGGGGCAGGGTTCCCCAAGAGGGACAGGTAGAAAAATGCTCATAATCTCTAGGGCTAGACACAACTAGAGGAGAGTCGGCTTATACACCCACTCCCTCATGAGCATACGGAATAAGATATAGACACAAACAACATGTAGGGCTATTACCGGATGATGTTTCCCGGGGCCCGAAGCTGTCGACAATCCCGCGTCTCTCATCCCGCTCAACCCCTCTCAAGCTACAACATTGATGCGTTGGCCTCACGACTAAGTCCTCACACTAAGGCATCTAGCCGTGACAAATCCACGACACCTCCCGACGAACAGGACCCCCGTTTCAACCGTAGCGCTCCAACACAAGTCTGTTTCCTCTGTTTTGCGGTACGCCAGACCCCTCCCGATGAATAGGATCCCGTTTCGACCGTACGCGCTCCAGCAGAAGGCCGTTTCCCTCCGTTTTGCGGCACGCCGCACCAGGTTTTGGCTGTTCCATCCAAGTCGGTTGCCTTCTGATGAACACAACATTGTTTCTCTGTTCCGACCCCGTCGGTGGCTGCCGATGAAGACGACGTTGTTGCTGCCATTCGCTGCCTCTCCATGTACACCAGCCCTGGCCGTACGTATGCGCGAGTACGCGTTCGAGACTCCGCCCATATGTACATGCGTAGCCATGTTTTTTGCCTTGTGGTTGTACGTACGTGTACACAGTTTTTAAGGGACTGTACTTATGACATGTGTCGCTCCTTACTCGACCACGGTTCATCCCTGCAGAGAGACCGATCGACCGCTATGTACATACACGTTTGCGACCAGACAAACAACCCTACGTATGATTCCATCGGGTGGGTCCTAGCTGTCAGGGAGGACAAGGAGGCACTTCCTTGCGTGCGAAGATAGAGCTGGCGGGTCCCAGCTGTCAGGTGTGAATATTTTTTCCCCCGTAATAAGGAGGAACTTCCTTGCGTGTGGCCATGGACCCAGCTATCAGCATCTCCACGTACCGTCCTCTTTCGATGGAAGTCGTTCCTTGACCATGTTGTCCGCGCCGTGCCGAGAGCACCAATGCGGTGGATGATGGCAAGGCATAGGAATGGATTGACACAGAGTCATGGAAGACTTGGTAGTTGTTTCCCACGCGGAGGGAAGTACGAGGGTTTACTGGTTCGGCTGCAGTGTGAGGCTGCCGTCGCCGGAGAATAACAGGAGGTCTCGGTGAGTATAAGGATGGCCAAGCCAGCGATTGGGAGTAGGGTGGAGCAGTGAGGCCAACGCGACAGCACAGCCGGCCATGGGAGGCTGGAGCAGGCAACACGGCCGGCGCTGGTTTGGGCGGCTGGACCAAGAAGACCAGAGGTTGAAGAAGCACGACGGCGGTTGGATTAACATCGAACGGCACTACACCTAGAATCGTTTGTTGACTATAAGTTGACAAAGCCCTGCGTATGCGTCAACTTTGTAGGCCCACAAGTCATCCTCCAAATCGGGTGGCTCCCAGCAAGCAGGAGGAGTGTTCTTTTTTTGTGCGTACTAAGGAGGCACTTCCTTGCGTGCAAAGATATAGCTGGTGGGTCCGAGTTGTCAAAGGGAGGAATATTTTTTCGCGCAAACAAAGGCCCTTCCTATAGGTCCCCGCTGTCAGGTGGATGAATAATTATTTCACACGTAATAAGGAGGCACTTCCTTGTGTGCGGCCGTGGACCCAACTGTGAGCCTCTCCACGCATAGTCATCTTCCGATGGATGTCGATCATTGACCATGTTGACCACGCCGTGTAGAGAGCACCAAGGCAATGGACGACGGAGACTTGGTAAGGCCAAGTAAGGGAATGACCCGGAACCGACGAAGACTCGGTAGTTGTTTCCCATGCGGAGGGGTACGAGGGTTTACTGGTTCGGCTGCAATGTGAGGCTGCCATCGTCGGAGAATAACATGATGTGTGGGTGAGTAGAGGGATGGCCAGGCAGGGTGGGGCCGTGAGGCCTACCTGACAGCACAACCGACACGTCAGGCGGGAGTCGGTGGTTCCGCCGGCGCTGATTTGGGCGGCTGGAGCAGGAAGATCAGAGACTGAAGAAGCACGATTGCCGTTGGATTGACATGTAACGGTCTGACGCTGGTAGATTCGATTGTACTAAGTTTTATTTTATTGAGAAACCTTGTGTACGCATGAAGTTAGTAGGCCCGCAAGCCCCCAAATCAGTGGCAGACAACATTGAGCCCATTTGCTATTTTTTTAATAAATTGCACCCCATTTGCTATTCTTAAGGAATTTATTACAACCCATTTTCTGTCGAGGACCGCAGTCAAAAAGTTCAACCTAATTTTACATATTTCGTTGGAGTCCGACCTGTTTTAATCCAGAAATGATAAACATTTATTTTTTAAGAACTTATTGATTTGCCAAAGAAACTATTGTTTTCTTTTTGTAAGCTAATAAGACGTGCGATAATTTAGTTGGTTTAAGGGAAAACCAATGGTAAAAAATCAGTGCTGGTAGGGAAAACAAAATAATAAGAATGTAAAGATGAAAAGGGAACTCTACATATTTTCAATATAATAATATATCTACATGAACTAATAAAACTATAGGTAGAGATCAGAAAATGGAAGTTTTTTTTGAGAAAGATAGCTAGGTCTTTATTGCATGGTTAAAATGTTTACTGAATAAAACATAAATAGGACATGACATTTTAAAACGAAAATAGAACTGGGCTTTGCATTTTCTTCAGTAAAGAAATATGCCTGCGGATGTTATAAGAGAAAATATAACTAAGGATGGCGGGCCTGAGGCCTGTTGATACCTGTTGGATCTTTGTGCCCCAGTGTCGTCATGGGCTGGGCCTGTCAAATACAAAACCAAGCCTGGGCAGTCTACAACCCAGTTGATATTTGCTCGACCTGAAAAACAATATATTTGTTTCTCCAAAAACAAAATGATATACTAGCTGGATCCCAGTTATCAATCTGTACTTGTAGAATTCTCTTCTTTATTGTGACTATGTTGAAACTTTCAAGGGTTTCACTGTCCAGACTAAAACATTATTTTTCCATCGTGATAATAAGTGCATGCACTTGCTTGTGTACCGCCATGGACCTGCTGGTTCCGTACGGTTAGACTCTGTATGGACATGTCTTGTGGTTTCACAGACAAATTTCATGCAAATCGAATGATTTTCAGTGAAACCGGACTAAATTCATTGCATTTTACATATTTTTTTATTATGGAATATTTTACATATTTAACTCAAAATAACCGACTAGGCCTTTTTTAGTCCATGGGAGGCGCTTGTCGCTATACTTAACTCTTCTGAAAGGAAGTTCTAAAAAAACAAATTCTGGAAGGCCCATATCCATCGCTCCTCTCTTTTAACAATTTGCAGCTGGGCTTGGCGTATCACAGCCCAGTCCCGACGTGCTACGTCCAACACTATCAGCTTGTGATTGACTTAAAAAAACTATCAGCTTGTGAAACCCACATGATGGATCTCGTGCGTACTCGAATATCTACCCTTATTATATTTATTATTCTCTACTCTTATATTACTATTATCTTATACTCTATCCGTCTCATAATATAAGAATGTTGTTCACACTAGTATAGTGCCAAAAACGTTCTTATATTACTAGCAAGATGCACGTGCGTTGCACAAAACATCAAGATGCATTTATATGAGTAGTTTATATATCCCGTGGGAGATAAGGATGAACGAGGGAAGGCCTTATCTGCAAATGTGGAGAGGAGTGCGAGTATCTTTTTGGAAAATTGTCATAGTTTCCTTCCTATCCGTCAGATATATATCAGAAGGCCTATATTGCAGGATGGCAGACCTTTCCTCGTTCATCCTTATCTCCCACAGGATAAATAAACCACTCATATAAATGCATGTTGATGTTTCGTGCAACGCACGGGCATTTTCTAGTATGTAAAATAATTGGAGAACTAGAAATACGAACGGCAGGTGCTTATGCTACGCTTAAAAAAATCAGGTGCCTGAAAATTCATTTCGAAACAAATGATTCAGCATCATATCCACGTCGTCCCTCGACATGATGGTTGGAAGCAAATGCCAAGTTCATACCGAAAGATCCTTAAAAACGATACCAACTTGTCCAGGTAGAACAAGTACAGACACAAAACAAACTTATAATCTTTTTTAGTCCTGGCCCGAGTGTTCATCTCAAAATCTTGCAGACGACCAGCTCCCGCTCCTTCTCTTGCTCCAAGTCCCCGAGGTGGTACTGGTGCATCACCCAGTTGGTCCTCTGCTCGTCGAAGTTCTTGTTGGTGTGCGGCACTAGAACCTTTTTGCTGCCCGTCTGCCGGCCGTTGACCTTCACCGGCAAGGTATTGCCGGTCTTGTGCCACATCGCGTGCATTCTGCACTTCGACTGTATCTTGCTATGCGTCCGCGTGCCCCTTTTGAACGCCCTGGAGTTGCGCTGGAAGAAATGCTTGCCTAGGCCACTCAGTGTGATACCTGCAGTATTGGCGAATACAGGTTTTAGGATATGTAGTTGGCATTTTCATAACATCTTTGGCATGTTGCAGTCACTTGTTTCACATTTTATTAACTGTCAAATTGTAATTGCTTCACTAGGTCTACGTCTAACAAGAAAAATAGAGCTATAAACAAAGGAATATATTTGTGCAAGTAGATGGTCAATCGGTGTCTCACCTAGAAGTTTCTCAGGATGGGTGTAGCATATGCCGTGCTCGTTGTCGATGGTTGGTATGAGCGAACCGATGAGAGCGTGAGATCTCGCGCTGTCAACACTCACTTTGGCCTCAAGGTGGTCGATCAGCTCCTGATCCGTGGGATCGAACTTAACGCCAGCCGGCAGCACCGGTTAATCCATCTTGGACTTGCATCAGTTAGTTCCAGTTAAATGGTACTCAATGTATGATCAATCAAATGTTTTGAGTAAATGATGAAAGATTTCGACAAATAAGTGGTACTCCAAATCTGAAGTCCACAATACCCGAACAAACTGGGGTCTCGGCTTCATTACTACATGTAGACTCTAAAGACTTGAAAACCCCCATAAAGATCGAAATCATCATACAGGGTGACGGGATGAATACTCACATGAGCGGCCTCGTTGGTTCCTTCCTTCATCTAACTAGCTTGAAGAGCATCCTTGTTGAGATCGATTTTTTCAACGTCTCCCTTTTGACTACTTGCAATGAAGTATAGCAACTCCAGTAGCTTGTCGCTCATCGTACCAAATGGATCAAAACAAGGAGGCGGCTAGGAGGCGGGGAGACCGTGAGAGAATGGGAGAGTGATTTTGTATAGAATACGAGAGTGTTGTTGTAGTACTACAAGATGGGTGAGGCTCACTTTGGTGAACCGAACACGCCGCCGAGACTCTTGTGTCACCTCACTCGCAGCATGTTGTCACGTCAATTCAATGTGAGGTGATGAATAATTTGACCAACATATACTAGTACTATTATACTACTTACTAGTCGTATTTAGTGTCTCATTTTAACCATAGGTTTAGCTAACAAAATGCCAATGCTTATCACCAAAAATTATACCATTGGAAGCTATGTTCAAATATGAATCCAACGATATAATTTTTTATAACATGCATTAACATTAAGTTAGTTAAATTTATGGTCCAAATTTGACACAAATTACGAAGGGGACCAGTAAACCAGGAAGTAGGGAGTAGTACGAGTAGCGCAATATACGGTATATAGGACTAGTACAAATTTAGAAATGGAGTAGTACGAAGTTACAAGGCTGCGCACAGACTTGTAGGCTACATGAGTACAAAATATAATTCCCATTGGACAGCACTTTCACCAACAAGTATGCACTTGAAGCCTAATTGATATATATATATATATATATATATATATATATATATATATATATATATATATATATATATATATATATATATATATATATATATGGCTTCTGCACAACATCTCCATCATCATTATCAGTACATCCTTCGCACGTGAGTTAGGATGCACTTGGTCCGAGAAAGGTATCTATCCTTCAAACTAACTACAATATATAATATCCAACAAAAGAGGGTCATGCTACAGCAGTAGGATACATGGCTCAGTCTAGATATCACTATAAATCAAATTGTGCATATTTGCTGTTGGCATGAACCACATGGCCGCATGTCGGATTTGCAAAAGCCATTCATCTCTTGGAAGCTTGATGCCTTTCACACACTGAAGATTATCTGGCAACAAGCTGTGTCGACGAATCTCTAGATATGGTGATTCATGAAACCCATGGTACGATGTGTAAACACGGTCCCCCTGGCGAATGGAAGTTGCATAGCACGGTAATCATCGCCAGTGATATGATCGATGATTGGTTGGATGATCGGATAATTGAGCCCGAGGAACATGGAGTGGTTGCTGAGGCTGTAAACCCGCCTCTAGTTGAATACACCTGGCCCAGCGGAGCTGGGATCTTTCTCGAACATGAAGCAGCCATGGCCATCATAGTCATGTATGCCCCCATGCATTGTACTGCATGTGGTTTGATGAAATGGTTCGGTTAATTTGGTACGTGCGAAGGAGCATCAAATGACCGCCGTCAGTTGAATGAGCGATAAACCACCACCTATTGACTTGTATATTTCCAGGTCCTAGAATTATAAAGGCCAGCGCATTTGCGTTTGCTGCAACAAATCAAATTGGAGACCGAAAGGACAAAAGTATACAATCATGTTCATAGTATGTGTGGAATTAAGATTATTATAACAGTGACACAGATCATAGACAAAGAATTGCAATGTCGTGGTCATAATCATATCCCAAGTTAATATCTATTCTAACAATCATTAGATGCCAATTGTTCTCATATCAACTCCAACAATAAGATGTGTGGTCATAAAAATCTAGGAAATGAGAGGAACATATAGCAATGATGTGGTTATAGATATACTATCTATTCTAAATTTCTAACAATCAACAGGCAGTTGTATTCATAAGGTAAAGATGAGATGAGATAGGACAATTACACGACGATAGATTCCAGCAGTATATGCAGCCCATATGTGCGTCGACCATGTAAACGATGACATCGTGCACTATAGCATCATACAGGAATGGAGGGGTCAACAGGATTGATGATGAGCCATAACCATGTATGGCGACCGGATTCCAAATAGACTAATCACATGTCGAACAAGACAACGCGCTTGTAATCCATGTAGTCTGATGATGGTGTGGGCACTTCGCAGATTACAACCTTCAGCAAACGGAGGTCGCACCAAAAGCTTGACGCGTCTCGCGCGTAGTAGGCAGGAGTGTCCGGCGGGCCGCGAGCCTTGATGCCTGTGGTATCCATTGATGGAAGGGTGATCTCTCGCCGGGTGTAGATATCCATGAGACGCCACGGACTACCGGATTGGTGGATGAGCCTTCATCCCCGCCCAGTAGTGGCCGCACATGAAGGACAGGTGGACTAGTAGTGGTAGCATGTCGAGGGGCACCACAGCAACCTCCGGAGGATCGTCAAGTCGATGTCTCAGACACCTACAAGGACCAGGCATCAGAAAGAAGGGTGTCTTTAAAAGGGTCGACCGGTTGCAAATGAGTAGACGGTACAAAGACACCGAGCATGCGGCCAGACGCACGGTGCTGAGTAGGTCCATACGATTACAAATCTGCTCCAAGAGAACATCGGGGAGGGAATTCCGATAACGGCGCTGCGTGTCAGTCTGTCCCGCCATAGGATTTTTAGGGCGCTGAGTGATTGGGGTTTTCGATGCCTGCGAGCGAGCGGGGAAGTGGATTCGGGCGGGCGAGCGAAGAAGATGGCATGTGTGGCCGAGTAGTGAGGGGGGGGGGTATGGTACGCGCCAGCTGCCAAGGAAGATGGCGTGGGCGGGCGAGCAGTAAGCGGGGGAAAATGGTGTGCGGGGGCGATGGGGAAGAGAGGAGGAACAAGAGGGAAAGACGGGCAAGAAAGTGCATCCTTGTAATCTCAATCTTCTAGTACTACTACTAGGATATATCGTCCTTCAGAGTGTAAATAGTTAAGCTGATGACATGTTGGTCTACCTCAAGAGGGCCCATATGTCAGTTAATGGAAGGGAGAGGCGCGTAGGCGTTTTTGCGGAAGCGTGCTCCACTGGCAAACATGATGGTAGTACTGGGTAAGGCTGATTTAGTAACACCAACACGCTGGTTCAGCTTATTAATTAAGTGTCCCATCTGCTGCATCGTGTATTTTCACTTCACTGTGAATACTAGTTGAATAGTTCTCTCTAACCGAGATGGGGAATAATGGATCGCCAAGACTCCCTATCTACACTATCCCTATACCTCTACTCTCATCCTGTCCAACAAGATGAAACATTGACCAAGGCACCCGACGCCAATAATGTAGGAGTACTAGTAGTATGTTGTTTCAAACTTTGACCATCTATTTAACTAATAAAATATTAATGCATGTCACCAAAAATCGTATCACTGGATTCATATTTGAACATAGTTTTTAATGGTGTAGTTTTTTATGACTTGCATGGACACTTTGTTAGTTTAATATACGATCAAAATTTTACACTAAGTACGAAGGGGACCAATAAACCAGTACGGAGGTTTATATACATGTCAATAAAAAAATCACCAACCAAGGTAGTACAGTAAAAATTACAAAATGGGACCAATAAACCAGGACAAAGGTAGTAAATGATGAGTGCCCGAAGATTTTACTTTTTCCGAAAATGTATGTTACTAGTGTATGTACTCTCCACTGTGGCTAGTCTTAATTCTTGCATGGAATGTTTTAATGAAGCTTGAAATATGAACATGTCAATGGGAGTGAGTAAAAGCCTCATGCATGCATGCCTGCATGCATGCAACATACAACACTCAGACGTACACATGCACGCACGCAACACTCACTCATCCATGCGGCACACAGCACACGACGCAACACACACGCTCACGCTCAACTGCTCAACCGACTCCCTCCGTTCGTTAAAGACTATATATATAGAGATTTACACATTGGCCAAGAGGAACCAGAACTTCATGGCATATTAACGTCCAAAAGTAGCAGACTTATGTTTCCATGCGACCATTGATAGAAGAAGATTAAATGATGGTTGTTGCATGTTGTAATTAAGAATGATCGTATTGTTACATACGTTGACCTCTAGTGTATTTTTCTCGTTTCAAATTAAGCCATATTAAGACCAAGTATAATAGGATGATGTCGGCGGGCTGTAAGACATAAAATAGTATATTTGTCCTGAGTTGGAAGGAAGAGAAGAGGAAAGAGAGAAGAAGCGGGCTACTAACTACCCCTAATAGCCAGCTATAGCACGTGCTCCTACACACTTTGTGAGAGTGAAGAGTGGGCCATGTATCAATAAAGTAGTACTTATTTACATCTAACTATTATACTTACTTGCCAGCTATAAGCTTGGCTATAGATGACGTGTCAACTCTATATAGCCAGCAGCCGGCTATACTAACCATGCTCTAACCAGAAAGGATGCAGTATGGACTAGTAGTACTACTTTGATGTGTCCCGTCAACTCGCCGAACGAGGAGAAGCTTGCTACGCCCTCTCCCTCGCCCACGCACGGCGGCTAACAGGAGGATAAGTTTGCTTACTACATACACCTACGCCCTCTCCCTCGCCCACGTGCGCGGTGGCTTGCAGGACGAGGAGACGGTTTTGACTACATCGCCCTCTCCCTCGCTCTCGCGGTGGACGTGCAGCAGTTCATTCTGTGTCAGATTACAGGAAGCATATTGTACAGTAGTATCATCATTGTTGAACCTTCTGAACAGGCGAAGAGCCAGATGCAAGGTTCACATGAGTACGAACTGTTGAACCTCCCAAAGAGGCAAAGATCCAAATGCAAGGTTTATAGGAGTTGTCGTCCTAGTACTACAACTATAGCAAACGATGGCTACTGTATGATGTTGCCATATCACCTATATCCAAAGCTATGCCACCTTTTTTTCTCATAGAGCGTGTTGGAGCCCATGCAACAGCCACACAAGTTGCACGTACACATAACACATTTACTAGTAAATAAATTCTAAGGGACAAATGCCAGTATGCCACACAAGTTCATCTCCACTTCATGTGATATATTTGTGCACGACTAATCTACATATATTTACAGCGCTATCATTCACAATTTACCACACTCCACTTACACGTTATAGATGGGCTCCATGTCCTCCTCTAGGTTCCAGTCCCAGGCGTTCTTCATAGATGGCACGATCCATAGCGGTGGGCAATGGGAATCATTGTCGCAACTTTCTAGTCCAGTTCCACACGATGGAGACTCATCCAAGCTGAAGCGTCATAAATCAGGGATAGCGTGTCCCAGCATGTCGTTCATCCGACGGTGCGCACTGAAGACATAACCATGCTTAATGAACGGCAGGCCTTCGGTGTCGTGCACGGAAGGTGGCATCCGCTTCACAATGGGGTAGCTATCCCCAATGAAAAGTGAGTACTCTCCAAGAGTGTTCCTCGGCACCCACATAGCATCATGGGGGTCGAACTCGGCGCGATTCATCTGTTACACGCGACATCTCAGATCTGGACACATGGTGACGTACATGGTCAAGGTCCATGCATAATAATGTTGTGCTCAAATATGGCTGTCAGTAATATTGTGCAGCAAATATTACAACTCTGGTATAGCCGTATAGAGGAAGTAAAATAACCAGCGTATTATATATAGCCACTCTTGGCTACATGGATGAGACAGTAAGACACGGAAAAACAAAAGTGATGGGAGCTAGTGGGTTCAAGTCTTCAAGGACCTAGCTAGCTATACACGTCCTCCAAGTTAAAAAGTAGTACTACAATGAAAGAGAAGGCGAGAGGGTTAAAAAATCTAATACTAAAATGTAGTACTAGTACAGTACTAGTAAATTGTACGTGCTTTGCACGTCATTTAAATATATAAAAGCATGGGAAACATTTGAGTGTGCATTTCCTTTCCTACAATCTTATTTGATAAGATCCAACTTGGTTCTTACGTCTCTAGAATCCTTATTGTTCTAGTCTCTTTTTATAGAGTATCAGATAAGTATGTGGAAAGATGCTTCTAGAAAACATGAGATGGTAGAGTTGGGGGTTCAATTAGAAGGCCACGTGGCAGAATCCTATAAGTTGGAAACTTTATCCAATGGATCATAATGCTCAGATTTGCCATCTCTCGACCGTTGGATGCAACATATCCAACGGCTAGTATTTGAATCTATTGGCACACTATCACTACTTCAGGATGATGCTAATGCGACAGTACGATCAGAGACCCTTTGACGAAATTGTGTGCAATGCAATAATCGCAAACGATGGTGTAAAAAACCCATCAAAAAGGTGCAAAACGTTTGCGATGACGGATGCATTAAACACGGTTCATATTTTGGTTGCATGTGCGATGATGGGCATACGGTTTAGTTCAATTAACCATTTGCGATGAGGAGGAACAAAAGAAATGGGATGCTAGATGAAGGCGTGTGCGATGTACAGCATACGGTTCACTCAGAGGAACTGTTTGTGATTAGGCAACACAAAAGAAACGGTCAGCTAGATCAAGGTGTGTGCGATATACGGCATGCGTTCACTTGGATGAACTGTTTGTGTTGAGACAGGAGAACATAAACGGTTCAATATAAGAAGATGTGTGTGATACGCGGCAAACAGGCATGTAATCAAAAATGTGTGCGAAGACTGATAATAACACAGACGGTTGCTGCTAATAAGACGTGTGTGTTGTGTGATGGGATTGTATACAGAACAATATATATAAGGACATGGTTGCATAACCAAATTAAACATCCACTTACATAGGTGGCTACTACAACCATGGCATTTGCGCACACTAAAGTAAACTATTACATGCATAATTACATAGGTGGCTACTACACACATGACATTTCCACACACCAGTAAAGTAAACTATATATTACATGCATGATTAACTAGCATAAACGATTATCTGATCATCATATACTTCTTGTGACGCTTGATCTGCTTGTGGCTCGATCCGGTCTCGTCGATTTGGGTAACAAGCCACTTCCTCATGTCAACGATCCGCCTGTGCATCTCGTAGCATGTGTACACGCTCTTGGCCATGAACCTAAGGTGAGGTTCATCCAGTTGTCGCATCCAGGCCCTGTGCCAGGATACGGGACTTGTTCTCTGGGCATCCTGCTTCATCTTTTCGTAGTAGGCGTCGATGATGGCCGAGGCGAGTTCAACCAGGGAGTCCTTCTTCGTGCTTCCCCAAACCCTATAGTGCTCACGGATTTCGACAAGGTTCTGGTGAGCCAAGCCCGTAACCTTGAGCGCTTTTACATCGTCGGGGGTTTCCACCGTGGCGAACTTGTAGTCGGTGATGTTGACAAACCCGTTGAAACGGTCGCAAGGCTTTGTGGCCATGCAATAGTGGTAGATGAGGACATGATGGCACACACACAACTGGGTGACAAGAACCTTTTGATCTATGTCGGGACGACCGGTGGTGTACTGGAGGTCGATGCCGACCACCTTGTACTTGTCTCGAGCAAGCAACTGCTCAACACTGTTGATGTAGTCGTCCACCACGGCCGGGTCGATGGTGTACACCACAGAGAGATCTGTCTCCCTCGCGTGGGTCTCCACTTTATGCTCGTCGAACTCCATTGGAGCACCGCTAGACATCCCCTCTCTATGTGTCGTCATGGGTGTGCATGTTGTGATGTGGGGCGCGATCGAAAGGTTGAAGAGACTAAGGTTATAATGGCCGTAGGAATTAAAGGGGAAGCCGGACACCAGGAATATCAGCAGGCCCTGATGGCATTCTTAATTTGCAGCGCGTAACTCCATCGTGTCGCACGTAACTGCATCGCTTGGTAACGTGCGTGGCGCAACCGCATGCATATGGGCCCCCCGACGTGATCGTGCGCACACCCAACCGCTGGCAGAGCGCGCACGGAGGGACGCGAGGAGAGCGCTCCGCGGTCGCCTCATATATATATATATATATATATATATATATATATATATATATATATATATATATATATATATATATATATATATATATATATATATATATATATATATAGGAGTAGGATTTTCTACAATAGCTTGCCACAGAACTAGTTAAGGTTTTTGACGGTGTAAATGTTTCTAAAAATCCTGTAAAAAATACTGTAGCAACAAACCTATAATATAACATGATCCAACGGAGGGATTGACAAATTATGACTGTATGTGTCCTGGACAAAAAAATCAAATAGTTCAGTATATATATATGCTGCGGTGAGCGGAAATGATTATCTTTTTGCCGAGGACACATAAATGCATATTTGCACGATCACACCGTTGGATCATCTTGTTACGTTATAGTGGTGCTATAGTATTTATTTCAATTTTTTCCATAACATTTACACCGTTAAAAGCTTAGTGAGCCTTAACTAGTTCTGTGGCAAGCTATTGTAGACACAGTTTTTATATATATAGACACACACACACACACATATAGTAGTTGAACACGCAAGGAAAAGCTTTCCACAAGCCAAGCGCGCCGACGGACGCGAGCAGAGCGCGCCGCGGAGCCTAATGACGAGCACAGCGCGCTACGGTGCTTAACGGTGAGTAGAGCTTGCCGAGGGACGCGAGATCAAAGGCCGACGCAATGATACGCTGCATTCGTATTTTATAAGTTAAATCCTACTTATAAACCAGGACGGGGGTATAGTAGGTAATTAAATCGCTAACTTTTTTGTATTAATTATATGTGTACGTGTCCTCTTGTCCTCCTCTAAATCCCTAACTTTTTTTGTATTAACTGTATGTGTACGTGTTCTCTTGTCCTCCTCTCACACGTCTTGTCACCCCGCCGCCACAGACGGCTTACGGCGCAAGCTTGCGCAGCGCGCGGGGGCGTTCTTTTGGCCAAACGGTGGCGCCAATGAATCATCGGTGAGCCCGTTCTCGCGCAACCTTGCAGGTTCCCGCGTAAGCTTCCCGCCTGACTCGGTGAAATCCCCCCAAAATCCCAATGCTTACCGCCTGCTATATAAACCCTCACGGCCAGCGAGTCCTATGTTGCATTTCCCCCTCCCTCCCTGTAGCTTATCTCGTCTGCTTCTCCCACAATCGCCAATGGCACCGGTCCATCATCGTCGCTCAGCCACTCCGCCGTCATAAGAGGATAGCTCCAGCTGGGAGGCTACACCGCGGCGGAGGCGCGGTCCCTGGCGTAGTGTAGTGCACGTGGCGTCCCTGTTGGGTGTGCGCGGAACACCCACCACACGCTCCGTCGCCACTTGATACGTCTCCAACATATCTATAATTTTTTATTGTTCCATTCTATTATATTATCTTTCTAGGATGTTTAATGGGCTTTGTTATACACTTTTATATGATTTTTGGGACTAACCTATTAACCCAGAGCTTAGTGTCAGTTTCTGTTTTTCTCATGTTTTAGGGTTTCGCAGAAAAGGAATATCAAACGGAGCCCAATTGACCTGAAATTCAACGGAGATCATTTTTGGACCAGAAGAAGCCCACGGAGTGCCGGAGGGGGACGAGAAGACCCATGGGCTGCCCACGAGGGTGGGGGTGCCCCCCCTACTGGGCGCGCCCCCTACCTCGTGGACAGCCCGTAAACCCCCGTTGCTTGGCCCCCCTTGCTGAGGGTATGTATAAGTAGCTATGTGTTTGATCTCCCTCTTTCGTGTTCTTGAGATGGCACGATCTTGGTGCATCGCGAGCTTTGTTATTATAGTTGGATCTTATGTTGCTTCTCCCCCTCTACTCCCTTGTAATGGATTGAGTTTTCCCTTTGAAGTTATCTTGTCGGATTGAGTCTTTAAGGATTTGAGAACACTTGATGTATGTCTTGCATGTGTTTATCTGTGGTGACAATGGGATATCACATGATTCCCTTGATGTATGTTTTGGTGATCAACTTGCGGGTTCCGTGACCTTGGGAATCTATGCATAGGGGTTGGCACACGTTTTCGTCTTGACTCTCCGGTTGAAACTTTGGGGCACTCTTTGGTACTTTGTGTTGGTTGAATAGATGAATCTGAGATTGTGTGATGCATATCATATAATCATGCCCACAGATACTTGAGGTGACAATGGAGTATCTAGGTGACATTAGGGTTTTGGTTGATCTGTGTCTTAAGGTGTTATTCTAGTACGAACTCTATGATAGATCGAGCAGAAAGAATAGCTTTATGTTATTTTACTACGGACTCTTGAATAGATCGATCAAAAAAGATAACTTTGAGGTGGTTTCGTACCCTACCATAATCTCTTCGTTTGTTCTCCGCTATTAGTTACTTTGGAGTGACTCTTTGTTGCATGTTGAGGGATAGTTATATGATCCAAGTATGTTATTATTGTTGAGAGAACTTCCACCAGTGAAAGTATGAACCCTAGGCCTTGTTTCCTAGCATTGCACTACCGTTCATGCTCACTTTTACCACTTGCTACCTTGTTGTTTTTATATTTTCAGTTTACAAAAACTTGTATCTACCACCATATTGCACTTGTATCACCATCTCTTTGCCGAACTAGTGCACCTATACAATTTACCATTGTATTGGGTGTGTTGGGGACACAAGAGACTCTTTGTTATTTGGTTGCATGGTTGTTTGAGAGAGACCATCTTCATCCTACGCCTCCCACGGATTGATAAACCTTAGGTCATCCACTTGAGGAAAATTTGCTACTGTACTACAAACCTCTGCACTTGGAGGCCCAACAACGTCTACAAGAAGAAGGTTGCATAGGAGACATCACCGCTGCCCGTCGGCAGCTGTTGCCGGCCACCGTTGCCTCCACACCACCGTCGAAAGCCAGGGCCATCGCTCGCTCCGCCGCCGCAGCCCAAAGGTGGGAGGTAGCCATCGTGGCTGCCATCCCACTGCCGGCCATCACCCACTCCGCCACCGTGGCCCGAAGGCGGGAGGTGGCCGTCGTGGCCGCCACCCCATCGTCAGCCGCCGTGGCCACCAGCCCACCGTTGACCGCCGGGATCATCACCCGCTTCGCCACTGCCGCCCGAAGGAGGGAGGTGGAGGTGGAGGCTCGCACATGCATCAGTGAACTTGCGTGCTAGATCGAGTTCCTGCGGGAGGAGGAGGAGCGCCTCGTCAAGCACGCAAAGAGCCTTACCGCAGCCGTGGCCGCAGCACACGCTGACATAGAGGCGAGAAATCAAGAGATCTACGAGCAGTCCGGCCGCTTCGAGAGGGGTCGTCTGGAGCGGTAGTGGGCCTTCGAGCTAGCAAGCGTCGGTGAACATGCAGCAGTGGCAGACACCGTATTGCAGTTGTCTAGCTCGTCTATAGGCTCATCCTTCTCCTCTGCCTCTTACTGAGCGCGCTCGGAAAAGGAGAGGTTGTCAGAAGTAGCACAAAGCCCCTCTGAGGGAGTCGTGTATTCAGGGGTCCTCAGTCATCCGGGTCGTTGAAGCTGTGTAATGCCCAGGATGGGACTATACCTCCTACGTGTCGAGGCACGACTTAAAGGTATAAGCCCATTCTGGAAAGATCTCAAGTTTGGTATCTTTGCACGACTCATGTAAAAATAAGGATGAAATTGCAAAAGGATAGTTGGCTTACACTCGCCATGTCACACAATACATTACATAAGCAAATCATCATTCAAAACATCACAACCCGACTACGGGCGAAGTTCCAAAAGAAAGATACCAAAAACATAAAGCCACAAGTCCGAATCGCCCCTAGTAGAAACCACTACTGATCGTCGAAAACATCACAAGCATACGGCCACTCTCTTCATCGAGCTCCCTGTGAAGTACTGATCCATCTCCTGCATCATTCTCGACTGAACCTGCATCTGATGTTGTAGTATCTGTGAGCCACGAGGACTCAGCAATCCCATAACCATGGGTATAAAGACTAGCAAAGCTTTATGGGTAGGAAGAGGTAAAGTGGTGAGGTTGCAGCAGCGGCTAAGCATATGGTGGCTAGCTTACGAGTACAAGAATAAGATGAGCATCTACGCAAACGGTCGCAAACTAGTAGTTATCGCTAAAGATCCTGAACTACCTACGAGTCAAACATAACCCCACCGTGTTCTCTTCTCAAAGTGAAAAGAGACAGTCATGGTTACTCACACAGTTGTGTGTTTTACTTCGGATCCTCTGTCAAGTTTCCTACAACCGGACATTATCAAATTCCAATCTGCCACATAACCGCGGGCACGGCTTTCGAAAGATCATAACCCCGCAGGGGTGTCCCAACTTAGCCCATCAAAAGCTCTCACGATTAGCTGAAGCGATAAATATAATATCATCACCCCTTATCTTAGGGAAAACCGATCAGGCTCGGCATCCCGGTGCACAAGACATTTCGACAATGGTAAAACAAGTCCAGCAAGACCTCCCGGCGTGCCGACACCCTGATAGTAGCCGCGCGTATCTCGTCTCAGGCCACGTCCGGATGGGTGATCCTACAGGTAAAACCAATCCTCGAGTTTCCCCGTGGTGGCCCCGCATAACCACCGTTTGGGACCAACACCATCAGCACTGCCCCCCCTGCTATGTAGAAAAGAATCCCGAGGGCGCGACCCCCTATGCAATTTTAATTAATTAATTACGTTGTTATTGGAGGCAAATTAAAACCAATGTTGGGCCTTGCTGGAGGAGTTTTATTCAAAGTCGAAGTGTCAAGGGGTCCCCATATACCCATCATGTAAGGAACACAAAATCAAGGAACATAATGCCGGTTTATCAGCGCCTAAGGTGGCATGAGTGGAACAAAACACCGAGCAAAAGGCCAAGCCTTCCACCCATGCCCAGTATATAGGTGTGTTAACAATAATAATAGATATTGTGATATTCCAACAACAAATTCCACCTGGAACGATCTTCATCTTCACCTGCAACTAACAACGCTATAAGAGGGGCTGAGCAAGCGGGTAACATAGCCAAACAGTGGTTTTGCTAGGAAGGTGTCAAAAGGTTAGAGGTTTCATGGCAACAAGGAGAGGCTGACATAAAAGATGGGTAGCGCGACATGTAACGATAGCATCGAGACAACTAAGCATGGCAATGGTAGTAAAGGTATCCAAGGGTATGATCATCTTGCTTGGGATTCCGCAAGGAAGAAGAACGGGTCCATGAAGTAGTCGAATAGAACCTCACAACTCCGGAACGAACCCGAAGCTAACGAGGGAAGCAAACCGGAAAGAAACAAGCAACACGGTAAACACACCACACAAGACATGACAATGTGCTCAAACAAGTATGATGCAACACAAGTCTACATAGGAAGCACAACAAGTCTATACAGGAAGCACAACATGGCAAGGTAGGAAGCACAGAAAAACAACACAAGTCTATATGATGCAATACATGGCAAGGTATGATGCATGGCAAGTCTATAC
The DNA here is from genome assembly GCA_902687465.1 of Secale cereale. Classification (NCBI taxonomy): domain Eukaryota; kingdom Viridiplantae; phylum Streptophyta; class Magnoliopsida; order Poales; family Poaceae; genus Secale; species Secale cereale. Next base: position 311,415,852 of record LR738715.1, on the reverse strand, counting down.
AGGAAGCACAACATGGCAAGGTAGGAAGCACAGTAAAATAACACAAGTCTATATGATGCAATACATGGCAAGGTATGATGCATGACA
>LR738715.1:311306037-311415755 GCA_902687465.1 Secale cereale | reverse complement strand
CAAGGTATGACGCATGGCAAGTCTATACAGGAAGCACAACATGGCAAGGTAGGAAGCACAGTAAAATAACACAAGTCTATATGATGCAATACATGGCAAGGTATGATGCATGACAAGTCTATACAGGAAGCATTACATGGCAAGGTATGATGCATGACAAGTCTATACAGGAAGCATTACATGGCAAGGTATGATGCATGACAAGTCTATACAGGAAGCATTACATGGCAAGGTAGGAAGCACAGAAAAACAACACAAGCAACATGTCAATATGCAATACGTGGCAAGGTATGATGCATAAAAAAAACTACACTATTTAGGCATTTTAAATGAGGCCGGAAATAACAACAACAATTCCGGGAAAACCCCCATATGCATGTTTAGCAATTTTAAGCAACAACAATTCACACATTTTAATGTTGTTAACATGATGCGGATGACATGATCAAGTTTTTATGCAACTTATAGAAAAAGTTAACATGAAGAGATATGAAGTATTTGTCACCGTGGTGGAAAGAAAAGGGGCCACGGCGACGAATCCGAAATGATGCCACGCAACATATCGGTTCCGGTAACTCGTCGAGAGACCGGTGCATAAGAAAGGTGGCGTGAGCGAGTCGAAAGATGAAAGGTGGGGTGATCCCGTCACCAGGTTCCCACGGGTTGCCGCCAAGGCAAACGAGGAGCATGACAAAAGACGAATCGGGCACGGTGCACACAAGGGAAACCATCTCATACAACCACAAGCATTCGTCCACGGTTCATCGTCTCGGGGTATACCTTCGAAGCGTTCGTTTTTGGAGGGGTTCGAGACGTCGAGGGAAGTAGTGGTACTTGGGGGTCGTGGTACACGTTCGTAGAGGGAAGTAGTCCTTCCATTCGTAGTCGTTCATGTTATCGAAGAGGTACTTGTCGCGGCATCGGACGTAGTGGTACTTGACGCGTCACATCATGTAGTCGTACACGGGGTCGACGGTAGAGGTACTTGTCGCATCCACCAAGTGTAGGCGTACTCGTTTCATCTCGGAGAGGTACTTGACGGATCCAGTCGTCGCGGTACTTGGGGTCTCAGGTCTTGGCGACGGTAGACGTTCACGTTACGTAGATGTACACATTTCCGTAGAGGTACTTGACGAAATCTACAATGGTGGAACTTGGTGCTGCTCCCTTTTCAGTAGTCGTTGAACTTGGCATCAACCATGACATCAAGTGGAGGTGCATGAAAACAGCAGGGCGTCAAGGGGCGGCACGGGAACAGGATGTCGAGGCCATGGCGCCAGCGAGGTGGCGGAGGTGCAGGGGAGAAGGACGGCGCGGCGCGGCGCTTGTCGGAGATGGCCGCTCCGGCGCGGGAGGACAGTGATGCAGCAAGGCTGCGGCGGGGACGCGGCAAGGCCGACCCGCGGCTGGAGGCGACAGCGCTCCTACCTGGCCGAGGCTGCTCGGGGAGGCTCCTCCCCTCGGCGAGCCAGGCGAGGTGGCGGGCGGTGCTGGAGGGGCGCATCCATGGCGCTCGGGGAGGCGCAACGCAGGAGGGGGAAGGTGGTCGTCGCGAGGTGGTGGAGCCGCGTGGCTCGGCGACGGAAGGAGGAGGGATGGCGGCGGTAGAGAGCTCCAGCGGCGGAGGCTGGCCGCGGAGACGAGGCGCGGGCGCGGCGAGCCTGGCGGCTCAGGTGCGAGGAGGAGAAGGAACGAGGCAGAGGAGGGAGCGACAGGGGAGAGATCGAGGCGCTCGGGAGGACGAGGGAGAGGCTCGGGCAGAGGGAAGCGAGAGAAGGGAGAGACGCTGAGGCCTGGCGACGCGAGCGAGGGAAGAGGAGGACGAGCGGTCAGGCTAGGGTTAGAAGGGGCGCTGGAGGAGGCGATGGGCCTGGCCTGGAGGCTGGCCTGGGCCTGGGGAACGACGAGAGGAAGCTGGGCCTCTCTGCCTCCTCTCTTCCTGGCACACTTTTCCCATTAAAAAAACAGAACAAAAGAGAGAAAGGCCCAGGGAGTTTGGAGAGGGTTTTGGCTGAGATAAAAAATATCCCTAGAAACCTGGAATTGTGGGATATTTTAATAAAATGCTTTGGCAATTTTTAGAGACTACAAATTTATGTGAGTTCGGAAATAACTCAAACTTGCTTAATCCTTTAGGCCAACCAAAGCACTTCCAAAAGACATGAAAATTGGAGGAGGTGGTTTTTGGCATGATCTAAAATTTAAAGGAAGCTATTGAACATTTTGAACAGGGAGAATGCCACTTGTGAATAAAAGGTAGAAAGAAGAAGAGGAAGATGATCAAGCATGGTTGTGGGAGTCAAAAATTTGGAGTGAAACAGACATGGGGAAAATTATGCAAGTGTGTGATGGTTGCTTCCAACAAATGGAATAATTATTTATAATAGCTCCATAATATTAGGAGGGTATGTTATAAAGAGAAGTCATCCTTCCCTCGATTTAAATAGATCAAACGATCTATGCAATTTATTTAGTTTAGTTGCAGAAATTAAAGACATGATGGAATGATGACATGATGCAAAGCAAAATAAATAACACAAGCACAAATGAAACACACGGGAGAACCCGGAACATCTGGAATCTTCTGGGACGTCGGTCTTCGGGCGTCACAACTCTCCCACACTAACAGAGGATCTCGACCCGAGATCCTAGAGATGGCACCGGGTAAAACGGAAAAGGAAGAGGTAAAACAAATTTGCTTCTTTGACAAAAGAGTGAAACCAAAGAACCTTGAGAGGTTGAACAATCTTGAAAGAAAGAATACAATGGAGATGAACGAAGTTAAGAGCACTCCGGTAAAATGAGGAACAAGGAACACCACGAGAACCTTGCAGGTTGAAAGACATGAAACAAGAGCTCACGGATGACGAAAGAATTTCAAAACCACTCTAGTTAACCAAGATTGAGAAGGAATAAGAACGAAATAATTTGGATAGCACTCCGTCTGAAAATGGAAGGAATTAACAAGAACTTGAGAAGATGGACGATCTTGATGAAATCGACAGCATATTGCCTCTGAAACAACCGAAAGAATGGCACAATGGGTAAGAAGGATTCAGACAGCACTCCGGTTGAAAAGATAGGAAAACATTGATAAGATGAGAGAATTAGAATGGAGGTCACGACACTCCTGTTAAATAGACAAGCAAGGGAAGAATATGATCTTGATATGACAAGATGATGGGACGAAGAGAGCAATATTACAATGCCTCCGGAATGAAAGAATAGAATATAGATCCATGAAAGAAATGAACGGAGAAAAAAATATGACAACTTCTCTCAAAATTGAATTCGAAAGAGCATCCTTACGAAGAAGGGTTGAACGGAGTTGTTGGAAAAATCAACAACGAAAAGAATAAGCTCGTTGTGGCTTATGGAAAACATCTCAAAATTATGAGGTGACAACCAGCCACTAATGGAAACGAATTGCTTGGATTGAGATTAACAAGGAGACGAAAAACTTATTTCACCGGAAGGATAAATGAAGAACTTGGGTCATTTATAGGCACCGCGATAGCAACAATCTTTAGGGAAAGCTTTTAGGTGAAATACAACCCAAGATTACTCCAAGAGATAAAAATGAGGGGTTGAAAGGATCTCCTAAGAGAAAGAAATGATGGTTTTAAATATCACATTCTTGATAACTCGTGAATCATGAAACATGAAGGAATTATCAAGAATGACATAACACCACCTCAAAAGATAAGGGAGCAAGAATTGCACTTGGAAAGCATGATGAAGAATGCTTGAGCTCCAACAAGAATCTTGATGAAGACTTCAAGGATGAATTAAATCTTGATGAACCACCATGAAAACTCCGGTAATGAAAGCATGAGAAGTGAAAGATGAAAAGAATAAGATTCAAGGCCTGCGATGAATTAGATGGAGGTTTGAAATGATATAATTGAAATAGCTTGGAGCTCCGGAAAACAAGATGAACAACTTAGAACCGAGAATATGATATGATGAACAAGCTCCGAAGGAAGGGATTAATCACTTCGAGGAAATAAGAATAAGATTTACAGTATGCTTATCCTTCATCAAATTAAATTGATGACAAGCAATGGATTTGGCCGACTACTTATTCTTCTTGAAAGGATTGGAGAGAGATATTGCCAAACTTGAGAATAATCTTGAATGACTCACCGGTAGGATTATGAAAAGAACAAATGAATTAATACGATAACAACGGAAGAGTAATCTTGAATGAACCACCGTAAAAATATGGAGACGAACGAAGAGACATCAATTAAGAATAGTTAGAGGACGAAGTTGAAAACTGAGATCGAAGAAATCTTCTGAAATGATGGCCTTCGGAGGATCACAATGGAAATAATTCATGCAATGCTTCGGATGGTTATAAAAAGATTCCTCGTGATCGAAACAATAATGAGGATGGCATGAAGCTAGAACCACGAATCTTCAAGAGAACGGGCCAAGATTTAAGAGAAACACTTCTCCGGTATTCACAATCTGAGAAGACGATGAGATACACCACCATGAATTGTATAGGCACTCCGTAATGAAGAATTAAAAGGTTGAACCAATGATGAAAGAATTTGAAAGCGATCTTGGAGGATAGATTTGACCGATGAGAAATCCATTATTACGCCAAACTTGAAAAGAATTTTAGAATAACTCCGGAAAATAGAAGAATCAGGTAAGATCCTGGAAAAAGACCTGTGGGTTAGGTCCCACTAAAGAAATCACCGTTGAAAAAGATTGCTTAAGAGATATTGCACCGGTTGAATTAAATGGCTTGAGTAAGATAACAATCCTCAAAATAGCTTGAAAGGATTAAGAATGGAAACGCGGATCATCTGAGATATCTTCAACACTCCGGATAAGAATAAAGATATGTGAAGAAATAAGAGAGCCTTCGGATAAGAAATTCCCACATTGGAAAACATGTGAAAGAAGAGGCACATATATGATCAATACAGAAGCATGGATTTAGTCCACCGGAGAAGAATACGGCAATTAAGAATGATGAACTTGAAACTCTTGAGAATCTTCACGATAAACCACCGGATAAGAACATTGAAGGAAAAGAATGAAGAAATATCACATGAATAAAATGGATATTTCATTTGAGAATTTCTGGCTCCGAGAAGAAGAAGGGTGGGAGGGTGGGGAAAACCAAAGACAATTTGGGACGAATGAAACAGACAAATCGTCAGATTTCTCAACGGCGTCCGTATGGAATAACTTGAAGAGAAGGCACACCGGTTGAGAAGAATTAACATGAAGATCTCGATGGTCAAGAAGAATTAGCACTCCCATAGAAATATGAGAACACCGATTAGGAAAGGTATGGAATCAACATTTGACATCGAAGCAACTCGAATACCAGAATCAAAACGAAACAAAGGATAGATATGTTGCAACATAATCTTCACAATATCATTCGAACAGAGAATTGAACGAATGAATTCCGTAGGTACAACAACTTGTCGAGAAGCCACTAGGGAGAACAAAAGATAAATAAAAACAACAAGGAGCAGATAGAACAAATACAAGATAGAAGCTTCGTTCCACATATTCGTGCTGAAAGCTCATGGAACGTGTTACAAAAGGGTTTTGCAATCACCGGATCAGCATAGCCAAGGACCCTTTAAGATGCAACTCCCGATCGGAACAACGCCCATAAAACCACTTCACTCAATGTTGAACCCCGAACTCCATATCATGCATTCGTTGGAAGAATGCCTACGAGCTACTAGATGAACCCACCTATTAATTTCCGAAAGTTTCCAGTTATGCAATCAGGTGTTGGGGATACAGGGGAAGCACCGCGCACTCAACTCTAATCCTACATCCAGCTGTATCCATCCTTCAACACATAACCAGTTATTTCCGGAAACCGTTTACCTCGGACCTTCGAAACGCATCTACTATACAAGCTATGGCAATACTCCCGAACTACCTCCCCAGTACTGGGTGATGTCGGAGTTATCTTGCCACTAACCGCATAGGAGAGTTTTCGATGTCGGCCGTCTTAAGTATTCCAGAACTGATGCGATATATTTCTGACGACAACACCTCGGAGCTCAACTCCCCGGGACACTGCCACAACCCCTAAATGACAGGAGGCATCGAGAACAATGTTCTCGTCACAAAGACATCGGAACAATCCAAACAATACTCGCGTGATGCTAAAAAATATTTGGTGCATTTTTGAGAGTAGGAGAGATAAAAGTAATCGTCAGGAGTCCTCACCAGAGTGAAAAGAGATGAGGAGCAAAAGAAATCCTACTCTCCGATATATATATAGGACTCAAAACATTTTAAATGTGTGCCTAGACTCAACCGTCAACGATTCGATCAATCAGTGGGGGCTTCAAGGTCGGAGAAGGCTCTTATTACCAACTTGTAATGCCCAAGATGGGACTATACCTCCTACGTGTCGAGGCACGACTTAAAGGTATAAGCCCATTCTGGAATGATCTCATGTTTGGTATCTTTGCACGACTCATGTAAAAATAAGGATGAAATTGCAAAAGGATAGTTGGCTTACACTCGCCACGTCACACAATACATTACATAAGCAAATCATCATTCAAAACATCACAACCCGACTACGGGCGAAGTTCCAAAAGAAAGATACCAAAAACATAAAGCCACAGGTCCGAATCGCCCCTAGTAGAAACCACTACTGATCGTCGAAAACGTCACAAGCATATGGCCACTCTCTTCATCGAGCTCCCAGTGAAGTACTGATCCATCTCCTGCATCATTCTCGACTGAACCTGCATCTGGTGTTGTAGTATCTGTGAGCCACGAGGACTCAGCAATCCCATAACCATGGGTATCAAGACTAGCAAAGCTTTATGGGTAGGAAGAGGTAAAGTGGTGAGGTTGCAGCAGCGGCTAAGCATATGGTGGCTAGCTTACGAGTACAAGAATAAGATGAGCATCTACGCAAACGGTCGCAAACTAGTAGTGATCGCTAAAGATCCTGAACTACCTACGAGTCAAACATAACCCCACCGTGTTCTCTTCTCAAAGTGAAAAGAGACAGTCACGGTTACTCACACAGTTGTGTGTTTTACTTCGGATCCTCTGTCAAGTTTCCTACAACCGGACATTAACAAATTCCAATCTGCCACATAGCCGCGGGCACGGCTTTCGAAAGATCATAACCCTGCAGGGGTGTCCCAACTTAGCCCATCACAAGCGCTCACGATTAGCTGAAGTGATAAATATAATATCATCACCCCTTATCTTAGGGAAAACCGATCAGGCTCGGCATCCCGGTGCACAAGACATTTCGACAATGGTAAAACAAGTACAGCAAGACCTCCCGGCGTGCCGACACCCTGATAGTAGCCGCACGTATCTCGTCACAGGCCACGTCCGGATGGGTGATCCTACACGTAAAACCAATCCTCGAGTTTCTTCGTGGTGGCCCCGCATAACCCCCGTTTGGGACCAACACCATCAGCACTGGCCCCCCTGCTATGTAGAAAAGAATCCCGAGGGCGCGACCCCCTATGCAATTTTAATTAATTAATTATGTTGTTATTATGAGGCAAATTAAAACCAATGTTGGGCCTTGCTGGAGGAGTTTTATTCAAAGTCGAAGTGTCAAGGGGTCCCCATATACCCATCGTGTAAGGAACGCAAAATCAAGGAACATAATGCCGGTTTATCGGCGCCTAAGCTGGCATGAGTGGAACAAAACACCGAGCAAAAGGCCAAGCCTTCCACCCATGCCCAGTATATAGGTGTGTTAATAATAATAATAGATATTGTGATATTCCAACAACAAATTCCACCTGGAACGATCTTCATCTTCACCTGCAACTAACAACGCTATAAGAGGGGCTGAGCAAGCGGGTAACATAGCCAAACAGTGGTTTTGCTAGGAAGGTGTCAAAAGGTTAGAGGTTTCATGGCAACAAGGAGAGGCTGACATAAAAGATGGGTAGCGCGACATGTAACGATAGCATCGAGACAACTAAGCATGGCAATGTAGTAAAGGTATCCAAGGGTATGATCATCTTGCCTGGGATTCCGCAAGGAAGAAGAATGGGTCCACGAAGTAGTCGAATAGAACCTCACAACTCCGGAACGAACCCGAAGCTAACGAGGGAAGCAAACCGGAAAGAAACAAGCAACACGGTAAACACACCACACGAGACATGACAATGTGCTCAAACAAGTATGATGCAACACAAGTCTACATAGGAAGCACAACAAGTCTATACAGGAAGCACAACATGGCAAGGTAGGAAGCACAGAAAAACAACACAAGTCTATATGATGCAATACATGGCAAGGTATGACGCATGGCAAGTCTATACAGGAAGCACAACATGGCAAGGTAGGAAGCACAGTAAAATAACACAAGTCTATATGATGCAATACATGGCAAGGTATGATGCATGACAAGTCTATACAGGAAGCATTACATGGCAAGGTATGATGCATGACAAGTCTATACAGGAAGCATTACATGGCAAGGTATGATGCATGACAAGTCTATACAGGAAGCATTACATGGCAAGGTAGGAAGCACAGAAAAACAACACAAGCAACATGTCAATATGCAATACATGGCAAGGTATGATGCATAAAAAAACTACACTATTTAGGCATTTTAAATGAGGCCGGAAATAACAACAACAATTCCGGGAAAACCCCCATATGCATGTTTAGCAATTTTAAGCAACAACAATTCACACATTTTAATGTTGTTAACATGATGCGGATGACATGATCAAGTTTTTATGCAACTTTTAGTAAAAGTTAACATGAAGAGATATGAAGTATTTGTCACCGTGGTGGAAAGAAAAGGGGCCACGGCGACGAATCCGAAATGATGCCACACAACATATCGGTTCCGGTAACTCGTCGAGAGACCGGTGCATAAGAAAGGTGGCGTGAGCGAGTCGAAAGATGAAAGGTGGGGTGATCCCGTCACCGGGTTCCCATGGGTTGCCGCCAAGGCAAACGAGAGCATGACAAAAGACGAATCGGGCACGGTGCACACAAGGGAAAACATCTCATACAACCACAAGCATTCTTCCACAGTTCATCGTCTTGGGGTATACCTTCGAAGCATTCGTTTTCGGAGGGGTTCGAGACGTCGAGGGAAGTAGTGGTACTCGCGGGTCGTGGTACACGTTCGTAGAGGGAAGTAGTCGTTCCGTTCGTAGTCGTTCATGTTATCGAAGAGGTACTTGTCGCGGCATGGGACGTAGTGGTACTTGACGCGTCACATCATGTAGTCGTACACGGGGTCGACGGTAGAGGTACTTGTCGCATCCACCAAGTGTAGGCGTACTCATTTCATCTCGGAGAGGTACTTGACGGATCCAGTCGTCGCGGTACTTGGGGTCTCGGGTCTTGGCGACGGTAGACGTTCACGTTACGTAGATGTACACATTTCCGTAGAGGTACTTGATGAAATCTGCAACGGTGGAACTTGGTGCTGCTCCCTTTTCAGTAGTCGTTGAACTTGGCATCAACCGTGACAGCAAGCGGAGGTGCATGAAAACAACAGGGCGTCAAGGGGCGGCACGGGAACAGGAGGTCGAGGCCATGGCGCCAGCGAGGTGGCGGAGGTGCAGGGGAGAAGGACGGCGCGGCGCGGCGCTTGTCGGAGATGGCCGCTCCGGCGCGGGAGGACGGTGATGCAGCAAGGCTGCGGCAGGAACGCGGCAAGGCCGGTCCGCGGCTGGAGGCGGTAGCGCTCCTGCCTGGCCGAGGCTGCTCGGGGAGGCTCCTCCCCTCGGTGAGCCAGGCGAGGTGGCGGGCGGCGCTGGAGGGGCGCGTCCATGGCGCTCGGGGAGGCGCAACACAGGAGGGGGAAGGTGGCCGGCGCGAGGTGGTGGAGCCTTGCGGCTCGGCGACGGAAGGAGGAGGGATGGCGGCGGTAGAGAGCTCCAGCGGCGGAGACTGGCCGCGGAGACGAGGCGCAGGCGTGGCCAGCCTGGCGGCTCTGGGAGTTTGGAGAGGGTTTTGGCTGAGATAAAAAATACCCCTAGAAACCTGGAATTTTGGGATATTTTAATAAAATGCTTTGGCAATTTTTAGAGACTACAAATTTATGCGAGTTCGGAAATAACTCAAACTTGCATAATTCTTTAGGCCAACCAAAGCACTTCCAAAAGACATAAAATTGGAGGAGGTGGTTTTTGGCATGATCTAAAATTTAAAGGAAGCTATTGAACATTTTGAACAGGGAGAATGCCACTTGCGAATAAAAGGTAGAAAGAAGAAGAGGAAGATGATCAAGTATGGTTGTGGGAGTCAAAAACTTGGAGTGAAACAGACATGGGGAAAATTATGCAAGTGTGTGATGGTTGCTTCCAACAAATGGAATAATTATTTATAATAGCTCCATAATATTAGGAGGGTATGTTATAAAGAGAAGTCATCCTTCCCTCGATTTAAATAGATCAAACAATCTTTGCAATTTATTTAGTTTAGTTGCAGAAATTAAAGACATGATGGCATGATGACATGATGCAAAGCAAAATAAATAACACAAGCACAAATGAAACACACGGGAGAACCCGAAACATCTGGAATCTTCTGGGACGTCGGTCTTCGGGCGTCACAAGCTGGGCCGCATTGATGGGCCGCATGAAGAAGAAGTAGAAGGACCTCCCCCGTATTCGTTCAGGACTCCTATGTACGTAGAAAGGCAGGTGTAGCGTTGTATGTATCAATTTATCCCTCCCCAAGTCACCCTTGTAACCCTAGGTCCCATCCGGTGTGTATATAAGCCGAGGGGTTTAGTCTGTAGAGGGGATCATCTTACAATATCCTCTTAGGCTAGACCTAGGGTTTAGCCATTACGATCTCGAGGTAGATCAACTCTTGTACACATATTCATACATACTAATATAGCAGGAAGTAGGGATTTACCTCGATCGAGAGGGCCTGAACCTGGGTAAACATCGTCTCCCCAGCCTCCTGTTACCACCGATCCTCTAGACGCATAGCTTGGGCCCCCCTACCCGAGACCTGCCAGTTTTGACACCGACAATGGTGCTTTCATTGAGAGCTCCGCTGTGCGCTCGCCATGAGCGATCGATGGCGCGTCTCGTCATCGATGACGGGATCACCCTCAGAAATAACCTGGCTATCGTCGAGGTCCTCCAGCTCGGCGGGTTCACTGTATGCGCCCGCATGGCCTCTGGACCGGCCACACTCCCTGCGGCCATCGAGCATCACCTTTATGCTGATTCCGGCTACTCTGATGACACGACTTTGGAAGAAATCTTGCCAATAAATGAGCTGTTGGATCGCATCGCCGCCCTGGGGCTTTCATCGCCAGGAGATCAAATAAGACTTAAATCCGTCCATGACGAGATCGGCCCTTCTCCAATCACTCATCTGGTAGTAGCAGTGGAGGACGGAGCCATATAGAATCCTCCTCTACAGACGGAGACCGCAACAGTCCGGATCTCTGAACCCATCGAGCCGAACACCTCCCCGTCAGGAGGCGCACTATGTTCTTCGAGCTCTGGGACCGAGGTCGGACCCAAAGGGCAATTAGATCCCATCGAAACCGGATTGTCACCATCGAGGGTTGTTAAAACCCCGAATACCACTCAGGGTTGGGATTCAAAATTTCCAACACCCACCCACACTAGGAAAAACTTTTCAAGTAAATCCGGAATCTCGGACATAGATGACCTCGCGAACATACAACAGTAGCCCGAGGAAACGGTCAACCACTTCTAGGCCAGATTCCTACTTGTTAAAAACAAGGCCAGGGACCGCTGCGACGACAAAGTGGTTTCTCTATTTCACCGCAATTGCACGAACGAGGGAGTCTTGAACGCCCTCAACCGACATCGTGTTCTGAGTTTCACAGAATTATCGTAGTTAGTACGGAAGTACTGCACAATGGAAAATACTTGGAAAGCCCAGAATACACCTCTAGAACAGTCCATATCCGGACAGTACATCACCAAAGCTAAACGGACTTACCCTAGTTGGTCATCCCATAGCATTCCTATTGGCAAGAAGAACAAGCCTCTTTTAAGGCACATGTCCGTACTGTACGAACTACTCGATACACCTTGCCAAATACACGCAACCCCGGACAATGTCCCAAACCATCTCCTTAGAGCATGTTGGGTAGTCCGGCAGGTAGCAAACAGCGGTACGGCAATTCTTGCCACCACCGCACCAATGGAGAAAGACATCTCTGTCTTCACCGTCTTCGAGACATTCCCCTCAAATAATCGTCGCAAGAGATCAAATCGCGAACTTGCCGAGGTTTATCAAATTAGCTCTGCAAGCCCATGGAGTGAAACGGCAATTAGTTTTTCCGCCGAAGATGCACCCCGAGTCCGGCCGATCCGAGCATCAGCAGCTCTTGTACTAGACTCAATGGTGGACGGCTTCCTCCTCACTAAAGTACCTATGGACGGAGGAAGCGGACTCAACCTCATATATGAGGAAACGCTTGCAAAAATACAGGTCGAGAAATCCCGCATTGAGCAATCAAACACAACCTTTAGGGGAATTATACCAAGCCGCGAGGCCAAGTGTTCGGGAAGCATTAAGCTCGATGTAGTGTTTGGCTCACCCGACAACTACAGATTGGAGGAACTACTCTTTCACGTTGTGCCCTTTCACAGCGGATACCACGCCCTTCTAGGACGGGACACTTTCTCGCGCTTTCAAGCTATACCCCATTACGGGTACATGAAGCTTAAAATGCCAGGGCCCAACGGGGTGATCATAATAATAAGTGATCCAGATAGAGCACTCTGCGCCGAGAACAAAACGACATCCTTAGCCTTAGAGGCATTATTCGAAGCTCTCGCGGCTGAAGAACTAACCACCCTACGATCAAAGGTGGATGCCGACGATGTCATCCTCGCCAAAAGATCGAAGTCTACCTCCTACAAGCCCACTGACGAAATCATCAAATTCCAAGTGCACCTAATAGACACTAATAAAACGGCATCCATCGGGGCACAGCTAGATCCGGTGGTCGACAGCACGTTACGCGCCTTCCTTCGGGAAAATTGGGATATATTCACCTGGCACCCTTCAGACATGTAGGGAATCCCACGTAGGCTGGCCGAACACAGCCTCAATATTATGAAAGGGTTCAAACCAGTCAAGCAGTCACTGCGACGATTTTTCGAACCCAAAAGACAAGCAATGGGAGAAGCGTTAGCCAAATTATTGGAAGCCGGATTCATCAGAGAAATTAAACATCCGGATTGTCTAGCCAACCTAGTCATGGTACCGAAGAAGGATAAATCCTGGCGCCTCTGTGTCGATTTCACAGACCTGAATAAGGCTTGCCCAAAGGATCCCTTTCCTTTGCCCCGCATTGACCAAATTATCGATGCAACGGCCGGACACGACTCACTATGCTTCCTAGATGCTTATTTCGGATACCATCAGATAAAGATGAAGGAATCCGATCAGGGTGCAACGACATTTGTCACCCCGTACGGCCCCTTTTGTTTCAACACTATGCCCTTCGGACTCAAAAACGATGGCGCCACATATCAACGCATGATTCAAACATGCTTGGGAAAACAAATTCGCAAAACAGTGGAGGCATATGTTGACCACATAGTCGTAAAGACCGAACACGTCGAGACCTGGGTGGATGATATCTACCTTACGTTTGCCAACCTCCGAGAATATAACATAAGGCTCAATCCGGAAAAATGTGTCTACGGCGTTCCAGCCAGAAAGCTACTAGGGCTCACCGTATCCCATAGAGGAATCGAAGCTGACCCAGCCAAAATCCAGGCCTTGTCAGAACTCAAAATACCAACCGATCTCAAGCAAGTGCAAAAACTAGCAGGCTCCGTTGCGGCTTTAAGCCGCTTCATCTCCAGGTTAGGAGAAAAAGCATTGCCACTTTACAGATTGCTACAGCGCACTGACAATTTCGAATGGACAAATGCGGCCACAACCAGATTGGAAGAAATAAAATCTCTACTAGCAAGCAACCCAATCCTAGCCGCCCCCGGTGTTGGCGAACCAATGCTGATGTACATATCAGCTACTCACCAGGTGGTGAGTGCCGTGCTCGTTGTCGAACGAGCCGAAGAGGGACATAAATTCCCCATTAAAAAGCCCGTATACTATGTATCCGAGGTTCTCACACCGTGTAAATCACGGTACACCCACTATAAAAAAATTGCCTATGCAATCTTCATGTCATCTTGGAAACTTCGGCACTACTTTCAAGAGTGTTCGATCGCAGTGGCATCTGAGGTACCACTCATTGATATTATCAATAATAAAGACGCCACGGGATGCATAGCCAAATGGGCCATTGAGCCCTTACCGTTCGAAATATCCTACTAGCCGCGCTGGACAATTAAATCCCAGGAGTTGGCCGACTTTGTCGCAGAATGGACCGAAGCCGAACTCCCAAAAGAGTACGTCTCATACTCCCATTGGAAAATGTACTTCAACGGTTCCAAAATGCTATCCGGACTGGGGGCCGGTGTAATACTGACATCTCCAACAGGGGATACGGTTCGGTACGTTTTACTGATTATGTATACGGACTCGAACAATGCGACCGAATATGAGGCCCTATTGCATGGTCTCCGACTAGCCGTATCCATGGGCATACAACGCCCCGAGGTACGCGCAGACTCAAACCTCACCATCTCCCAAATCAATGGGGATTTTGATGTGAAGGATTAAAAAATGGCAGCTTATTGCACTGCCATATTAAAAATATCGGCTCGATTTGAGGGGTTGGAATTCCATCACGTAGCCCAGGATAATAACCAGGCAGCTGACGTACTTGCACGCATGGGAGCTAAACGCGACACTGTCCCACCGAACACATTTTTGGAATGGTTGTTTAAGCCATCCGTAACATGGTAAGGCGCAAGCGGCGACACAAATATGGATCCAAACACACCCCTAGCCGAACTCAATCACGATGACATCGGAGATCCAAGCATGGAAACAACTCCTTCAGCTCATGAAATCATGGCTGTCATAGCCCCCTGGAAAGAGCCTTTCCTAGCTTACCTTAATAGGCAGGAACTCCCCGATGATCAAAATGAGGCCCGCCGCATAGTCCGGCGCTCTAAAGCCTACAAAATTCACGAAGGTGAACTGCACAAGAAAAGCACAACTGGTGTTCTCGAAAGGTGCATCTCCGAAGAGGAGGGAAGGCGAATTCTCACTGAAATACACGCTGGAATGGGCGGTCACCATGCCACGGCAATGGCGCTTGTAGGCAAAGCTTTTCGTGCTGGCTTTTACTGGCCTACTGCCCGAGCAGATGCCCAAACCTTAGTCCAACATTGCGTTGGCTGCCATCTCTTTGCAAATCAAAGTCACATGCCTCCCACCGCACTGAGAACAATCCCCATTACTTGGCCTTTTGTGGTCTGGGGGCTTGATATCATTGGACCCCTTAAAGGGGGAGTCATAAAATAAAATATTTACTGGTGATGGTAGATAATTCACTAGGTGGATCGAAGCCAAGCCAGGAAAAACAGCCGAAGCAGGGCCTGTGATAGATTTTATATCCAGCGTAGTACACCGTTATGGTGTCCCGCATAGTATTATCACAGATAATGGCTCTAATTTCACAGCTAACGAGGTAAAAAATTGGTGCGCAAAGTTGGGTATTAAACTCGATTACGCTTCCATATACCACCCTCAAACAAATGGTCAGGTCGAAAGGGCCAATGGTCTGATTATGAACGGCATTAAACCCCGACTAGTGCGCTCCCTTCGGGAGTCTGATAAACACTGGGTCAAAGATCTTGACTCCGTACTCTAGGGGCTGCGGACCACTCCCAATCGTACGACCGGATATACACCCTTTTTCATGGTGTACGACGCATAGGTTGTTCTGCCCTGCGATATTCATGACTCACCTAGAGTGCGCATGTATGAGGAAAGGGAGGCCGAGTTAGATCGGCAGGACGACCTAGATGGACTTGAAGAGGAGCGCGATACAGCGCTAGCATGTTCCGCATTTTACCAACAACAGGCTAGGCGATACTAGAGCAGAGAAGTGCGGGCCAAAACATACAACATCGGCGAACTCGTTTTACACTTCCCATAGAAGAAAAAGGACAAGCTTAAACCAAAATGGGAGGGTCCCTTCATTATTCACGAAGTACTCACCGGTGGAGCTTATCGCCTTCGCAATGCACATGACAACCGCCTTGAGCCGAACCCTTGGAACGCTGCCAGGCTCCAATGATTTTCTGGATAGTTCGGTAGCAATTTCTTCCTCTTTATAAGTTAGGTCTTGTTTTTTTACTTTCTTGTTTCTCTCCCTTTTTCTCTTTACATTTACTTGGCAAGTATTCGGCTTACCCGAACTGCCACATGACGAGTACGTCCTCACATATACCTGGGGGCTTCTTTAACGAAGCCCATCATCAATAAAGCTTCTTGCTTAAAAATGTCGCATGTTTTTACAGTTCATCCTTGCCATTATATGCGCCGATATGACTTAAGTTCTGGCCAAGCTGGGTTGCCTGGCTCCTATGCTTACCCCTACGTTTCCGATTGTTCGTCTAGGGCGTAAAGGGAGCACCTCTGCGATTGTTACAACCGAGTAATCTGGATATGTACCTCAGACTGGGTGAAGCCGAAAGCTAGCGCTCTTAAGGGAATAATTGGTCGGCGGATACACGACATATCGCATTCTAAAGCGTATCTTAACTATCACACGAGATCGCTTCCTACTATCCTTCTCAAAGGATCAAAAAGCCTAGGCCCGCATCTTCATGCACGCCGACCCAGGGAAAGGAACCCCTAACGGAACTATTCTCTCTGGAAGATGTTTCTTATGTTAAAAAGTAATATAACATAACTCCTCAAACTCAGTTTGTCTGTTCAAGCAATTATGACCGGAATGCCTGGTTTCCGAACATATCACGTGCTTTAACACAGATATAGTATTCGGAAACACTCCAGCCTTTGGGTTTATGGAGGTCGAAGCAGCTGGTCGGCCATGACAAACTTCATATAAATTCGGCCGGAGATAAGTTTGATGGTAAAATTACATTAATACATAGAATCAAATGACTATTCATTTTATATTCCCTCTATCAGGCTGTCTATCTTATAGTCCTGTTGGGAAAGCTTGGCAGCTATTTCTACTTGGTTATAGACCAAACACGGAGGAATTTCTTGTCCATCGGACCCTCGAGGTCCCACACGGGCCATGTGATTTGGATCAAGATGAGTGTAGTGCGTCTTCACCATAGCCCATGCATCTCGAGCTCCCATACGCCATGCTGATACTTTCCATAGTTCAAAGCGGAACCGAGCCCCTTTGAACAGGTCCGCCAAATCCTCCATAGACTCTGGAGGGGAGTCGCCAGGCCATAGAGCTCTGGCCACATTCTTCATGGCCTTCTTAGCCCGTTCATGGACCCTGGAAAGCTCTTGCAGCACATCACCCTCAAAACTGGATACTCCGCCTTCAGGCTGACAAGTCAATAAACCTACAGGAAAAGTTTTTATAAGAAACTTTCAAACTAAGAGACTATAAGGAGACCTAGGTATAAGAGACATACTGAACATGCCGCTTTTTAGCCTCTGGTTCTCTTCCAAGGCGCTGGAGAGTTGGGCCTTTACGCCCTTTAGCTCTTGTTCCAGCCTAATATTTTCATCCTGCGCTTGGTTCCTTTTTTCCATAGCTTGTGTTAGTGCACGCTCGCCAGCGGCTGTTTCCTCTTCGGGAAATTTCTTGTCCGCTAGGGCCGCTCTTAGCTCCCTCTCCAGTTGGTCGGTCGATCCTGTTGCTGTATTACACATTAGTATATATATCATAGTAATCAGCAGAACTGTCATAGCTTCCGGACACAATTTTTCTTACCAACAGCATCCTTTTCGGATTCCTTCAAATTTTTCAGTTCGGCGAGCTGAGTCCGGCACTCTTCGAGTTCCTTGGATAAAGAGTTATTCTTCTCTCAAATGACCTATAAAAATAGAACAATCCTCAAATCAATTGTACCAACTGCTTTAAGTCTCGGGGGCTACTGGCATGGGAACATTCAAATTAAAAACTTACTCTCATATCTTTTGAAAGGTGATGAGTGGCTCCGGCGAGTCTGTCTTGAGCGGCTCAGATATAGGCATCTGCATTAGGGCGTTAAACGCCTCCTCTGAAAAAGCAGGGTCACGCATGGCCGCTTTTCACCGCCCATGAATCATCGTGACCTCCACTTCGGAATTGGTAGCTGACACTTCATCCGAATCCTCCTAGAGAGGACAATCCGACACCGAATTAGCATTCACCCTTGATGGGCCTGATGCCGGATTGGCTGGAGCTTGGCCTGCGTCGCCTCCAGGGACAGCCCGACTTAAATTCCTCCTAAAAGGAAGAAACAATGCGGAAAGTTATAATAACAATTTCACCACCCAGTGTATGGTAAAACAAACATACCTCTTTAAAGGTCCGCTGGTATTTGTGGTCCTTTTTCGCTTCAAAGCCTCACCCGACGCGAGCGCCGCCCTCTGGGTTGGCAGTCTACGCGCAGTTCGGCGTGAGGAGCGCCGTCCCTGTTTAAGTATGATAGAATACGATGGGTAAATGCGCACTGGGAATCTTCTCGTTAGTGAGATATCCCCTAAATTACTTACACGGGAAGAAGGAATGAGGCCTGGGTAATCGGCTACTATAGCCAGCAAGGTGCCCTCACGGCAGGCCTGATAGAAGACTCCCTCTTCTAACTCTACGCCTATATCCAGGTCCTCTTCATATCCGAGGCCCGTCTTTTGGAACGGGTCCTGTGGTTGCGGGGGGCCTATAATCATCTTGGGCCATTAGCAGGCTAAACATATAGTAGCTTTCCTCCTTTAACATGTCGAGTAAAGTTCTGGGCCAGCTGGGCCAGAGAATACCATGGGCTTTTAACAGGCTAAAACTAGATTGGGCTAGTCTTGAGCAAAAAAAATCATGGGCCAATGGAGGCCGAAAGTGTGTTAGGCCCATGTTTGTCCCAAATAGAACGCGCCGTTAATAGGCCAAAATATATCTTGGGCCCTATTTGGCCCGATAAATTTATGGGCTTTAAGCATGCCGGTGACAACGCTGGTCGTAGGCCCAAAGTGTCATGTGCCATTAATAGATGGGCTTTAAGCAGGCTCCATTCAATGCGGGTTGTAATTAAGCCCAACTATTAGACCGGCCATTAACAGGCCGATAGGCCTGTTGGGCTGAAATTTATCCACGAAAACTACGGGTCGTTAAGAGGCCTAAAGTTACTTCGGAGAAGAAATAGTCCAGTTTCTCCATCGCACGTTAAATGGCCTAAAGTGAAAACGGGCCGACAACGGCCCAGGTGCACCACGGGCCACTAACAGGCCGAAACTATTACCGGGCCAAGCTGGTAAACGGGCATTTAATAGGCTGAAATACAAACCCAGCTTAGATTGGGCCCAAAAGAATAGTGGCCTGTTAACGAGCCTGATCTGATATGTGCAGTAATTTCGCCCAAAACACGACAGAGAGTGATTGGGCCTTATGTGATATGGGTCTCAATTTGATCAAAAACATGGCAGGCTGTTAACGAGCCAGCCCACTAGTGTCTGAAAATATATGGTGGGCCTTTAGTTGGGCCAGCCTTTTTACCTTCAATGGGCCACTGCTGGGCTATGCCACGTGTCGACATGTCATATGTGTTTTCCGTCCATTGTAGGGATGACATCTGTCCCAACGATGAGCTGATACGTGGATCTTCCGGCCAATGAGAATTTTACACGTGGAAAATCGCCATTGGTTGTGGCTGTTAGCGGGTTATCGGATCCAAAACCGGACCCGATAGCTTAACCGCGACCCGTTACAGTGGATGCCACGTGTCGGTTACCCTTGACGAAAGCACTTCCATGACGCGACATTTATCGTCATGGAAGTCAACACTTCTGTAATGATAATTTTGGTATTGTCATGGAACACTTCTACGACAGCACATGTATGACTATCTTGATTCAGTCATAAAATCGTCATGGATGTACATGCATGAGAGAAAACATGACCTATAGTGACAAACACATATTATCACGGAAGTGATTTTTTTGTAGTGAGAGCTCCAATCGACCGACCGATAGAGCCCCCACATGGTAGGAGTGGGGCGTGGAAACGACAGGGCTCCCCTGGTGACGGAGTCCTAGGCTAGGGGGACCTCGGGTGTCCGGATTACTCGATATGGGCCGGACTGATGGGCCGTCAAAATGAAGCAGAAGATTATCCCCCGTGTCTGGATAGGATTCCTACATGCATTGAACGACAAGTTTTGTGTCCAGGTGTAATGTTTCCTTCCTCTACAAGATGACTTTGTACAACCCTAGGTCCCTCTGGTGTGTATATAAACCGGAGGGTTTAGTCCGTAGAGGCAACCAGAAAAATCTCAGGCTAGACATCTAGGGTTTAGTCGATACGATCTCGAGGTAGATCAACTCTTTTAACCCCTATATTCATCATATTCAATCAAGCAGGAAGTAGGGTTTTACCTCCATTAAGAGGGCCCGAACCTGGGTAAGCATCGTCTCCTTGTTTTCCACGTGTTCCCATTGATCCTCAGATACACAGCTTGGGACTGCCTACCCGAGATCTGCCAGTTTTGACAGCGACATTGGTGCTTTCATTGAGAGTTCCATTTTGTTGTCGAAGGAAGGATTGATGGCTCGCTTCGTCATCAGCGACGACGCTACCCCCGGGGAGCTCTTCCTCCCCGGTCAGCTTTTCATGTTTGGCGTGCTATGTGCCAACTCGTATGACCACCTTGAGCAGGCTGACAGCTACGCCCCTGGTCATCAGATCAGGTTTGGAAGTCTGAATTACGTCGCCAATATCCGAGGAGATCTGATGTTCGGGGATTCGCGGCCATGGCTGCCGCTCCCTGCCTTCACGAAGAAGACCCTTCGGATCTATTATCAGATCCCATTCAGGGGTCGACACTCATGTCCGCTTTGGTCTTAGATCTGGGGCAGATCACCTCGTCCGAAGACGGGAGAATAAACCCCGCCGCACTCTCCCCCTTCATGGAGCTTCTAGACGGAGGCTCAGAGGTGATCATGCCGCTCACAGGCCCAGAATCAAACGAGACTCTCCCCGTCATTGGGAAGCCGGACTCGTTTCCGATCCGAGCTCCGAACTCCTCGGGTCCGCATCCTCCGGGCTTGACCAAGTGGTCATCATCGAGCCTGGTGATGTAGATCCCCAGACTCATGTCCAGCTCTCGTTCTTAAACGAGGCGCTGGACCTGCTACAATCTCTCGCCATCTCGGAGGAATCACCAAAGTATGCCCAGTTAGAACTGGGGGCTGAGATTCAGGAATTTTGCATCCTACCCACCACCCGTTATGTAGCCACTGTCGAGGACTTAACCGACATGCTAGACTATGCTTCTGAAGACATCGACGACATGGACGACGATGTTGAACCAGAACCAAGTCAAAACCCGCCCATCACCGGTTGCTGGATGACTACTTCTACATACGATGTATACATGGTGGACATGCCTGAAAAGAAGGACGGCGACGACACTAAAGATCTAGACGAGGAAAAGCCCGTTGAGGAACCACCAAAACGCCAGCGTCAGCGGCGCCGCTCTCGATCGCGCTGAGGAAGGGAAAGAAACACCGGCACCGGAGACAATGAAACTCCTAGTAACGCCGAAGACCCCGAAAACCCCACGGAATCAGCGTTAGAGCAGGAGGAAAGGAAGGAAGGTCAATTCAATCCCGAAGAGCTCGCCGATCATAATGATTCGGAAGACGGTAACTATTTACCCGTCTCCGAAGAGGATGTCAGCCTCGGTAACAAAGAATTGATCATCCCAGAGGAACCCCTCGAACAAGAACGCTTTCAGCGACGGTTTATCACCACAGCAAGAAGTCTGAAAAAGCAGCAGCAGCGGCTTAAAGCCGAACATGATACGCTCAACGACATATGGAATCAAGTGCTAGACGTGGAGGAAAGATACGACTGTGAACACCAAACAAAGAGCTATCCCAAGCGCAATCTACTACCACAATTCAATGACGAGGCCCTTGCGCCAATACCATCGAGGTACAATTAGGCCGATCAACCTAACCGACCACCACGTGGACGGGACAAAGCGGCCAATAACGCAGAACAGCAGCCCGCGCCCGTCCGCCATAAAGGCAAGGAGACAACGGCTTTGGGATACAAGTACGACCTACATCAGGACCTGGACAATAGAACTGACCAGACAAGATCAATCTATGGGTCAAGAGGACGTGCTCCCACATAGGATGACGGCTATCAAGCCTGGCACGACCAAAACAATCCAGTATGGAGTAAACACCGAACACAAATGTCATCCAAACTCCATCGCGATGTCGCCCGATATAGAGGTGCCGCACACCCTATGTACTTTACTGATGAGGTAATGCAGCACCAATTCCCGGGAGAGTCTAAACCCGTGAACATCAAGCAGTACGATGGAACGACGGATCCTGCAGTATGAATCGAAGAATTTATTCCCATATTCACATGGCTCGCGGAGATGACCTCCATGCCATCAAATATCTCCCTCTAAAGCTGAAAGGACCAGCATAGCACTGGTTGAACAACCTCCCATAGAACTCCATTTAAAGTTGGGAAGAATTAAAGGATGCTTTTCGGGCCAAGTTTCACGGCACTTATGTCCGACCACCGGATGCTCATGACCTGAGCCATATAGTCTAGCAACCCGGAAGTGAGCCCGCAAACTCTGGAATTGGTTCTTAACTAAGAAGAACCAAATCGTCGACTGTCCAGACGCCGAAGCCTTAGCAGCATTCAAACACATTGTCCATGATGAATGGCTCGCCCGACACCTTGGCCAGGAGAAGCCGAAGACCATGGCAGCATTCACTGCACTAATGACCCGGTTTTGTGCGGGCGAAGATAGCTGGTTGTCTCGTAGAAGCAACAGTACCAGCGACCCTAGCACTTCGGAGGCCAGGGATGGCAATGGTAGGATACAATGCAACAAAAACAAGCGCTAAAACAACAATGGAGAAACACAGGATACGACAGTAAACGCCGGATTCAGTGGCTCCAAATCCGGCCAGCAAAAGAAGTCGTTCAAAGGCCATCAAGACGGTCCATGCAGCTTGAACAGGATATTAGAGAGGCCTTGCCAGATTCATGGCACCCCTGACAAGCCTGCCAACCACAGTAACAAAAATTGTCGGGTTTTCAAACAGGCTAGTAAATTGAATACCGAACACAAGAAGAAAGGACCTCAAAGCGAATATGATGACGAGCCTCGCCAACCGAACACTAGGGGACAGAAACAATTTCCCCCCGAGTTGAGAACAGTGAACATGATATATGTCACTCATATCCCTAAGAGGGAGCGCAAACGCGCATTAAGGGGTGTCTACGCTGTAGAGCCTGTCGCCCCAAAATTCAATCCATGGTCGGCTTGTCCGATCACATTTGATTGCAGGGACCAACCAATCAATACCCGTCACGGAGGTTCGGCGGCCCTGGTACTCGATCCAATCATCGACGGATACCATGTCACCATAGTCTTCATGGACGGCGGCAGCAGCCTCAACCTGATATATCACGATACTGTTCGCAACATGGGGATCGACCTGTCAAGAATCAAGCCCAACAACACTATCTTTAAAGGGGTGATACCTGGCGTAGAGGCCCGCTGCACGGGCTCATTAGCACTGGAGGTAGTATTCGGCTCCCCTGAAAACTTTTGAAGCAAAGAATTGATCTTCGACATCGTCCCCTTTCAAAGTGGTTATCACGCACTGCTTGGACGAACCGCTTTCGCCTGCTTTAACGCATTCCTGCACTATGCTTATCTCAAGCTCAAAATGCTTGGACCTCGAGGCGTTATCACAGTAAATGGGAATATAGAGCGCTCCCTCCGTGCAGAGGAGCATACCGCGGCCCTGGCAGCCGAAGTTCAAGGCAACCTTATCAAGCCGAACAACTTATCGGTCATCAAGACCCAAGACACCGCTAAACATGTCCGACCCGCATTGCAATGTGGTAGGTCGGTGGAACCTGAGCTTGAGCAGCAGTTTAGCCTCCGTCAACTACCCCATAAGGTTGCGGTATACGTACCTCGCGCAAACAATTACGCACTTTAAATACCTTGGGCAGTGCCGGAGGCACACTGCGGAAAACGGTCCATAGTACGGTTTGACCCTATTCGTACCTTACATATGTCTTTGTTGGAGTTCTGGGAACGGGGGTACCCAGACTTGCCTGCCTGTGGCCCAGCGCGTGGCTCATCGAGCGGCCTGGTATGGCCCAACCTCTTCAGCAACCACACAAGACCCTCGCGAGTGGCCGAGCCTCGCGAGGCGGATGACGCAAGACCTCCTCCGGGGCAGCCTCACTAGGCTGGCTCCTGAGGAGCGGAGATATCAAGGCAAGGGGGACCTCACGAGGCCCTCGTGACGTGAGCAGTGACGACCAAGGCCAGGCGGGCACCAGCGAGCGCAGGGTGCCAGTTTCCTCTTTGGTGCTAAAGGAGCAGGCGCAGGCGAGGAGTCCCGAGGCGTCACGTAAAGGTTTCCATATCGGTGCAACAAGACAAAGGCCAGTAGGACGACAAAGCGGAGGTCATCGTGGAGCCCACGGCGGCGTCGCCACCAGAGCCTTTGGCAGGCGAAGACCACCTTTTGTCAGGATAGCTTGTACTAGCTGTCCCCCTTCAAATTTGGCCGTTGTGGGATCCCTTCCCGCTCAATATTTGGGAAGAGGATCCGGACCTCTATAAATGGGACTAGCCACCACCATAGAAGGGGATCGGATCATTGAGACTGCCCAGACACCCACAAGCTCACTCGAGCACAAGAACACCTCTCCGCAGGAGGCTGTTCTCCTCATGTACTTGTTCTTCCTCAGCCTACAAGGCAGTCCACCACACCACACTGGATTAGGGTATTACACCACAATGGTGGCCCGAACCAGTATAAACCTTGTGTCCCTTGTTCTTCGGGTCTGACGAGCTAGGCCTAGGGATCGGCGAGTGGATGAGCTAGGGCGGAAGGAGAGATATTCGTGTGCACCCCAGAGTTCGAACCACAAGTGTTTTGCCGGAACCCTAGATCCGACATTTGGCGCGCCAGGTAGGGGTGTGCCGAAACTTCCCTTCCGTCGGTCCGCGCTCGATCGTCCCACCGGTTCCATGGCCGATGCTCGCAGAGGCCGTGCTGAGTGGCGGGCTGCCCTCGCCGCCCGCGTCGCTTAGACAGCTCCTGTCGGCGGACTGCCCCGCCATTCTCCATCGCCTGCTGCCAACGCCGCCACCGACCTGGCGCGGCATGAACATCAGGCCTCGTCCATGCACCCCTCCATGTGGCGAGACGGACGCATCGCGACCCCGTCACTGACCCCAGCGGTCTCGTCGTCCCATGCTCGTCGCGGACCAGCGGACGCACAGGCTACGTTGCTCATGGCACGCGAGCTCCTGTGCTACCGCCCCGTCGACAACTTCTACAAAGAATGGCTCGACCGCATCGCCAAGCTCGTCAGCGCCACTGGGGGCTCTCCAGCGCCGTCCTTCTCGCTACCTGGTCCACCTCCCCATGCGGACGACCTGGCCCATGAAGCTCCTCTGCTACCTCCACGTCAAGGCATCATCCAAGACCCAAGGCACGTGGCCCCGCGACGTGATCACCCATGTGCGGCGCCAGTGCACAAAGAACGAAGCTGCCAAGAGATTCAGCGACCCCGCGGAGGAACACCAACGCTCACTCCACCGCCGCGTCGAGACCACGCGCCCCCCGCCACGGTGGCGCGCGAGGACCAAGGCCAAGTTCCGCCTCCCCGACAAGCTTCGGTGTTGACAGCAGGCTGCAAGGCCATCGCCCCCGAGCTGCGCAACATCAATTGGCCTGGGAAGTTCAAGCCCGACCTGCCTCCACGCTATGACGGTACCCCCGACCCTGCAGAGTTCCTACACCTCTACGAGCTGAGCATCGAAGCGTCCGGCGGCAACGAGAAGATCATGGCGAACTGGTTTCCCATGGCCCTCAAAGATGGCGCGCGCTCGTGGCTCCTGAACCTGTCCGCAGGATCGATCTCCACCTGGAGCGAGATGCGCGAGCGGTTTATCGCCAACTTCTAGAGCACCCGAGACCGCCTCCCGGCCGTGGGTGACCTGCGGCATATCAAGCAACAACCAGGATAAACCCTACAGAAGTTCATCCAGCGCTTCAAAAGTGTCCGCGTCAACATCCCATGGTCATGGACGAGGCCATCATTTCAGCATTCTTAGATGGTGTCCGCGACGTCAAGATGAAGGAGGAGCTCGCCATCCACGAAGATCTGTGCACGTCCCTGGAGCTGTTCAACCTCGCGACCAAGTGCGCTAGAGCTGAGGAGGGGCGCCTCTCCCTCGTAGAGCTCCCTGCTGCTGAACCTGAAGACAAGAAGGCCAAGAGCAAGTACGTAAAGCGCAAAGGAGTGGCAGCGCTCGTGGCTGAGCCGGAGTGAAGCGCGGCCGCGACTACCCAGATTCATCCAAGAGCAGCCGGCCATTTTGCGCCTTCCACAATGTGCATAGTCACAACACCCACGACTGTCAAGAGGTCAGGGCCCTCCGCGAAGGACACGTCAGCCAACGACTCGAGCGTAGCAACCGTGGCTACGGCTGTGGGGGAAGTCGGACCGGGGGACGCTGGGACGACCGCGGCCCCCGTTAGGAGTGGCGTGACCAACCTCGGGAGCACCGTTGGCGCGATCAGCCTCATGAGGATGCATGGAGGGACCAGCCCCGTGAGGGCGCCTGGAGGGACTAGCCTCGTGAGGACCGCCCATAGGGCAAGGATGGCCTTCCACCTCTGCCGCCACCAAGGAGGAACGAGGACCAAGACGAGGGGGCTGGGGGCTTCCAGGAGCCTCGCGCCATCGCCTGCATCTTGGGCGGAGCACAGGCCCCAGCCTTTCAGCGCCTCTTTAAGCAGTATGCATGGGAAGTAAACGCGGCTCTCCCCAAGCTCGAGGCTACGCGCCCACTCAGGTGGTCCAAGTGCCCCATCACCTTTAGTTCAGCAGACAAGGTCAAGTGCGCGGCTACGACCGGTGCCCTCCCGATGCTTTGTTTGCCCGTCATCAGCAACGCCCAAGTTACCAAGACTCTCATCGACGGCGGCGCATGGCTCAATGTCCTGTTTGTCGAGACATTCGACAGCCTCCAAGTACCGTACGATCAGTTACTGCCTACCAAGCCCTTCTCCGGAGTGACTGACGGCTCCACCACCCCCATAGGGCAGGTCTGCCTGCCTGTCACCTTCGGCAAGCGCGACGACTACCACACGGAGCTCATCGACTTCGCTCCCACATCCATCTCCCTTACAACGCCATCCTCGGGTACCCAGCCCTGGCCAAGTTGATGGCAGTGACTCACCACGGCTACAACGTCCTCAAGATGCCGGGGAGCGGCGGCGTCATCACCATCGCTTGTGAAGAGAAGGACGCAGTGTGCTCACTCGAGCGCGCTTACCAGGCAGCAGCAGTCGAGGATCCAGACAACGACAACATCATCTACCCTCTTGAGGCCGTCCCCAAGAAGAAGAAGCAGGTGCTCGCCCTGGAGCCTCATGAGGTTGCAGCACCTGGTGGTAGCACGTTAGGACCTGCACCTAGGACTGGGCCGCCTCCCTCCCTCGCATAGGAAGGCACGCCCGGTGCCCCCCTCAGGCTGGCCTCCGGGGCTCTCCTCTGGAGGGCCTCTGACTTAGCCAATGTCACGAGGGATGCACTCGGGCACCATGTGGAAGAGTGCTTCACCGGACGTTTCCATCCGGAGGCCTCAAGGCGTGAGGCACCAAGCGCTCAGGAGTTCATCAGCAAGACCATTGAAGACCTACACGTGCCAAGGGCAATGCGGGGCGAGCGCCGCCCAGCGCCTCGGAGTGCAGTTGTCGCCCCAGGCTCAGGCGACGGACTGCGCGTCTGCGTCAACGTCCCCGCACTCAACATGATCGCAACTCAGGAGCTCTACTGGCCTTCTCAGGTGGGCCGGTGCGAGGATCCCCCTCATAGCTATGTACCCATGCCCTTCGGCCTGCCGAACCAAGCGACTCAGCACCAATGCCACATGCGGGAAGTCCTGGCGACTCGCGAGGCCAGGCATCAGGAGATCCTAGCGGAGGTGGCCTCGGTTCTCCGCGAGATCTAGGAACCCCCGGAGCCTCGCGGGGAGCCGGAGCCAGGCGGCGCGCGAGGAGCAGCGTCTGCATCAAGCATCTTCAGCTACACCAACACTACTTCAGCAACTATGCCAGGTGACATTTTCCGGTTTTTGTTCAGCTGGGAGCGCCCTTCGGGATGCATCATTCCCACGTCGCACGGGTCTGTCCCTACGGCGTGTATCCTTCTGCATCTTTAGCTTGCTTTGTTGGGGGCGCCCCTCGGGCTGCATCATCCCCAGGCCACATAGGTTCGTCCTTGTGGCATGCATCTCATTTGGTGTCACTTGGTTTAGTATGTTTCCTCCTGCAATATGTCTTATGAGCATCGTCTACTCACTCATCACCTCTTCTGGTCTCCTTTGCTGCTTAATGGACTTCTGCTCATCTCGCGTCGGGGGCTACATACGTTGGCACAACGCTTGTGCTCGGGTCCGTCCCTGCAACACTAACAAACCCGAGGGACCGAGCTCTGACCCGTGGCCTGCTCCGCAAGCATCACCTCACCAGGTCCTCGGTGCCTCCGTCTTCCTGCGGAATTATCAGAAGCCCAGTGGTAGGCGCGGTCCTAAGTTGTGCTGCTACAGGCTAACCCGCAGGAGTCTCAGGAGCACGGAGACATGCGACCCTGTCGGTCTCCCCTCCTCACGTAATTCGCTTGCGCGTTAAAGGGGGGGCCTTTGACCATCGCGTCTCAGGGGCTCTTACCAACTCTCCAGCCCTCACCCCTTGGCCTTGACCACGAGATCGCGACCTGGCATACCAGCGGCGGCTGAGCTTCGCTCGAGGGTCGGGACCCGAGGACGTAGAGCATCAAGAAGGATGGGGGAAGGGGAGGCCGGCTTAGAGAGCTCAGGCATGTTTGTATGTCAAGGGGGACCCTTGGGCATCGCGACCCAAGGGCCTAACTGGTCCCGTAGCCCCTCACTCCCTGGTCTTGTCCTGGTGATCTGGTCAAGCCAGCGGCGGCTGAGGTACGCGCGGGGCCGGGCCCTGCCGACTTAGAACATCAAGGCCTAATTCCAATATTCCCTTCCCAAAGGCCGTTCATACGTCAAGGGGGACTCCTGAGCATCGCGACTTAGGAGCCTAACTGGTCACGTAGCCCCTCACCCCTTGGTCCCGTCCTGGTGATTTGGACGATCCAACGATAGCTGAGGTACGCACGGGACCGGGCTCTGCCAACGCAGAACTCTAGGGCCAGCTGGGAGGAAATCGCGAAATCTCAGCCACGCGACATCGGAAGCGAGCCAGGCGTGCCACTTAAGGAATCACCTCATGCTCATCAAGATAAGTCATGAACCCTTTTAGTGCCCCATCCTCACTCGAAGAACGGGATTCAGCAGTCACGCGTCGGCAATGCCACCTCGCTTTTTAGCCTCCGGAAGCCGCTTGCATGCCAAGGGGGACCTCTTGAGCATCGCGCCTCAGGAGCTCTTGCCGGACCTCGGGCTGCTCACCTCCTGGCCTTGACCATGGCATCGCAACCTGGGATACCAGCGACGGCCGCAGCTTGCCTTGAGACTGGGGCCTGCCGACGTAGAGCACTATGCTACTGAAAGGGTAAAAAGGGGCGATATTGCCGAAAAGGGGCTTGCAAACAGGGTCTACTAGCAAGGATAATAAGATAGGAGCAAAAGCATTACAATTTCTTTACATACCCTCATGGGGTTGGCCTTGAATCCTCGCAGGGAACGCCACAAAGGGATTTCGGGAGGTCCTAACTACGGCCACCATCGTCGACGCCATCACCAACAGTGGGCCACGATGTCCCACCTCCGACCTCGCGCAGATCACCACCGACGACGTGCTCGCGAGCCCGACGCGCTTTGGGCGCGCCGCGAGCTTGGGGGCACGTAGCTATCGTCGCTCGTCTCCGGAGACTAGTCGGACTCAGGAGAGCTGCTGGACTCCCGGAGGCCATCACTACTGCTGGACGAGCTGGGGGCAGTGTCGATGGCTGGCATGGCGCCAGCCGCCGGGTCATCCAACCGATCCCCTCCAGGGCAGCAATCCAGGCGGCGTCCCTCCTCGTCGAAGGCCTTGAAGAGCAGGCGCCATCATACTCGAAGTAGATGGCGAGGGCGCCTTCCGCACAGCAGACGCGGGCGACCTCGCCCCATCCGCTGGTCATGAAGACCTTACCCGGGGAGACGACCTCAACCTCAGCCCCCGTCGCCGTGGCCCGGCACTCGATGTGCTGCAACCACAGCTCGAGCGGCCCCCTTGGCGGCATCTCCGCGGCAAAGAATGACGGGAAGCGTATCTAGGATTTAGGAGGCATCGCCGCCCACACCACGAACTCGCGCAAGGAGCCTCGAGCGTGTGTTCATGGACGGCGGCGTGCGCCACGACGGCGTGATCGACGCGGCCAGGGCGCGGGCGGCACTGGGCGCTGCCTTCCCCTCTGTGACCTGGTGCCCTGTCATACATGGGCAACGAGTAGCCAGGGGGAGGCCGCTCGTGCCAAGGCCTCGTCACTTCCGGCCTCGTGGCGGCGCCGTGAGGACGAAATGGTCTTTTCTTCTGTGGGAGCACTTCTGGATCCTCACGAGGAGTCTTCCCCTTCTCAGCGGCAGAAAATCGCCAAATCGGCGCCATGAGTGGCTCGGCCAGGCGAGGGGCAAGGAAGAAGAAGAAGCGAGAGGAACAAAGGGATAAAATGGGAAGTAAGGACTCCGCCTACCGCCTTATTTATTGCCAGGAGAAGGGCAACCGCCGCCGTCCATAATCGAAGGTAATGATGGTCTTTTGTGCATGTAGGGAATTTTCAAGTCGCACTGTCGCCGAGGCTGCGTGGGGAAGTGGAGACGCCCACGTCCCATCAATCACCACGTGTCTATCAAGGCCACGGGCTTTTGGGGCCCGTGGCGCTCCGCGCTTGACCCTTGGCTTCGCCGCGAAGCAAAGCCCGAGCGCACCTTGGGCTCGGGGGCTACTGTCGGCGTTCTGGGAACGGGGGTACCCAGACTTGCCTACCTGCGGCCCAAGGCGTAGCTCATCCAGCGGCCTGGTATGACCCAACCTCTTCAGCAACCACTCAAGACCCTCGTGAGGGGCCGATCCTGGTGAGGCGGACGACGCAAGACCTCCTCTGGGGCAGCCTCACTAGGCTGGCTCCTGAGGAGCGGAGATATCAAGGCAAGGGGAATCTCACGAGGCCATCGTGACGTGAGAAGTGACGACCAAGGCCAGACGGGCGCCAGCGGGTGCAGGGTGCCAGTTTCCTCTTTGGTGCTAAAGGAGCAGGCGCAGGCGAGGTGTCCCGAGGCGTCAGGAAAAGGTTTCCATATCAGTGCAACAAGACCAAGACCAGCAGGACGGCAGAGCGGAGGTCATCGCGGAGCCCACGGCGGCGTCACCACCAGAGCCTTTGGCAGGCAAAGACCACCTTTTGTCAGGATAGCTTGTACTAGCTGCCCCCTTCAAATTTGGCCGTTGTGGGATCCCTTCCCACTCAATATTTGGGAAGAGGACCCGGGCCTCTATAAATAGGACTAGCCACCACCATAGAAGGGGATCAGATCATTGAGATCGCCCAGACACCCACAAGCTCACTCGAGCACAAGAACACCTCTCTTCAGGAGGCTCTTCTCCCCATGTACTAGTTCTTCCTCAGCCTACAAGGAAATCCACCACACCACACTGGATTAGAGTATTACACCACAACGGTGGCCCGAACCAGTATAAACCTTGTGTCCCTTGTTCTTCGGGTCTGACGAGCTAGGCCTAGGGATCGGCGAGTAGACGAGCTAGGACGGAAGGAGAGATCTTCGTGCGCACCCCAGAGTTCGAACCACAAGGGTTTTGCTGGAACCCTAGAGCCAAAAACCGAATGTCATGATAAGCGAGAACTGGTCGGCGATTTTCCGACTTAGTACTACACTATAGATCGTTAGCGATCTACCCCATGTTATATGTGGGCCTGGTCTTCGCCCACCCGCGTGAAAGAGGCACCGTAATCCGGATAACCGCACACGCACAAGGGGATAGTACTTAGCCTCGCAGTCAAACTCCTATGGCCAAGTGAAAGTAATAAAGCCGCACAGTCTGATTGCCTGGTTCACCCCGCGGACACCTCCTTTATGGACCAAGACGTTGAATAAAGTGTGGTCACACGTCATGCCGGACACCCCTCTAGCATGAACTACTCTGAAACCTCTCTGGCATGTGCGGTTGCCGCCCATAGGGAAGCCTGTTTCAATAAACGGCACAGTATGTTATAATCCTGAATACTATGTAGATCCTCTTTCTGGTTTCTTTCAAACCGGATAAAGAATCAAGGGCTACTGTCCGTACGCAGGTTTTATATCCTACACAAATGAAATATTAAGTTCTCTGTAGAGTATTATGTCGCATACCCCAAAACCTGTTAGTAGGCTGTGGAAGGCTTCATTTAGTCCGCTCTTAGTAGACTGAATCTTCCCCACAACCGCATCCATCAGAGTGCGGTGGTCCACTACGATGGAATCACTATGCAGTGCTTCCTCGAGAGCGTTGGGCGCCCCGGGTTAACGGAGGCCGCCGCTGGAGCTGGTGCTCCTCCCCCTTTCACAGGGGAATGTTTACTTGATTCCGAAGCCGTACTGGCTGCCGAAATGGTGTTCAGCCGGAGCCCGGATTGCGTGGGCTCCCCGCCGTCAGTTGCCTTGGGAACTGTTTCCCTTTGGTCTTCGGCGATCAAGGTGTTGACCTCGGTCGCTCTCTTGTCAGCCCCGCTCACCCCCTCTTGGGCAGGGGATGTCCGCAGGGACGACACCTCGGTGTCCCACATGACGGTTGGCGAGGGGGCTCGCAGCGGCGTCTCGCTCTCCGCCATCTTGGCTGGCAGAGAGTTCCCCTCGGATGATGGTGTATCGGGAAGTGTGCAGGGAGGGCTGAAAAAACAACGAACAAGAGAACTTATACAATGGCAGCAAGTAGGCCAAAGACGACAGTAAGTTTCCGAATACTTACGATGTGACCGGGGGCTTAATCCCGAGCTGTCTTTGGGAGACAGCTTCGGATCCTGAATCCAAACTGTCTGGGAGGTTCAGTTTCCTCCTCTTGGGTGCCCCCTCCTCCGTGTCTTCGGGGGCCGCCCTCTTCTTCTTCCTCCCCTTAACGGGGGATTCGCTTTTCATCTCCTCCTCCTCTTCCTCCTCGTCATGGGAGGAGGGGGCTTCGGTCTCTGCGGACATAGTTTCCGAAGGACCCTTGGGGTAGGGGCCGCCCTTGGCCACCTTGCCCTTCTTGTTCTTGGCCTTCTTCTCCGGCGCTTGATACGGCACCGGTACCAGCATCTCCATCAGCTTGGTTGTGGCAGTGTCCTCGGGCAGCGGAGTCGGATAGTTGATCCGCTCTGACTTTGTCGTCCAAGCCTGTATGGAACGTAAATATTCTAATTCCTATTATACTTGAAATACCTATTGGATAGAGCTTCGGCAAAGTCGTGCTTACCGCCGTAGCCGGAGTCTCACTGTCAAATCTGATGTCCTCATTCTTCTTCAGCCACTTCTTCTGGGCCTTGAAGAGTTGCTTCCAGATGTCGTCATGCATAGTGTCGAAGAAGCGCTTCAGGGTCCGTGGTTCCTCCAGATTGAACTCCCATAGGTGGGAGGCTCGGAGTTGGCATAAAAGAATGCGGCGGAAGAGCATCACTTGAATCACATTAGTGAGATTAGTGCGCTCCGCTAGTATATCGGAGATGCGGTTTTGAAGCATCTTCACCTCCGATTTTGACCCCCACTCCAGGCCCTTGGTGGTCCATGAGGTGAGTCTCTCCGGAGGTCCGGATCTGAAATCGGGCGTGGCCGCCTAGTTGGCTTCGCGGGGTTCGGTGATGTAGAACCACTCCTGCTGCCATACCTTGACGGCCTCCACAAAGGCCCCTTTGTGCCAGGTGGCATTGGAGAGCTTGCTCACCATGGCTCCGCCGCAGTCCGCGTGTTGTCCATGGACCACCTTCGACTTTAGATTGAAGACCTTGAGCCATAGGCCAAAGTGTGGGGAGACGCGGAGGAAAGCCTCACACACGACTATAAAAGCCGATATGTGTACGACATAATTTGGGGCAAGATCATGGAAATCTAGCGCGTAGAAGAACAATAGGCCCCGGACAAAGGGGTGGAGGGGAAATCCAAACCCCCGAAGAAAATGAGGGATGAACACGACCCTCTCACCGGGCCCTAGAGTAGGGATCACCTGATTTTTGTCAGGAGTCCGGTGCGATATGATGTCAGAGAGATAACCTGTGCTCCAGAGATCCTTCA
The DNA here is from genome assembly GCA_902687465.1 of Secale cereale. NCBI lineage: Eukaryota > Viridiplantae > Streptophyta > Magnoliopsida > Poales > Poaceae > Secale > Secale cereale. The sequence continues at coordinate 311,381,388 of LR738715.1, read as the reverse complement.
CGTCCTTTTCAGTGTCGGTGGAGGCCTCCTACTTGCCCTTGGAACCGAATCCGGCCATTGCTGAAGAAGAAGGCGGTGGTGGAGAAGATTGGAGCTGCGGGCGCTAGAGCTAGGAGATTGGGAAGCAGAGGCTAGAGGAAAGCGTGAGGAAAAAGGAGGGGTCTTTATCCTTTTATAGACGGTATAAATACCAAACGCCCCCACTCTGGCCATGAAGCTCGCCTGTTCCTGACAAAATCGTGCGTAAGGTGCGTTTGGGTTACCCAAACCATATTGATGAGGTCCCGTAATGGGCGGGCATGATCTCTGTTTTGACAAGACGTGCCAATGGAGACTGTGCCTCGAAACGCGAAACAAGAGGCGAGAAAACGACTCGAAATATTAAAGGGTCAAGCGTGATGTTTCGCCGAAAAGAGTTGTCAGTAAAGACACTGTACCTATTTGGATGTTTATGCCTTCGTGGCTAAGGGTTGTATTAATCATGCAGAGCCATACATAGTTCCTTTGTGCAGGGAGAAAACTTCATATGTTCGGAAGAAGGAACCCGCCTTGCAATGCCGAGGACAATATGCGTACCGCTCGTCATCGAAGACTGGTTCAGGGGCTACTGAGGGAGTCCTGGACTAGGGGGTCCTCGGGTGTGCGGATAACTCGATATGGGCCGGACTAATGGGCCGTGAAGATGAAGCAGAAGATTATCCCCCGTGTCCGGATAGGACTTCCACATGCGTAGAATGGCAGGTTTTGTGTCCGGGTGTAATGTTTCCTTCCTCGGCAAGATGACTTTGTACAACCCTAAGTCTCTCCAGTGTATATATAAACCAGAGGGTTTAGTCCATAGAGGCAATCAGAAAAATCTTAGGCTAGACATCTAGGGTTTAGCAAATACGATCTTGAGGTAGATCAACTCTTGTAACTCCTATATTCATCATATTCAATCAAGCAGGAAGTAGGGGTTTTACCTCCATTAAGAGGGCCCGAACCTACGTAAACATAGTGTCCTTGTTTTCCCCCTGTTACCATTGATCCTCAGATACACAGCTTGGGACCCCTTACCCGAGATCTGCCGGTTTCGAGAAAGATACCCGGCCTCCATCTTCTGGCTCGTGAAGTCTTTTGGTGTAAAACAATTCCTGTTTTTTTTCTCTCCAGATTTTCCTGCTCTGTAAAATTTTCATGTCAAAAGCAAAAATAATGGAAAATAAGAACTGGCCTCTCACACTGGATTGATATGTTGGTCCAAATAAATATGATATAAAATTGTGCTAACATTATGCTAAATTAATATAAATATGACATGGGACAAGCAAGATTATAGACACATTGGAAACGTATCAGAAAGGATAGCGCTTCGTCATTACAATCACAAATCACACTTAATTTGCTTTTCGCATGGTTGGCAATGTAGCACAGACTGTGGACCTCAGACAGAAGAGCACGGCGCAACTTGCAGGAGGTGCCCTCGACGTGCTATACTTGCATGCAGGAAGAGGACAATGCCGAGCATATTCTCGTGTAATGTGTCTATGCGCGGGAGGTCTCGCATACAGGCTTTGACATTTTGCAGCTCAATGTCACGACCACGAGCGGTGACGACACCTTTGTGGAGTGGTGGCTTATCTCCAGGAGAGGATTTCATGGTACAGATAGGAGGGGCTTCGACTCATTCATCATCGCAGCGGCTTGGACACTTTGAAAGCAAAGGAACGCGAGAGTCTTCAATCAACAGGAGCAGCAAAAAACTCCAGGAGGCCTAGCTAGAGGGATCATCGAGGATATCCTAGAAAGGAAAAGAGCGGGTGTGGGTGTAGGAGGCTTAGATAGATTTGTGAGAAGTTGATGTAAGGTGTCTTGTTCGATGTGGGTGTCCCGGTGATTGATGTTCGCATCGATCGTTGGCCTCTTGTAATTATCTTTGTTCCTTTCTATAAAGATATGATACGTTTTTGAAGTACTTTCGAAAAAAATAAAATATATTCAAAACTCTAAGGTCATTTCTAAGGATTACCTATAAAGAAAAGATTGAGCTCCAAAATGTGTGAGACATTGTATGCAACATCTTGTGCAAGAAAATAGTTTTCCATAAGCCGACATATGCACGTGCTAGACATATAGCCGACCTACGCCCAGGAGATTATTTTACAGGAGAGAGTACACACGAATTGTCTACTTGATGCTTGCCGGTAAACCGCATGTCGTCCAAACACCAGACTAGTTAACAGCCAGTCAATTAAACAGGAGGTAAAACAAAACAGGAAGAATCCGGACAAGGACACTGAAAAGCTAACCGAATCAACTCTCCCTTTGTCTATCTCGGCATTAAACAAACTAATCAACACCAATGATTAAGCAGGGTGAATCACTCGGTTAACAAACTGTCCTTGATCAGTTATATAAGTAGGTGACAAATATTCCCTCATACACTCACCGACTGCCGAGCCAAGCAAAGCAGCAGCCGACGAATGCTATGGCTAAAGAAGTAGAGGGAGGTGCAGAGATGGATGCATCACCGCCTCCTATTGGCCACACGATCGGAGCAGTTGGAACTCACATCAGCATCAGTAGATTAACTAGAAGACTGGGGATTCCGTCCGGCCGGCCGGCGTCGAGGGAATCTCGGTCGCCTGCCTGCTGGGGCTCGTGCGCATCGGTGCCTGCACGCTACCTCTTTGATTGAAAAGTTTGAACCTTACTTTGTCCACGAGCTCTGCACGCCACGCACACACTGACGCACGGGTGACTGTTCACGCATATGCGCGCTGCATGCGTGAGTTCCCGCAGCGCGAATCTCTGCGCAGATTGCTCCCGATTGGTTATTTTATTTTAGTTCCGAAATGGGATTCAGATTTTGGGCTGCGACGTGCCTGCATGTGCGCGGTATGCGAGCGTGCGTGACGGGTCACCAGCGTGTGCGCGCATGCACCGCACTACGGCACCGTACTCTCCTTGTGATTGCGCTCTTCTTGGCCGTCCTTTTGCCCCGTCGAGAACTCAAGACGGTGTCACGCGCCACCGTGATGCAACCGTGCCGGTGTCGTGGGCACACATGCTTGTGCACGGGCAAAGTCCCGGTGGACCTTTTGCCGTCGCGGCGGCGCTGCATTGGAGGTTAGAGCGGGGCGACCACGACGGCGAGCCGTAATGGTTTTGCTTGCCGTGTATGTGCTGGTTGGCGGAAAAAAATAATAATATACGACCGAGTCGTACCGACCCGATCATGAGACCTATTCCCGCGTGTGTCAACTGGCCGTCCGAATCTCAACGCATCGTTCTTCGCTCGACCTTCAGCCCACCTCGTTTCCCATGTCCTACGCCCGTCCTTTCAGCTTCTAAACTGATTCGTCTTTCAAAACAGAAAACTCATTTCCGTCTCTTTCATCTCGCCGGCGATGGTGTGGCAAGATGGCACCGCCCGATGACAGCAGCGAGGCACCAGATCGTGGAACATATACGGTAACCCCTCCATCTGGACATCCTCTGCCCACAACTCCAATCATGACGAGTTCAGTATACTAGTGCCCTCTTCCTATTAAATTCTTTCTTTCTGAAGATTCTTGATTGATCTCATTTTTCCATCTCGCCGGTGATGGCATAGCCCGACGACGGCATCGAGGCACCAGTTTGTGGAACATATACAATAGCCCCTGGACCGGAACCTCCTCTACCCACAGCTCCTCCACTCATGGTGAGTTCAGTATACTAGTGCATCCATCTTCCTAGGAAATGTCTTCTTTCTGAACCATCTTGATTGATCTCATTACCCTTGCAGCAATCGCCAAGGAACACAATTCCACCGAGGACGAGTAGCACACCAAGGGACGATCAAGATTTGCAAGATGAAAATAATGTTCCAAGAGTTGGAATGAACTTTCAATCTGAGGAAGAGACATACCAGTTCTACAATTTTTATGCTAAAATAAAAGGATTTAGCATAAGAAAGTGCCACCTGAAGCTTAGAGCAGATAACACTTTAAGTGCCAGATATTTAGTTTGTAGCAAGGTAGGTGTGAAGGCCATTCATCCAACGCATATACCCAAGAAAGAACAAGCTATTTCGAGGACTGGTTGCATGGCATGTGTTCAATTCAGCATTAGTCGGGAGGGTATTTGGAGTGTTCAAAAAATCATGCTCGATCACAATCATGAGCTTGTAAGTCCAGACAAGAGGCAAATGCAACAATGTGCAGGAAAAGGTACAAATCATCCAGCAAAGGAGCTGGTGTTTGTTCCATCAACAGAGGCCCCTCAGAATTTGCTTGTGCCGGTACTATACATCCACCCATAGCCATGACATTTGGAGAGTATCCATCGGTTTTTGTTCCGCCTATTCAAAGAAAATTTACAAGATTATTGCTTCAAGATGGAGATGGCACAACACCGCCGACTGCTCGTCAACTAGATTTCACCGAAGGTGCTAGTACATCAAGGTTTCGGTAGACGTTTCGGTCGTGCCCTGCTTGTTTGTAATGCTAGTTAGCTAGGCATGTCAGCTAAAGGGTGTAATTTACTTGAAGTTATCCTTTTTATTTTATAAATATGTGCTTGTGTTGGTACCTGAATTGGTGAACATGTAGTTTCTTGGCAAACCTGGAATGTTCTGTAAATGCCAAATGGTGGTATTTACTTGTTGCAATATTAATGTGAAGTTATCCTTTTATTCTGTAGCAATCTAATTTGTCGTATTTATTTTTTCTGAAAGTAATGACTAGATGCAATCTAATTTGTAACGCCGAAGAAGTACAAATGTTTTTCTCAATATTCTGGAAAGCAACAACACACAAGTTCTGTGTTTCAGGATAGGCACACTATTTTCAGAAATGGATATGCATGTCATCTTGTTAAAACAGCATATAGGCATGCTTGTTAGTAGTTTGCATTCTTGGCTGATATAGATTCTGCACACTGCACATTATTGTTATCACAAGAGCTTCAAATACCAGGAGCATTTATTTAGTGTACATCAGATTCATTTATACAACTAAAAAGCTCCACAATCTGCATCAACTATCCTATCTTGATTTGGGGACAAAGTTGTGAAAAAATGGACAAAGCATATCTAGTCAAATCCTAAGCGACAGAGGCATTCAGAGCAGCAGATTGTTGGTTCTTTTATCTTCCTTTTGTCATCTCGCTGATCGTCTTTCATCAGTTTCGACAGAACAATACGCTTTGTGCATTTTCTTCAGCTCCAATTGTCAATGAATAAGAGAATAACTTTAACACAATCATATCTAGGAGAATAAGCGGATGCAGATGAACATAGCACATAGCTATGTGCTTGTGTTGCAACCAGCAGATGAGCCGTTGATATGACAATTGGAGGCATCAGTTCATAGCTCCTCTCCTTGCATCACGTCTCTCGTGGCCATTTCCTGCGGGAATGGAGCACCAGAGCGAGGGACTTGCGCTCGAGGAGCATGCCATGGCCAGATGCGGCGAGCAGCTATAGTGGGGCCGCCGACAGGCCGTCGCCGGCGAGGATAGAGCGGGCCAAGCTTGGGTCGTATGGCGTCGACGAGCACAGCAACAGTGATGCGGCACCACAACAGCGGCGATGCAGCTTCGGCGGCTGGATTTGGGGGGCACTGGAGAGGTAGAATCATGATTTGGAAGCAGGGAAGTGGGGAACAAGAAGGGGGCTGCGTTGAGATTTGGACAGCCAATTGGCGCACGCGGGAGTGGATCTCACGATCGGGTCGGTACGACCCGGTCATATATGAGATTGTTTCTTTCCGAAGATTCTTGATTGGTCTCATTCTTCCATCTCGCCGGTGATGGCATAGCCCGACGACGACACCAAGGCACCGGATTGTGGAACATATACAATAGCCCCTGGACCGGAACCTCCTCTGCCCACAGCTCCTCCACTCATGGTGAGTTCAGTATACCAGTGCATCCCTCTTCCTAGGAAATTTCTTCTTTATGAACCATCTTGATTGATCTCATTACCCTTGCAACAATCGCCAAGGAGCACAATTCCGCCGAGGACGAGCATCACACCAATGGACGATCAAGATTTGTAAGATGAAAATAATGTTCCAAGAGTTGGGATGAACTTTCAATCAGAGGAAGAGGCATACCAGTTCTACAATTCTTATGCTAAAATAACAGGATTTAGTATAAGAAAGTGCCACCTGAAGCTTAGAGTAGATAACACTTTAAGTGTCAGATATTTAGTTTGTAGCAAGGCATGTGTGAAGGACACTCATCCAACGCATGTACCCAAGAAAAAACAAGCTATTTCGAGGTCTGATTGCATGGCACGTGTTCAATTCAGCATTAGTCGAGAGGGTATTTGGAGTGTTCAAAAAGTCATGCTCGGTCATAATCATTAGCTTGTAAGTCCAGACAAGAGGCACATGCAACAATGTGCAGGAAAAGGTATAAATCATCCAGCAAAGGAGTCGGTGTTTGTTCCATCAACAATTGGCCCTTCAGAATTTTCTTGTGCCGGTACTATACATCCACCCATAGCCATGATATTTGGAGAGTATCCATCAGTTTTTGTTCCACCTATTCATGGAAAATTTACAAGATTATTGCTTCAAGATCATGGAGATGGCACAACACCGTCGACTGCTCGTCAATTAGATTTCACCGAAGTTGCCAGTACATGAAGGTTTCGGTAGACGTTTCGGTCCTGCCCTTCTTGTTTCTAATGCTAGTTAGCTGGGCATGTCAGCTAAAGGGTGTTATTTATTTGAAGTTATCCTTTTTATTGTATAAATATGTGCTTGTGTTGGTACCTGAATTGGTGAACATGTAGTCTCTTGGCAAACCTAGAATGTTCTGTAAATGCCAAATGGTGGTATTTACTTGTTGCCATACTAATCTGAAGTTATCCTTTTATTCTCTAGCAATCTAATTTGTGGTATTTATTTTTCTGAAAGTAATGACTAGATGCAATCTAATTTGTAGCGCCGAACAAGTACAAATGTTTTTCTCAATATTCTGGAAAGCAACAACACACAAGTTTTGTGTTTCAGGATAGGCAGACTATTTTCAGAAATGGATATGCATCTCAGCTTGTTAAATCAGCATATAGGCATGCTTGTTAGTAGTTTGTATTCTTGGCTGATATAGATTCTGCACACATCACATCATTGTAATCACAAGAGCTTCAAATACCAGGAGGTTTTATTCAGTGTACATCAAATTAATTTATACAACAGAAAAGCTCCACAATCTGCATCAACTATCTTATCTTGACTTGGGGACAAAGTTCTGAAAAAATGGACAAACATATCTAGTCGAATCCTGAGCGACAGAGGCATTCAGAGCAGCAGATTGTTGGTTCTTTTGTCTTCCATTTGTTGTCTTGTTGATCGTCGTTCGTCAGTTTCGACAGAACAATACGCTTTGTGCATTTTCTTCAACTCCAATTGTCAATGAATAAGAGAATAACTTTCAGACAATCATATCTAGCAGAATAAGCGGATGCAGATGAACATAACACATAGCTATGTGCTTGTGTTGCAACCAGCAGATGAGCCATTGATATGACAATTGGCGGCATGAGGTCATAGCTCCTCTCCTTGAATCACATATGTCGTGGCCATTTCCTGCGGGAATGGAGCAGCAGAGCGAAGGACTTGCGCTCGAGGAGCATGCCATGGCCAGATGCAGCGAGCGGCTATAGCGGGGCCGCCGACGGGCTGTCGCCGGCGAGGATAGAGCGGGCCAAGCTTGGGTGGTATGGTGTTGATGAGCACAACAACGATGATGCGACACCACAACAGCGGCGATGCGGCACCGGCGGCTGGATTTGTGGGCACTGGAGAGGTAGAATCGTGATTTGGAAGCAGGGAAGTGGGGAACAAGATGGGGGCTGCGTTGAGATTCGGACGGCCAGTTGGCGCACGCGGGAGTGGGTCTCACGATCGGGTCGGTACGGCCCGATCGTATATGATTTTGCTCCGTGGTTGGCCGCGGACGAACTGTGTAACGTGCTTGGTCATGTGGCGTGGGTGCGTGAGGACAGTCGGCAACGGCATGTTCCCTCTTAAGACGTCAGCGTGGAGCCCCTTCACTATCATTGCCGCTCTGGATTTGGGCTCTCTGCGTGAAAACCTAAAGGACTGTTTGTTTTGTGAGTAACTTTGTCAAAGGTTGTCATACCTAAGTGTTCGCACACAAACATGTCATCGCGTACCTCCGACGCCAGGGGTGATGCACCGCAGCTCACACGAAAGGAGACCCGTTTGGAAGCGTGGTACACAAGCAATCCGACGGGTGCTTTTGAGGACCCGAAACCCCACACGCCCGGGTGGGACCCCGTATGGACGCGCGACGGCTATCGGCCGCCCTAGATCGACCTAATCGCCCCTAGGGCCTCGTGGATCGCCACCCTGCAACAAGAAGAACAAACGAAGAACGAGGAAGAACTAGGGTTAAGGAGAAAAGATAAAAGATAAAAAGTGGAATATGATTTGATCGATTGTGTGTTGTTCAATCGGCCATCACCTCGCATCTATTTATCAGACGGCTGTACTTCCCGTAAAAGAAAAGGAATTCAAATCATGTCCAAATCTTCACAAAATTAATCGAATTCTGATTTAGGCAAGTCTGGGACATCAATTTGGTTTTTAGGTCCCACAGGCCACAAACGACATCACATGAAGATGAGCCTAGAAGCAAATTTGACCGTTTCGACGAGACAAACAACTTTCATGTTGAACGTTTTTTGATCGGAGGCCATCTTAAGGGGTTTTTTGTTTGTTTTTCGAAATCTGCGACAGACAAATCGAAAACTCGGATAAACATTCCCGGAGTGTCCGGGCATCCTCAGAGAAGTCCAAAACCCAGATGATCATTCCCGGAGTGTGCAACCATCCTGATGCAGCCGCACATTTTTGGCTCTAACTTTTGCATATGAACTCCAATTGAGACGTTTTTATACCAAAATTAACCGCTTCGACGAGACGAAGACAATTCATGTAGATCAGTTTTACATATGAGGCCATATTGGGGGCGTAATCAGCCGAATAGTGTTCTGAATACAAAATCTCAGAACTTCGAACACATCTTCGGCCTTAGAGATGAGATCGGATGGCTATGAACCAAATATCAAAGTTTCTCCTTTTGATGATACAAAAGTTTCTCACTTTGTGCATTTTTTTCATTTGAGGTCATCTTAATTGTGTTTTTGCCCATGCCAAAATCCGGAGTCAACACATGCCCCCCTGTTTCTCGGCAAAGCTTGTGTGCCAAAAAATAACTTGCACATAGCTTGTTCTAAGGACGATATCAACACTCCATCGGCCATTTTGCATGTTCTTAGGACGATAAGTATATATTGACCATTGGTTGTTTGAACCTGCAAACTTGGGTGAAACTTCTCAACTTCTATGACAATCCGGTGATAAGGTTCCATAGATCAAAACCATCCTCCAAACCATATTGTTCACCCTTTCGCTAGGATTTTGCAGATAATCAAGAATGAACTTCCTCCAATCCTTACTTCGCCTGCATAAAATTTTCATTAGTGGCCGAGGTGGTGAGCTCCAACTCGGCCTTACCTATGTTGGCAAGAACAAGCATCGACTATTGATAGACGTGCAATACACCATGACCAACATGGTAGTCATATGTTTGCTATGCCAACCCTCTCCAATTTTCATGCCTAGATATATGATGAATATTAAAACAACCCAAGGTAATTTTTACGTGTAGACATACCTCAAGATAAATTAAAAGTGATTCGTCAAAATATTGATAACCATTGGATATTTGTTGCACTACTAATAACGAATCACCGAACGCCTCAGTATGTGTAGCACATATGGTAACCAAAGGCTTGTCTTGCTTTCCAATCAAACTAAGGACGATGTTCGGATACTACACCGACCATACTTTGAGATATTCTTAGGGCGATAGATAAATATTGTCCATTACCATGAGGTCCATGTGTAATTCACCAACCAAAGCATGTATAGCCAAAGTAAACAAACGAAATAGCAATAAAATATTCCGGCCCCTTTGTATTAGCAACAAAAATGTAACTAACCAAATGTATAGTGATTTGGTAATACCATGTCATCATATACAAAATTATTTTACATCCATGGATCAAAATAAATCCATGGAGGGTAATTGATCATACCTATGTATGCATTTCATGGAAAATGCATCAATCGCATTGTTGAAGAAAATGGATGATGTGTTAACCGAAGATTTTGATGTTGTGATGCACACCTTTAGCTTAATTGTTTGTTGCTTCCATTCTTCTCTTTCTTCACTTTTATTGTACTTGTTGCAATAGAAGCATGCACATCATTTTTGTTATGATTGATCCTCTTGGGAACCCATGCCATGTTCTTCTGTCTCAGCTCTTGTGTGCTAATATTTTGTAATTTCTTCTTTTGCCAATACGATAATCCAATTGGGCATCACGATTGTGTATTCTGTCTTGACCAATGGCAATTCCTTTTTGGCCTTCTGCACTCTCAACTTTTTTCTTCAGATTTGGCACTTTGACTATCAATAATTGGTTGCTTCATCTCATTGCCTTTACTAGCCAATATCAACACTTTAATTAGCTCTTTTTCATTTGAGATCAAATCTGAAGTTGCACTCTTACGACCATCTCTTTTAACACAGTAAACTTGCTTAACCACCTCTTTCTTCTTCCTTGAGCTCTGGACCGATTCCTTATGATTGTAACAGTCTTTAACATGTGATTGTTCAAATATTGATCTTCTCGGAGCTGCATAATATTGGTGAGGTGGCCTAAAATAAGATGGAGGTTGTGCCCTTGTATGATACATTTCCCATGATGGATATGCATCTGTATGAGCGTAGGGAGGCATCCACGAAATTGGCATTGGCGGCCCAAAATAAGGATGTGAATATGTTGCATTAAAAGTCTCACTTTGCCAATACAGATCATCATATTTGCGCCTTGGGGTGATCTTGGTTTCCTTGCATGATTCGGCCGATAAGCATTCTTCTCTTCACTCTTCTTTTGATATTTATCCAATAGTTCAACGAAGGTGATTTTTGATCTCTTAAACTTGCGATTCTTTCGGCTTTTGTTTTCTTTTGGTTTTCTTTCATTGATCATTGGATTTTCTTGCTGCCCCCCAGTCATTGGCGTCTCCATTGTTGCTTCGATGGAATTCTCGCCCTCAAGATTATGTTCATTATGATCTTCAACAACTTCTTTACTTGAAAGCTTGATCCCATCACCAGTAGTTTTTACCTTCTCTTTAAATGGATCGGCTTGAAGAAGCCGATGCAATTTTTTTTGCCATCAGAACCAATTGGAATAGACTGGTCATCTCTTGGTGTTTAAACAAATTTCAATCGTCCTTTTTCAATGGTCGATTTAACTATTTGACGAAATATGTTGCAATCCTCAAAATTATGCTTGATCGAATCATGCAACTTACAATACATTCATCCTTGGATAGATGGCTTGACATGATGATCAAGAATTCAAATATAATTATTTGTCAACAACAAATCAAAGATTTGATCACACATGTTTGAATTGAAGGTATATTTCTTATTCTCAAGCCAATCTTGTTGTGAGAACAACTTTGGAGGTAAGTAAATGAATGGTTCAGATTTGGAATATCTACATTCGGCTATGCAATGTGTTTTGCACTCTATATCCGATGTCTTCCCATAAGAAACTATACTAGCATCGGTTTTCTCAAAAGATTTTAACCTTGGCTTTAAATTTCTGAAACAAATATAGTTAGAACATTCATGTCTCAATTGATATCATGTGTAAGCCAAGTAAGAAATAAGTAAAGCTATCCAATTTGATATGAACTTTAGATAAAGCAACGGGGAAAAGCTTGGTTGCAATATTCACTATCGTTCTTTATAAATGGCGCAATGGGTCGACCGATATGCTCTATAACAATTTTATTGCTAACTAGTAAATTACCTTTCTTCATTGGTATTTCAAAATTAATTATGAGATTTTTTCTTGTAGAAGCATCAACAATAAAGTGGCGACCAAATCGAAACATAGGTAAATCACTTGCTAGACATACCTTTTCAAACGCGCTGGGAAAGCATTATGGCTGCGTTACTTGAAAGATATGATGTTCCTCTTTCGAATAGCTCCCCAACACCTTGTCGTCCTCTTTTTCTAGAATAGGTTCGACATACGTAATATTCAATTTGGTCTTTTCAATAACCGAATTAACTTGGTTATCTGAATCACCACCTTTTTTTTGACAATTCTATCCATATCCAATGCTTTCTCTTTTTGACATAATCTAGCTTGTATTGTAGCAGAATTAATAGGATTTCCCTCTTTTATTAACTCATGTAGAACAACATTGCATTTGTCCCAAAAAGACTTAAGATTTTTCTTAATGACCCAATCTAGATAAAATTGCCCCCTCACACTTTTAGAATCTTTCGGTAACGATATGTTGCCGAAATTCTGTAGTTGTGCAGGGAAAACATTGTATGCTACGATACTAGGTGAAGAAGACACTTGTGATTCCATAGAAGTTTCACTTATTCGGCAATTAGCATGAAGGTGCGAAGCCGAATTATGAATACCTATTGTCGTGGGTTTGTCACCGCAGATGTTCTAGCAAAAGGGCTTAGGTGTGGAGCCATCGCAACGTAGTTAGCTTGAAGGGGTTGAACGGGACAAAGGACACAAGGAATTTACCCAGGTTCAGCCCCTCACGGTGGAGGTATAGGCCTACTCCTGCTTCTAGTTGTAATGCTTGAGTCTCGATTACCAGGGAGCGAATATGCTTAACCTAGCTCTTGATCGATTGTTTCCTGAGTTAACCCGCCACCGGGTCTCGCCTTTATATACACAGGCAAAGACCCGGAGGCTTATAGAGCCCCGGCCGAATCACACAACGTGACCGGCTTGGTTTCTAACCAATCGATTCTTATAGAACAAGTCATTATAGGAACGTCATCACATGGCGGTTCATAGGCCCGGGTCTTGGGCCCTCTTCCGGCCTGCTTCCTAGAGCCGCCGTCTTCAAAACTCTGGGCCTCCTTGGACCTTCTTCATGTTAAACCACCAACGTGGTAACCCAGCCCTCCTGGACGGGTCATACCTCGGAGTTATATCCCCAACATTAGGCCCCAGGTTGACTTGAACTTGTTCATGTAAATCTCCGCTGTTTAACTTAGACTTATCAATGCCAAATCTCCCACATATCGCTATAACCCGCCATGAAATCATATAACCAGAAGCATCATAACCCGCCATGACATCATGCACATTAACTCCGCATAGGACCCAGAATATCTCCAACGGATACTTATCTTAATGAACCTCCTGAAAACCGAGGCGCCCATGCTGTTAATATAATCATTTTGCCTCCTCAATTCCCGTGCATGCCATTTTATCACCTCCTTATAAATAGGGATAGGGGTCATTTTTTATGAATCTTATTGACATGGATTCCTCTTAGGATGACGCGGTTACTAGCCTGGCAGACGTTGTAGAGGTAACTATAATTTCCTCCGACTCAGAGCCTTTGTGAAGACATAAAGTTTAGCACGTGACCTGGAAAGTAAGGTTTTCTCACCCTTTGGCTTACTTGGATCCAAACTTTATTTTGAACAAACAACAACATGATGCTCGGTGTACAACCTGGAACATCGGAGGAGGAGAGCTTCATGCCGGCTTAACCAATACGCCGACCCCTCGCAAACGCTGCACTGAGGTGCCTCAAAACTTAATCTCCTCCTTTCCAAAGGCGGGTCTTATCCATCAAGCACTCAATCCTTCTGACTCAAATTATCAGGAACCTCTCATTCCTCCTCCAGTGACTCTACTGGGACCCAGATTCCCCTCTTCAAAGTTGCTCCTGGGTGAGAATACTTAAGTTCTTGACTATTTATTACCTTATTAACTTGATATATTAACTTCTTCATGTGCCTTCTTTTCAGTGTTATAGCCAAGCCCAGCAAGAAGTTGAAAATGAACAAGCGGGCTGAAGAGCCAAAGGTCATTGAATCAGACAAGCCAACACCAGCGTCAGAGGTTTCAAACCAGAACCCTGAAGACATTGTCAGTGACCAGCCACAAGAGACCCATGATACTCCCATAGAACTAATAAACGTTGACCCAGAGACTGTTAAGCCGGCAGGTCCCTCCAAGCCTATTGTGGAAGATACTGAAGAAGTCCTGGTCATGGGTGCTGGTTATAAAGAGCCGGTGAATCCAACCATTTTGGCCAAGCACTTTGCTAAAGAAGAATTAATTGAAAGGATCAAAGCCAAGTTTGATGTTGCCAACTACTCAGAGTAGAGTGTCAATGAATTGTTCTTTGGCTATCTTAGTCAACTGCATGCTGGTGGTGATCTTGAGGTGTACATAGTCAGGAAAATGCGACAAAAATATGAGGTATGAACATCTGCTTCCAAAATATATATAGACATCCAGCCCCCAAGTCTTAGCCGTAGGAAAAGATATATTTGAGTATGGTTAAGACTTGTCCATACACCACGGCAAATGTTAAATCATAGCCCTGATGGGCTGGCTTATCTTTAGAAAGATGAGTCGGGTCCTCTTTTAATTCTTTGACAAAAGAAACTTCACACCTTAGCCCTTATGGTCCCGCTTATCTTGAAAAAGATGAGCCGGATCATTACCTCTAGAAGAATAATTTCACTGTAGCCCTCATGGGTCGGCTTATCTTGAGAAAGACAAGCCGGTTCATTACCAATATACTGTGAAAAATAACTTCTTCCCACATTAGCCCCCAAGTGTCAAGAACTTTGCTTGCAACGTGCTTGAGACTTGTTTGTATATTGTATCTTGGACATCTTGTTTACGATTGTTCTTTGCTCTTTATTTGAAGGATGCCTTGACTCAAACTGAATCCCAGATGGTCGATATAAAGGCCAGGCTTGAGCATCAAAGAAGCTGAGATGCGTAAGGCTGATGCCAAGCTTCAATTTAGCTTGGAAGAGAACGAGAAGCTTAAAACTAGATTCGCCACAGAAAGAGCCGGCTGGGAGAAGGAAAAGCCGCCTTACTGCATAATACAGAAGCTGCTGAGGCATCATTGAAGGAAACTACTGCCGATTTGTCTGGCTTAAAGTGCCACATTTCACAGATGACATATGCCATATTTGGTAAGCAACATTTCACGGCAATCTCTTTTTTCACTTATTTACTTTGACTCGCCTGGCAATTTATCGACATGTGTACTCAACAGGCCCCAGGAGCTCCAATCTTGTCCAAGATATGTGTCGTGGTACTAAGCCTGACAGTAAGAGTAGGGGGTACGTATGAGGAGGCAAGGTCCTAACTACGACGAGGTTGTACACATGAGTTTTACGAGTTCATGCCCCTCTCGAAGGAGGTAAAAGCCCTACGTCTCGGTGCCCGGAGGCTGTTGACTGGAATGTGTGTGTGTGTGTGTTATAGGGGGTGCGAAACCTTGTACCAGAGGAGGGGGTGGCTTATATAGAGTGCGCCAGGACCCCAGCCATCCTCCATTACAGAGGGTTCAATGTACATAAAGATAGGACGTTGCCGATAACGCCTGTTATAAAGAGCTATAAATGGCCGTAAAGACTACAGGGTGAATGCCTGACCATTGTCATCTTGAGTGACCTTAGATCTTCTATACTCTGAGTGGTTTTCTTGTATAGTCGAGTGACTTCTTCCTGGTCGAATGGAATTGGGGTATCCGAGTGAGATATTGAGTCGAGTGGATTCCACTCCTTGGTTACTTCAGTCGGTATTCTTTCTCATCCTTTGAATGTCCTTGACTTTAGGGTAGTGACCTTGGGTAGGGCGTCTAGGTCAGGCCTATGACCCTACCCTAGGTCTATGGCATCGTTAGTAGCCCCCGAATGGATTGAGGTCTGAGTGAAAAGAGAGTTGAAGTTGATTCTGACCTGATTCTTATGCTTCGGAGGCATTTTCCTTGAACCTGGCAATCAGGCTGATCCTTCAACTTTATTTCAGTCGCCTTGATCGATTCAGAAGTCGTCGAGTGAATTATGCCAGTAATCTTTGAGTGCCGATGAGGCATGAGATCTTCGGTGCAATTGGTTGCTCTACGATTCCCGAATTTCACGTAATTTGAAATTTCAGGGAACCGCGTGGGACGGGGCGCGCCGCAGTAAACAGACTGGGTAGACAAGGACGCCTCGATTCTTGCGCCACCTTTTTCGCCACGTACCTGGGCGCGCGACTGTTGCGGGATTTTACAGGATCGCTCGGGCCCAAACGTCAGCCACTCGGAAGCGGGCCCATAAAAGGGTGTCGAGGCCGATCCGTCTGCACTGTGCGCTTTCTTCTTCTTCTTCTTCCTCTACTTCTCCACGACATCCTCTGTCACTCTCGACGTCGCCGTTCCGCCCGTGCGCAATCCACCGCCATGGGAAAAGACAAGACGACGGCTCTGGAGCGCACGAAGAAGGCGCCGGCGACGGGGAAGGGCAAGAAGATGATTCGGGGGTCGTCGTCGAGATCCAGTCTACCGCCTGGTTGGATCCATGGGGACCAGATTCGGTCTGCGATGCGGTAGGAAGACATGGAGGAGCTGGTCGACGGGGGTCTGATCGCCCACGAGTCTTGGAGGATACCGGGTGTCAGGACCAGATTTTCGGGATATTAATTTCCCAAAAGCGGACCTTGTGCTCATCAGCCCCAGGATTACTGTTAGCTGATGAGGCACCAACTTGTTACAGAAATTCCAAGAAAAATACAAGATATGTAGTACAAGACCATTGTGGCCTATGAGTACAACACAGGGTTTCTAGTGGCTGATGGTGGAAGCGGTTTGTGGTTCATCGGTGACTATGGGACTCCATTTCCCACAGGAACAGCTGACCGGGTTAACTCCTATCTTCGCGAGGCTGCTATCTCCATTTACGCAGGTTTCGGGGCTGTCATCGCATCGCTCCTTCCCATGCAAGGAATCTGGCCAAGACAATAGCCAGGGACAAGCCAGTGAGTACTTTGAATGTACTCGCAAACATTATGAACAGGGGTGAGGTGCAATCATGCTCGAGATTAAAAGAAGATCACTATGATGATAATGATATGACAGTCCATAATGCAGGCAGGTCATTCGTATGAAAAGGCATATGCAATCAGATAGTGATAATAAAATAAATAGCGTTCATGCCACAGTCGGGCGTCTGAGCGACACCACATAAAGGGCTTATAAGGAAAATAAATAACAAGCGTGCCACAGTCGGGCGTCTGAGCGACACCACAAAAAGGGCTTATAACTAAAGAAGTAACAAGCATGCCACAGTCGGGTGTCTGAGCGACACCACAGAAAGGGCTTATAAATAAAGAAGAACAAGCATGCCACAGTCGGGCGTCTGAGCGACACCACAGAGAGGGCTTATAAATAAAGAAGAACAAGAATGCCACAGTCGGGCGTCTGAGCGACACCACAGAAAGGGCTTATAAATAAAGAGTAGATAATAATGAATATCCGGGAGGTAGAACCGTCCCAGGGGTACTCATTAATCAAAGAAAACAATTGGTTAGTCCACAATATTAATCATCATCACCATATATCATAGATCATACTCAAAGTTTCGGTTTAGTAGTTTCTCCTCCAAAGACCGACACTAAGACCGACACTCGACCCATCCCAGACTGTAGCCTTAACCATGGACACGGCTATTCGAATAGATTTTTATATCTCTGCAGAGGGTGTACTTTTTACCCACGAGTAACGGTTTTCTTTAGTCCATCAGACTAATACCGTCTACGGTCTTTTAGTCGAAAACCCGCCTGTCTTGCCAACACCAGCTTAACTTACCAGTGTCTGGAATCACCCACGACACTTGTTAAGCAAACTCTGAGTGGGGAGGCTACAACCTCGCGTAACATGGGATCACATTTCTATCGCGCGCTCTAAGGGGTGCCCCCCTCTCGGTGCCAACCGGAAACACCCATGCCCCCGGACCAGGTGGCATGCCTACCGGTTGCAACCGGTATCTTCCACCATGGCCTCTCTGTACGGTGTGTGCTAGGACAGGGGTTAACACTTACTGAACCGTACCCTACCTGTGGCAGGGACAAGTGGTAGCACAAACAAGTATGGGGGTTATTGGAACATGACTCGATCTACGGTCGACTTAGGAGGTTTCAACTTTACTTGTAGGATTAGTCAAAACCAATATATTTCGCAACAACAGTCGGAAACACCATCCCTCATGCCTTACCAAGCCGTACCGGATTCCACCGTCCCGACGGGGAGCTAGTGACAAGCTCGCGTCTACCCAAGACCGCGACTTTCACGACTTCCTTCCGTTAGGCATGAGAGGCATACAGAGGGGATCACCACCATGCAAACAAATTATTCTCAGCAAGAGTTTTACCTCATGCCCTCATGAGTGTGATCATATCACCACATAGGAAATAAAAAATTAAGCTTTAATATTAATGCAGACGTGTCAACAACAACCGCATGTGTTAACCCAGGGTTCAAAATGCTTGCCTTCAAGTAGAGGGGAGGAGAAATGCATTCCAATACTTTTTTGGAAGTTTCTCCCTCTTCAAAAAATCCTATTTGAAATAATACGAAATCAATACATAGACTTAAAGCAGCACAAAAAAGTTTCTTGGAAAATTTTGAATTAAATATGAAAATAAACTAGACAATATTTGGGAAACAACAGAAAAAGAATCAAGTCATTTGGATTTATATTTAAAAAGATATTGCCAGTCAAAGTTTAGTCAATTCTGTTTTTAGAATAAAAACAGAAATAGGAAAACGTTTCGATAGGAATACGCTTTCGGAGTTTGGGAGACGTACTCTGGGATATGCGCTTCCACTTATGCACGCGTGGGCTGGTGCTGGCTCACTGACAGAGGGGCCCGGGGGCCCACTGGTCAGGTTTGACCAGTCGCCCCCGCCTCCTTCTTCCTCTGGCCGAACAGAGGCGCGGCTCCGGCGATCAACACCGACGAACGGCGGCTCCTCGAGGGCGCCCGAGTGCAGGGATGGATCCGCCAGACTGGGGCGGTCCTCCCGGTGGTCGAGGGGGCGACGGAGGTGGAGGAAAACGCCGGCGACGAGCTTCGCGGCGGACGGCGACCTCGGGTGGGATTGGGGTTTCGCCCTACGGTAGTTCCCGAGCTGGTTTGAGACGTTGGGTGGCTCCGCAGGATCATAGGGAGTCGAACGGCGGTGCTGGCTGGAAGGGAGGGGCTCGGGCTGCGACGTATTGAACTGGAGGGCGGCGGCGGCTGTACTCGCCGGAGTTGGAGAAGAAAACCTCTTCGGGGCGATTGGTTGCTATGGGGGCGCTCTGTGGGGTGGCTAGGGGTTGTCTGAGACTGCGGAGGGGTTCGGGGCATCCTTAAATAGGCGGGCGATGGCAGTTCCACGGTGGCTGTGGATAAGGACGCCAGCGACCGACGTTCTGTAGTTTAGGGCGACGTGGCAGCGACGTACGCTAGGGGACGAGCTTGCTGACGAACTAGAGCTGTTCTAGGGGGCAGGTTGCGAGCGCTGGTGGCCTGGGCGGCTCTGTCCATGGCAGGAGCTGTTGTGGCTGCCCGCTAGCTGCCGCGGCCGACCTGACGGCGGCCCTGTGGAGCTCCAGAGCTGTCTCTACGGCGAGGGGCAAAGGTGGTGTGCTGCCAGTGCGAGGGGAACGGCCAGAACGGGCGCGGGGCGTCGGCAGAGGGACGCGGCGGCTCGGTGCGCGAGCGTGCAAAACGTGCACTTTGGGCGCACCCAGAGCACGCACGTGAGCCGCTCGACGGAATGCCAATGCTAGCTACAGAGTTTGGATGAAGCTGGGATTTAGCAGGTCTTGTTTAGAGTCTAAAGGGAGGTTAGTGGACATGACATTAGGTACTGAGGGTCAAGATCACAGTGCAAGGCAAAACTCATGCCAAAACTGGCCATGCACACCAAGTGTTCGAGAGAATGCCATGAGCATGTGGGCATTTCTTCTGGTGGCCAAAATCTCCAGATCAGGGTCTCTTTAGGTGAAGGTGATGATGGCAAAGCTAGTTGAGCAAAACCAGAAACTTGCTAGTGCAAGTTTTGCAAATCTTCAGTTCTGGACAGAAAGTGGAGGGCATTGTTTCATGAACAAAAATTATCCCAATGGGTCCACTCTTCTGGACTTAAGGGTTTTGCAAGATGGGCTATAAGTAGGAGGAAGCTCAAAGGCACTAGAGCAATATAAAATAGGGCTACAGTGCAAAATGCCAAACTGGACCAGAATGGAAATGAGGTTGATTCACTCAAATTTTCCAAAGGACCTAAATGGGTTTTTGCATAAAGTTGAATAACACACTCCTATGAACATCCCATAATTTTGGTGGAAGCATTAAAGAAATATTTAATGGGGTTGTAGTGCAATTTGGCCTACTGGACCAGATTGGAAATCATGTGGTGGGGCTCAAAATATTAAAAGGATGAGTTATATTCCTGCATAAAAGTGATCTAACAACATCACATGACATCTCCAAATTTTGGTTGGATTTTTAGATAAACCTATCAAAGGGTTGTAGTTCAAATGGGGCCTTATTTTAAGGGGAAACCATTTTTAGAGTGAAGGAGATTAGGGAGAACATTATATAATTAATTTTTTATAGATAACAGAAAAGTTTTATTAAGAGAGCAAGAGAGTCTAACAATAATTTGGAAAGCTATCACTTGAGGTAAAAACTCCAACATAAAAGGAAAAGAAGGTCCTGAAATCAAAAAGAGAATCTAGTAAGTGAAAATTTTAATTTCTTGGCAAAATTTTAATTAATAAAACATGGTTAAATTTTTGGGGTGTTACAACACTACCCCCCTTAAGAAAAATCTCGTCCTCGAGATTTGCTAAGGGCTGCAATGAAATGGAATATATTCCTACTATCACAAAGTAATATCACACAAATAACCATCCTATTCCTGTAGTGAAAGAAAATATAGCTACAGTGAGAGCGCAACTACATTGTCGGTTCTGTTCTATGGGGTCGGGGTCAATGTCACAGGTACACATATCCCGCGAAAGTGACATATTACTGAGGGTGTAGTCGGGATGGTTTTGGTGGCTACACCCGTGATTAAAAAAATGTTGTCGTACACCAACGTACTCATGCATGGCTATAAAAAGAGAAAGGGGCGCACGAGCAGACCGTATTTAAAATAAGTGGTACAAGATCACATAGAGACAGGCGTGGACATACTAGGACTTGGCGCTACTAGAGCGATTTAGTCTACCTCGCTTACATCTAAGCGGGCGTGCCTTGCGGACGTCGAGGCTTCTCCACGGTTTCCACCATCGAGGTTAGCTGGAGGGGGTTGAGGGACTGCAGGGTCGGGGTAAGGATGATGACCATTGCGGGGGTTGTTGGCCACAATCCCGCTGGAGCGTGTTCCTAGGAGGCGACGAATCACTTCTGGGGTCACTAAAACACTTTGGTCGATGGCTGGGGCAGGCCTCGGGGTCTCGATCGGTTGTCCGAACAGAACAACTGGGTTGTCGGTGTCGGGCTCGTCTTTTCTTCTTGCTGGGGCTCTGCGGATCAGTTCTCCACGAGCTGTGATCTGATCTAGGGTGATCTGATCGAACAGTTCCTCTAGTGCACTTACATAGCGCACCAGATGCAATAATGCAGGGTCCGCCTCGTGATCGCCATTGGCAACCTAGGATGGCCTACCATACCCGTCACGACTGGGGTAGTAGTAGAATGGGCGACAATTGACTCTGGGTGACAAGTGCCGGAGTTGAACTATAGCCTCTCGAGCAGCTAGTTGGAGGGCTTGCGGCTCAAAGGAAGTGGTCCTTCCGGTGAACCTGTAGTGGCGTTCTGGCGATAGACCCCTACTATTGACGTGCACGGTGGCCCAGAATTGACAGTTCTCTTGGTACACAACATATTCTGGGGGCTCTTCTAATGCAAAGGCACGGTAGGTGAGGTTTGCTAGTACGGTCACAAAACCTCCAAGGTTGGTTGCTGTGGTTTCATTGTGAATGATGGGTCCTGGCATTATGGCTTGGTTTGGGGTAGAGGTTGTGCTGTGCTGGGTTGAGGCTAGCATGCCCTTTTAAAAAAAAGGGGACGGAGTCTTCCTTCGCACGCTTGCGAATGAGACAATTTTGGTGTTGGTCACTGTGTGACCATCTTACACGAGAAGCTTGGCCGGGGTTTGGTTAAGGTCTGGTGGGTTGGTTTACCTAAGTTTTTCGACCTGGCTCAGATAGGATTAGCCAATGGTCAGCCTGGCTCTGATACCAAGTTTGTCAGGACCGGATTTTCGGGATATTAATTTCCCAAAAGCGGACCTTGTGCTCATCAGCCACAGGATTACTGTTAGCTGATGAGGCACCAACTTGTTACAGAAATTCCAAGCAAAATATAAGATATGTAGTACAAGACCATTCTGGCCTATGAGTACAACACAGGGTTTCTAGTGGCTGATGGCGGAAGCGGTTTGTGGTTCATCGGTGACTATGGGACTCCATTTCCCACAGGAACAGTTGACCAGGTTAACTCCTATCTTCGCGAGGCTGCTATCTCCATTTACGCAGGTTTCGGGGCTGTCGTCGCATCGCTCCTTCCCATGCAAGGAATCTGGCCAAGACAATAGCCAGGGACAAGCCAGTGAGTACTTTGAATGTACTCGCAAACATTATGAACAGGGGTGAGGTGCAATCATGCTCTAGATTAAAAGAAGATCACTATGATGATAATGATATGACAGTCCATAATGCAGGCAGGTCATTCGTATGAAAAGGCATATGCAATCAGATAGTGATAATAAAATAAATAGCGTTCATGCCACAGTCGGGCGTCTGAGCGACACCACATAAAGGGCTTATGAGGAAAATAAATAACAAGCGTGCCACAGTCGGGCGTCTGAGCGACACCACAGAAAGGGCTTATAACTAAAGAAGTAACAAGCATGCCACAGTCGGGCGTCTGAGCGACACCACAGAAAGGGCTTATAAATAAAGAAGAACAAGCATGCCACAGTCGGGCGTCTGAGCGACACCACAGAAAGGGCTTATAAATAAAGAGTAGATAATAATGAATATCCGGGAGGTAGAACCGTCCCAGGGGTACTCATTAATCAAAGAAAACAATTGGTTAGTCCACAATATTAATCATCATCACCATATATCACAGATCATACTCAAAGTTTCGGTTTAGTAGTTTCTCCTCCGAAGACCGACACTAAGACCGACACTCGACCCATCCCAGACTGTAGTCTTAACCATGGACACGTCTATTCGAATAGATTTTTATATCTCCGTAGAGGGTGTACTCTTTACCCACAAGTAACGGTTTTCTTTAGTCCATCGGACTAATACCGTCTACGGTCTTTTAGTCGAAAACCCGCCTATCTTGCACACACCAGCTTAACTTACCAGTGTCTGGAATCACCCACGATACTTGTTAAGCAAACTCTGAGTGGGGAGGCTACAACCTCGCGTAGCATGAGATCACATTTCTATCGCGCGCTCTAAGGGGTGCCCCCCTCTCGGTCCCAACCGGAAACACCCATGCCCCCGGACCAGGTGGCATGCCTACCGGTTGCATGTGGGGACCCCGACTTGGAAGTCGAGATCACCGAATGCACATGTACAGTGATCCCAGAGATCAATGCTCACTGAACACAAAGAAGCTGAAATAACAAGAGTCTTACATCCATACAAATGGTCTTACACGAATTAAGGCCATTATGGCCAAGTCTTACATAGATAGAGCCTCACGGGCTGAATAGGAAATAACTCACATAGCGGAAGTCTTCGATAAACGGGTAGAACCCATGCCATCTGCTTTAACCCTACAGGCATTCTGACTTGGATAGCGTCCTAGTTCGCATGTTCGTCTCCAAAGAATTCTTCCTCATAATCCTGCTCTTCGATGCCTGGCCAATTAAATAACCAGTGGCAAGCCAATGAGTACTTTGAATGTACTCACAAGCAACCCATGATGTGGTTCAAGTAACAGTGCAATTGAATAACAATGATCAATCTAGCAAGGCTAGAACAAATATTCTACCATCAAGTTTATGCATCAATAATCTTGCGTAACCTCGAAGACAGGTTACCGACATCAACATGAATATGATTCATCTCATCGAGTCAAGTCACCACCTTGACTCATATTCACACGCATGGTTTCACAAACATTGAACGTAGCCCAAGAGCGGTTACCCAACTGTCCATGACCGTGGACACGGCTATTCGAATAGTTTGACACTCTGCAGAGGTTGTACACTTTACCCACAAGATCCGGGGAACTTCCGTGTCATCCACGACCCGCGGTACCTCAAGTACCCGAGGTAAGCACCCGGTCATTACCTTTCCTTAGACGACACTAACATAGAGTCCACTCGTTGGCACACGACCTTTGGGTACAAACAATAGATCACGGGACTTGCCCTAATTCAATGTCACGCGTACCCGAAGGGACCAACGGTGTGTCCGGTGCCCTGTAAAAACAGTCATGGCCGTCTATCCAAGCATGACCCCGTCCCGGGAAAGACCTCAAGTCTCCCCGTCACTAGTAATGCGGGCACCATGCTAGTATCGACCTAAGTAATCAATAAAGCCCCGTCCCATAAGGGGTAGTGTGGTTGCACATGTATGGTTGGAATAACGGTCGCAACTCAACCAATCCGTTTGAAAAAACACACACACTTGCCTTGGCACACCACTTCGTCATCAAGTGGTCACCCAACTCATCATCATCATCTCCCTCGGGCATAAATGGCACCCGACGGGGTTTTATGCAAAGACTTCAACCATGAAGGTTCATGTCACTCATGCATCACTAATCATAACCACTAACCATATGCATGTCATCTAGCACATAGCAAGATCAAGATCATGTCATGCATCATATAAGCATCATGACCACCTATTGCATGTCATCTAGCATATAGCAAGATCAACAATAAAGCATGCATCATGTGGTGGTTCATCTAGGTTACCATCGTAACCCTAATCATCATGCATCGGAAACAGACGGGTTCCGAAGAACAAGTGTATCATGGTCAAAGGGCTGCTTGCCTGGATTGGCTTGGTCTTCAAAGTCTTGAAATCCTTCTCCTTCTTCTTCCACAGCAACTTCGTCAAATACGGGATCTATACGTCGCATAATAACCACGGGAAAATAAGAATACAAATAAACAAAAAAAATCAAAGTGCTCAGAAAAATGTCAACTCATTTTTGTAAAATACTAGAGGGATTTCTAAGATGGGAAAAAATCTTAGTTGGAGTTTTGGAGTTACAGAATGGAATAGATTGATTTTTGAACAGGAGTATTACTGCCCAAATTTGAATTTAAATTTGAACAGTACAGCAAAGTTTCATGGATTGGAGTGAAAGTAGTACCATTAAATAGGTTGGAATATTACAAGATTTTAGGAGTTGGAAATATTTAATTTGGATCAATATTCTTTTCTGTATAAATGTTTAAAACAGCAACAGAAAAGAAAAATGAAAAAGGGTCCTGTGTACTGGGCCAGAGAAGGCCACAGTGCACGGCCCAGACGGACTGGCCCAGCCGCACGGGAGCCAGCGTGCGCACGTCAGGTTTTCAAACCTGACGGGCGGGGCCCGTGGGTCAGCGGCACAGAGGAGGGGGAGAGAGGTGGGGGGATGACAGGCGGGGCCCGCCTGTCATCTCTAACCCCTCGGCCACGGCGGCGGCGAGCTCACCGGCGAGGATTCCGGCCACGGCCACGGCAACGGATGCCAGGGACGGACTCAGTGTTGAGTGACGGTTGCAGTGGTGGTGGTGCGGCACGACGGGGAGGCCTGGTTCACCGGCGGCGAGGTGGGACGGCGGAGGCTCGTCGGAGGGTAGTTGCTGCGGCCGTTTCCGACTGCAAACGGAGGGGAAAATAGAGGGGAAAGGATCAGTGGAGGGTGGCGGTTCCGAAACGAGTGGAAGGAGAGGCAGGGGAGGCCTGTACCTCGAGATCGCCGGCGGCCCGACGCGGCGGAGCTCCGGTCGATCCCGAGCACTGGGGCGTCCTGGGGTCGAACTGAGGGTGTTGGGGGTCTCAGTGGAGAGGTGTGAGGCTGGTGAGGGTGTTGGAGAAGCTCGGGAGGGCCTTATATAGCCGCGCCCGTGGTTCACCGTGGACCCGTGCGCCGGCGAGGTTGCAGGCGAGGCTGTGGAGGGTTCTGGAGCCTGGGAACACGCCGGGGAGGTCCGTGGACTAGCTCCACGTCCAGCTGAGGTGAGAGGAGGAGCGGGGGAGCGTCAGAGGAGGGCGCGCGTGTGAGGCAGAAGAATGGCCGAAGCGGGCGGCCGGTGCGCGTGCGACGACGCTCACTGGAGGGCGCAGGAGGAGGGGGGACAGCGCCGGGGAGGTCGCGGACGTCGAGGCGCCTCGACTGGCGCGAGGGGGAGGCCCGAGGCTGTCGGGGATCGGCGATTGGCTGGAGCCAGCGTGCGGGGAGCACTGTTTGCGCGCTCTAGAGCGTGCGTTTGACTGGCACCGTCGCGCTCTCGCCGGTTTGGTCCGTTCCAGCGTGCCCAACAGTGTCTAGTGCATTGTAGGAGGAGTAAAGAAATGCCGTGAGGCCTTGGATGCCCTGGGGATGCAGAGAGAGAGGGAGAGGGCTGGTAACATGGTGGAAACTGGCTGTACAGCAAGGTAAAACAAGGGTTTCACCCTCCAATCATGGAGCTGGGGTGCTGGGGGAGTTACTGGAGGTAGCTGGTAACTCAATGAGCCTGTGGTAAGAAGTTGAGGCCATGGAGAAAAGTGAAAGTGGTCAAATTGGAGGTTTTAGCATTTCTGCAGAAGGTGTTTGATCAGTGTTTGATCAAGTAAATGAAGTCCACTTGACATGGCACTTGACAGGGTTGAAAGACATGAGAAAATAGGGTGCTTCACCAAATTTGGGCTCATTTGAAGAAACTAGCCAATGTAACTTTGGTGAACCCTAGAAATCAACAGAAACAGTTTCATCTTGATTGAGTCAAGCTAATCATCTCCCCTTGATGCACCACTTGGTGTAGCATCATCATTTGGGGTATTGATCATGCCCACAAAGTTTGAAGCTCGAGATAAAAAGTTGGTAATGTAAAGTTGTTCAAATTTGCATTTGAACAGAAAGGGTTTTGAGGTGATCTGATCAAGTTGCTCTATTCAAATTCTTGTGCCATTTGGTCTAGGTGCCTTATTAGGCCATTCTAGCATGTGCACCAAGTTTGAGAGCATTTGGACAAGTTTGGCAATGTAAAGTTGCTCAAACTTCAAATATGGACAGAATGGTTATGAAGGGGTTTGAGGAGGTTTTCTTGCTTCCCAAGGCATGGGACTTGGCAAGATCATCAAATATGTCATATATGACATGATAGAATTACCCTGGAATTTTTGGAGAAAAATTCCTTTGTAAACATTTCAAAAGCCTGAAATATACAGAAAGGGTTTTAGAGGGTTTAGCCCATTATTTTGAACATGACCAAGTGTTGAAACTCTTATATATGGACAATATATGTCCTATGAGTCTCTCTGAACTTTGGCAAATATTTTTGAAACAGTTAAATAATTTTCCCCTATTAAAGACCATTTCTGGCCTTAAGAAAAAGCTTTTAAATAAAATAGGAAAATAACTTTTAAAATTATACCTTTGTGGTTTCTGGGAGTCCTATAACTACTAGGTCCCAAATAAACCTTTTGAAATAATTTTCTCACCCTAAATCAAGTACTTGAAGTGCAAATCTCAATTCAGGGGTTTTTGGAAAACTAAATTTATAAAAATACTTTTTGGCCAAATTAATTTTGTAAGAAAATACTATACTGTTATATAACACTTGGCATGATCATTGGGCAGAAGTTTTGGGTGTGGAGATGAAATCTGCAAGAGATCATAGTTGACTTTAATGAGCACATGAAAAAGCAAATGAAGAAAACTCAATTCCAAATAAAAGCCAAATGATGCTAAAAAAATTTGCTGGTCCAAATTTTCATGCTCCAAAGATACAAATAACATGTTACAAAATGCAGGGTGTGACAGACCTACCCCCCTTACAAGAATCTCGTCCCCGAGATTCCTAAACTAGGGCTTAAAAGAGATCGGGAAACTCGGATCTAAGATAGTCTTCTCGTTCCTAGGTTGCTTCTGCTTCGGTGTGGTTGCTCCACTGGACCTTGAAGTACTTGATGGTACGGCTCCGCGTACGTCGTTCTGCTTCGTCCAGAATACGAATGGGCTTCTCGCGGTAGGTCAAATCAGGCTGCAGATCAATGGCTTGGTGATCCACATCCTTGTAGAGACTGGGCTTGTCTGGAACCTGGAGACATTTCCGGAGTTGTGACACATGGAATACATTGTGCACATCGGATAGCTCAGGTGGTAGTTCCAACTGATAAGCCACTTCTCCTCGTCGGTCGGTGATCTTGAAAGGGCCAATGAACCTTGGCGCGAGCTTCCCCTTGACGTGGAAACGCTTGGTTCCCTTCAGAGGAGTTACCCGCAGGTACACATGATCTCCGACACGAAAACTCATGTCTCGGCGTCGAGTGTCAGCATAACTCTTCTGCCTTGACTTGGCTGCCTTTAATCGCTCTCTGACTAGTTGGACTTGCTCTTCTGCTGCGCGGAGAATATCTGGTCCAAAGACTAGTCCTTCTCCAGTCTCTGACCAATTGAGGGGTGTGCGGCATCTGCGTCCGTACAACACCTCAAATGGTGCCATCTGAAGGCTTGACTGGTAACTGTTGTTATAGGAGAACTCGGCAAAAGGAAGACAGTCTTCCCACTTGGCTCCATATGCCAGGACACAGGCTCGGAGCATGTCTTCGAGAATCTGATTGACTCGCTCAGTTTGACCTCCGGTCTGTGGGTGGAAAGCTGTGCTGAAAGACAATTTGGTTCCCAAGGCTTCTTGGAATCTCTTCCAGAACCTAGAAGTGAACTGGGTGCCTCGATCTGACACAATCTCCTTGGGAACACCGTGAAGACTTACGATTCGGTTGATATAGAGAGTTGCCAGCTGGTTGCCTGAGTAGGTAGTCTTAACAGGAATGAAATGAGCCACCTTGGTCAAATGATCGACTATGACCCAGATAGAGTCATGTCCTCTATTCGACCTTGGTAATCCAGTGATGAAGTCCATTCCGACTTTATCCCACTTCCACTCAGGAACCTTGAGTGGTTGAAGCAATCCAGCAGGTCGCTGATACTCAGCCTTGACCCTTTGGCACACATCACACTTTGCAACATAGGTTGCAATCTCTCTCTTCATACCGTGCCACCAGAATCGTTCCTTCAAATCTTGGTACATCTTGGTTCCTCCGGGGTGGATGGAATACGGAGTGTCGTGGGCTTCTTGCAGAATCAGCGTCTTCAGCTCGGTGTTGTTTGGTACGCAGAGACGACCTTTGTACCAAACAATCCCGTGCTCGTCTTCGGAGAATCCTGGGGCCTTGCCTAGCTTCATCTTCTTCTTGATGCCTTCAATGCTTGCATGTCCATCTTGAGCCTTCTTGACGTCGTCCATCAGGGTCGGTCTGACTTCCAAATGATCCAGAAATCCAGGGGTGACCAATTCCAAACTGAATTGTTCGATCTCCTTAAACAAGGCAGGCTGCCTTTCCTGAATAATGGCATTCAAAGTGCAAGCCTTCCTGCTTAAGGCATCGGCCACCACGTTAGCCTTCCCAGGGTGATACTGAACACTGAGGTCATAATCTTTGATGAGTTCCAACCATCTCCGCTGCCTCATGTTCAATTCCTTTTGGGTGAAAATATACTTCAGACTTTTGTGGCCTGTGTAAATCTCACACCGTTTCCCTAGCAGGTAATGCCGCCATGTCTTCAAGGCATGAACTACAGCCGCTAGCTCAAGGTCGTGAGTAGCGTAGTTCTCCTCATGGGGTCGTAGTTGCCTGGAGAGGTATGCTATGACGCGGCCTTCTTGCATCAGAACGCTTCCCAATCCGGTTCGAGAGGCATCACAATATATCACGAACTCCTTGTGAATATCAGGTGTTGCCAGAACTGGGGCGGTGGTCAATCTCTTCTTGAGCTCTTGGAAGCTCTCTTCGCATTTTGGCGTCCACTCGAACTTCTTGTCCTTCTTGAGGAGCTGAGTCATTGGTCGTGCAATGCTAGAGAATCCTTCCACGAACTTGCGGTAATAGCCCGCTAATCCGAGGAAGCTCCTGACTTCCTTGACGGTCGTTGGAGATTGCCATTGGGTCACAGCTTCGATTTTTGCAGGATCAACAGATAATCCTTCCTCGGTCAAGACATGACCTAAGAATCCAACTTTATGCAGCCAGAACTCACACTTGCTGAATTTGGCGTACAGTTGGTGCTCACGAAGCTTGTCTAGGACCATCCTCAGGTGCTGCTCATGCTCTTCCTCCGACTTCGAGAACACAAGAATGTCATCAATGAAGACAACAACGAACTTGTCCAAATATTCCATGAAGACTTTATTCATGAGATACATGAAGTAGGCTGGGGCATTGGTTAACCCAAAAGACATGACCGTGCACTCGTACAGGCCATATCTGGTTACGAATGCCGTCTTCGGAATATCTTGGGGTCTGATCTTCAACTGGTAATACCCAGATCTGAGGTCGATCTTGGAGAATACCTTGGCTCCGCTGAGCTGATCAAACAGATCTTCGATCTTGGGAAGTGGGTACTTGTTCTTGATTGTAACTTCATTGAGGGAACGATAGTCAATGCATAAGCGGATGGTACCGTCCCTCTTTGCCACAAACAGAACAGGAGATCCCCAAGGGGAGGCACTCGGGCGGATAAATCCCTTCCTTAGCTGTTCTTCTAGCTGCTTCTTCAACTCGGCTAATTCTTCCGTCCCCATTCTATAAGGCTTCTTATAGATGGGTCCTGCTCCGGGCACGAGCTCGATGATGAACTCAATGTCACGGTCAGGGGGCATTCCCGGTAGTTCATCCGGAAAGACATCAGGATACTCACATACCACCGGTACTTGATCTAGCCCAACTTCAGACAGACAGTTGACTTTAGCGGCTTGAGCGGAAGAGGAGTTGGGGGCAAACTTGACTTCGACTCCTTGGTCATTGGTCACAGTGACTGTCCGATTGGCACAGTCTAACAAGCCTTGGTGCTTGCTGAGCCAATTCATACCTAGGATCACATCCAAGCCTTGCGATCTCAGGACAATAAGGTCTGCTAGGAAGTCTACACCATTAATGGTAATACTAACTCCTTTACAGCCTACCTTGGCTCTCATCTCGGCTCTGGGGGTTTGTACCACCATAGGGTTATTCAGGGGTGTAGGGGTCATGCCACTTTTTAATGCAAATCTTTGAGTGACAAATGAATGCATTGCTCCAGAATCAAACAAGACATTTGCAGGTGCTGAGTTGACAAGGAACGTGCCCAGCACGACGTCCGGGTCTTCCTGGGCTTCTTCAGCAGTGACGTGATTCACACGCCCCTTCCCATAGTTTGGTGGATTGCGAGGAGCTGGGTTCCTTGGTGGCATTCCATGGCCTTGTCCCTGGTTCTGCGCATTGGGGCGCGGGGCATCAGGCTTCTTGTTGGGGCACACCCTGGAGATGTGTCCGGGCTGACCACATCCAAAGCAAGTGACTTGGTTTGGAGTGTTGATCTTTTTTCCACCACTGGTATTGGGGTTGGCATACTGCTGAGGCTGAGGATTGGCACGAGGTGCAGGAGCTCTTGGCTGCTGATAGGTGGGCTTGGCTGGGGCTGACTGCCACGGACGAGGCTTCTGGTTGCTAGAACTTCCCTTACTGACCAACTTGCGCTTGCGAGTGTCTTCCAAAGCACGCCGCTTGTCTTCAAGCATAAGTGCCTTGTTCACCAGGTCAGGGAAAGATGGGCAGTCGCACACGACAAGCGAGTATTTCAGAGTCTGATTAAGGCCTTCCATGAAGCGCTCCCTTTTGGCAGCATCAGTGCTGACATCTTCAGGGGCATACCTTGACAGAACACTGAACTTCTGCATGTACTCCTTGACAGTGCCACTTCCTTGCTTCAGGGCTTGGAACTCGCGCTTTTTGATAGCCATGATTCCGGAAGGAATGTGGGCCTTGCGGAATTCTGCCTTGAAGTTCACCCAAGTGATGTCTTGTTCAACATGCATGACCTTGAATCCATCCCACCAAGCTCTTGCGGTTCCCCCGAGGCAGTGGGCTGCATAAGCCACCTTCTCGCGATCTTCGGTGCATCCGACTAGTTCCAGGATTTCCTCAATGGAACAGACCCAGTCATCTGCATCCAGGGGTTCAGCAGTCTCGATGAAGGTTGGCGGTGCATGCTTCTTGAACTCTGCCAACGTGGAACGTCCATTGCCATTCCCCGCCGGCTGGCGGTTGTTGGTGACAGCTTGAGCAATCAGCGGAAGAGCTGCAGTGTTGGCTTGGCGTTCCTCTCGGAAAGCTTGGAGAAGCTGAGCCATGTCCATGCTTGGAGGTGGTGGTGGTGGAGCTTGGTCGTTGGTTTGGTCGTGGCCTGCCTCTGGCTGAGAGGATGCTCCGGCTTCGGGCTGCTGGGTAGAGGTACCAGTACGAGTTACAACAGGCATCCTGTTGGAGCGGTAAAAGGACTCATGACTTGGAAGAGGGAAAGCAAGATAGATGGGTGCCTAGTAAGGGGGTGGGTGTGACACTAAATCAAATCATGCAAGGGCCGAGAGGCCAAAACACATTCATTAAAATCCAAATGGGTGATGTGGTCGTTTACATATTCCCGAGGGAAGAATACGACATACACCCAGACACAACAAAAGCAAACACTAGATGGTTTCATATGAACCATACAAGGACTCGACTGCGCATAGGGGTTACACGACCTATCCTACCGTAGGGGTTACAACTGGCATATCCGAGTAGCGAATAATGCCTAAGCGGCGGAATGCTCGGTCGCGTATTCCGGCTCTTCTGGGTCTTCCTCCTTGTCTTCATCTGTCTGGGCTCCCTTGTCGCTGGAGGGAGTGGGGGAGTGGAGGAGTTGGATACGACGGTGCTTCGACGGTGGTGCAGGGAAAAGCTTGCGATATTCCCTTGCTGTCATCCGGCGTCGCCGAGGTGGTTCTTCACCCTTGGAAGATACATCCTCGGAGGGCCTTCCGCCTCGATATGCGATAGCGGATTGTCCAGAAGGTGCTCCTTCCTTCTTGATCCTGTTTGCCTTCTCTTGAGCTCGACGAAGAAGTGCCTTGGTCTTGTAAAGTTCTTCTCGAAGCTTCATTGATTCCGAGGCCAAGTCTTGTGCCAAGATGTCAACACATAGACTGAAGTAGGTCTGGAACCGAAGCGAGAGTCCTTCCTTCAGTGGAGGGGCTAGTGCGCTGCTTTCCTCGTCACCTTCCTTCCGGTAAGGTAAGAAGCGAGTTGCCATCTTGGCTGCCATCTCCGGAAGAAGCTCGCGGAGACGGGTTAGTGCCTTGAGTGCAGCAGCCTCGACAGCGAGTGGTAGTGTTGTCATCTGGGGTCCCTCAAAGAACCAACTTGTGGGAGGATCGTTTGCCTTCACGATCACTTCCACATGGTACTCCACCTAAGTATCGCTCACCCAATGCTCAAGGTAGGTGAGGATGGGTGCTCGGTGGAACTGACACTCCTGGAGGCTATCCTCGAGAAGTAGGGGAAACCCAGTGGTCAGGTGCTCTTCGGGTACAGCGGCCATCTACAAAGGTGGAATAGGAGGGGTTAAATAGCTGATGAAATCTCAGGTTTAGAAAACAAGAGAGGTTCAGAAGGTTTGAAAAGGGGTCTCAACTAACTAACGCCCATGCTAACTAAGGCTTCCTACAGTCAGGATGGCTCTGATACCAGCTCTGTGGGGACCCCGACTTGGAAGTCGAGATCACCGAATGCACGTGTACAGTGATCCCAGAGATCAATGCTCACTGAACACACAGAAGCTGAAATAACAAGAGTCTTACATCCATACAAATGGTCTTACACGAATTAAGGCCATTATGGCCAAGTCTTACATAGATAGAGCCTCACGGGCTGAATAGGAAATAACTCAAATAGCGGAAGTCTTTGATAAACGGGTAGAACCCATGCCATCTGCCTTAACCCTACAGGCATTCTGACTGGGATAGCGTCCTAGTTCGCATGTTCGTCTCCAAAGAATTCTTCCTCATAATCCTGCTCTTCGATGCCTGGCCAATTAAATAACCAGTGGCAAGCCAATGAGTACTTTGAATGTACTCGCAAGCAACCCATGATGTGGTTCAAGTAACAGTGCAATTGAATGACAATGATCAATCTAGCAAGGCTAGAACAAATATTCTACCATCAAGTTTATGCATCAATAACCTTGCGTAACCTCGAAGACAGGTTACCGACATCAACATGAATATGATTCATCTCATCGAGTCAAGTCACCACCTTGACTCATATTCACACGCATGGTTTCACAAACATTGGACGTAGCCCAAGAGCGGTTACCCAACTGTCCATGACCGTGGACACGGCTATTCGAATAGTTTGACACTCTGCAGAGGTTGTACACTTTACCCACAAGATCCGGGGAACTTCCGTGTCATCCACGACCCGCGGTACCTCAAGTACCCGGGGTAAGCACCCGGTCATTACCTTTCCTTAGACGACACTAACATAGAGTCCACTCGTTGGCACACGGCCTTTGGGTACAAACAATAGATCACGGGACTTGCCCTAATTCAATGTCACGCGTACCCGAAGGGACCAACGGTGTGTCCGGTGCCCTGTAAAAACAGTCATGGCCGTCTATCCAAGCACGACCCCGTCCCGGGAAAGACCTCAAGTCTCCCCGTCACTAGTAATGCTGGCACCATGCTAGTATCGACCTAAGTAATCAATAAAGCCACGTCCCATAAGGGGTAGTGTGGTTGCACATGTATGGTTGGAATAACGGTCGCAACTTCAACCAATCCGTTTGAAAAAACACACACACTTGCCTTGGCACACCACTTCGTCATCAAGTGGTCACCCAACTCATCATCATCATCTCCCTCGGGCATAAATGGCACCCGACGGGGTTTTATGCAAAGACTTCAACCATGAAGGTTCATGTCACTCATGCATCACTAATCATAACCACTAACCATATGCATGTCATCTAGCACATAGCAAGATCAAGATCATGTCATGCATCATATAAGCATCATGACCACCTATTGCATATCATCTAGCATATAGCAAGATCAACAATAAAGCATGCATCATGTGGTGGTTCATCTAGGTTACCATCGTAACCCTAATCATCATGCATAGAAAACAGACGGGTTCCGAAGAACAAGTGTATCATGGTCAAAGGGCTGCTTGCCTGGATTGGCTTGGTCTTCAAAGTCTTCAAATCCTTCTCCTTCTTCTTCCACAGCAACTTCGTCAAATACGGGATCTATATGTCGCATAATAACCACGGGAAAATAAGAATACAAATAAACAAAAAAAAATCAAAGTGCTCAGAAAAATGTCAACTCATTTTTGTAAAATACTAGAGGGATTTCTAAGATGGGAAAAAATCTTAGTTGGAGTTTTGGAGTTACAGAATGGAATAGATTGATTTTTGAACAGGAGTATTACTGCCCAAATTTGAATTTAAATTTGAACAGTACAGCAAAGTTTCATGGATTGGAGTGAAAGTAGTACCATTAAATAGGTTGGAATATTACAAGATTTTAGGAGTTGGAAATATTTAATTTGGATCAATATTCTTTTCTGTATAAATGTTTAAAACATCAACAGAAAAGAAAAATGAAAAAGGGTCCTGTGCACTGGGCCAGAGAAGGCCACAGTGCACGGCCCAGACGGACTGGCCCAGCCGCACGGGAGCCAGCGCGTGCACGTCAGGTTTTCAAACCTGACGGGCGGGGCCCGTGGGTCAGCGACATAGAGGAGGGGGAGAGAGGTGGGGGGATGACAGGCGGGGCCCGCCTGTCATCTCTAACCCCTCGGCCACGGCGGCGGCGAGCTCACCGGCGAGGATTCCGGCCACGGCGACGGCAACGGAGGCCAGGGACGGACTCAGTGTTGAGTGACGGTTGCAGTGGTGGTGGTGCGGCACGGCGGGGAGGCCTGGTTCACCGGCGGCGAGGTGGGACGGCGGAGGCTCGTCGGAGGGTAGTTGCTGCGGCCGTTTCCGACTGCAAACGGAGGGGAAAATAGAGGGGAAAGGATCAGTGGAGGGTGGCGGTTCCGAAACGAGTGGAAGGAGAGGCAGGGGAGGCTTGTACCTCGAGATTGCCGGCGGCCCGATGCGGCGGAGCTCCGGTCGATCCCGAGCACTGGGGCGTCCTGGGGTCGAACTGAGGGTGTTGGGGGTCTCAGTGGAGAGGTGTGAGGCTGGTGAGGGTGTTGGAGAAGCTCGGGAGGGCCTTATATAGCCGCGCCCGTGGTTCACCATGGACCCGTGCGCCGGCGAGGTTGCAGGCAAGGCTGTGGAGGGTTCTGGAGCCTGGGAACACGCCGGGGAGGTCCGTGGACTAGCTCCACGTCTAGCTGAGGTGAGAGGAGGAGCGGGGGAGCGTCAGAGGAGGGTGCGCGTGTGAGGCAGAAGAATGGCCGAAGCGGGCGGCCGGTGCGCGTGCGACGACGCTCACTGGAGGGCGCAGGAGGAGGGGGGACAGCGCCGGGGAGGTCGCGGACGTCGAGGCGCCTCGACTGGCGCGAGGGGGAGGCCCGAGGCTGTCGGGGATCGGCGATTGGCTGGAGCCAACGTGCGGGGAGCACTGTTTGCGCGCTCTAGAGCGTGCGTTTGACTGGCACCGTCGCGCTCTCGTCGGTTTGGTCCGTTCCAGCGTGCCCAACAGTGTCTAGTGCGTTGTGGGAGGAGTAAAGAAATGCCCTGAGGCCTTGGATGCCCTGGGGATGCAGAGAGAGAGGGAGAGGGCTGGTAACATGGTGGAAACTGGCTGTACAGCAAGGTAAAACAAGGGTTTCACCCTCCAATCATGGAGCTGGGGTGCTGGGGGAGTTACTGGAGGTAGCTGGTAACTCAATGAGCCTGTGGTAAGAAGTTGAGGCCATGGAGAAAAGTGAAAGTGGTCAAATTGGAGGTTTTAGCATTTCTATAGAAGGTGTTTGATCAGTGTTTGATCAAGTAAATGAAGTCCACTTGACATGGCACTTTACAGGGTTGAAAGACATGAGAAAATAGGGTGCTTCACCAAATTTGGGCTCATTTGAAGAAACTAGCCAATGTAACTTTGGTGAACCCTAGAAATCAACAGAAACAGTTTCATCTTGATTGAGTCAAGCTAATAATCTCCCCTTGATGCACCACTTGGTGTAGCATCAACATTTGGGGTATTGATCATGCGCACAAAGTTTGAAGCTCCAGATAAAAAGTTGGTAATGTAAAGTTGTTCAAATTTGCATTTGAAAAGAAAGGGTTTTGAGGTGATCTGATCAAGTTGCTCTATTCAAATTCTTGTGCTATTTGGTCTAGGTGCCTTATTAGGCCATTCTAGCATGTGCACCAAGTTTGAGAGCATTTGGAAAAGTTTGGCAATGTAAAGTTGCTCAAACTTCAAATATGGACAGAATGGTTATGAAGGGGTTTGAGGAGGTTTTCTTGCTTCCCAAGGCATGGGACTTGGCAAGATCATCAAATATGTCATATATGACATGATAGAATTACCCTGGAATTTTTGGAGAAAAATTCCTTTGTAAACATTTCAAAAGCCTGAAATATACAGAAAGGGTTTTAGAGGGTTTAGCCCATTATTTTGAACATGACCAAGTGTTGAAACTCTTATATATGGACAATATATGTCCTATGAGTCTCTCTGAATTTTGGCAAATATTTTTGAAACAGTTAAATAATTTTCCCCTATTAAAGACCATTTCTGGCCTTAAGAAAAAGCTTTTAAATAAAATAGGAAAATAACTTTTAAAATTATACCTTTGTGGTTTCTGGGAGTCCTATAACTACTAGGTCCCAAATAAACCTTTTGAAATAATTTTCTCACCCTAAATCAAGTACTTGCAGTGCAAATCTCAATTCAGGGGTTTTTGGAAAACTAAATTTATAAAAATACTTTTTGGCCAAATTAATTTTGTAAGAAAATACTATACTGTTATATAACACTTGGCATGATCATTGGGCAGAAGTTTTGGGTGTGGAGATGAAATCTACAAGAGATCATAGTTGACTTTAATGAGCACATGAAAAAGCAAATGAAGAAAACTCAATTCCAAATAAAAGCCAAATGATGCTAAAAAATTTTGCTGGTCCAAATTTTCATGCTCCAAAGATACAAATAACATGTTACAAAATGCAGGGTGTGACATTGCAACCGGTATCTTCCACCATGGCCTCTCTGTACGGTGTGTGCTAGGACAGGGGTTAACACTTACTGAACCGTACCCTACTTGTGGCAGGGACAAGTGGTAGCACAAACAAGTATGGGGGTTATTGGAACAAGACTCGATCTACGGTCGACTTAGGAGGTTTTAGCTTTACTTGTAGGATTAGTCAAAACCAATATATTTCGTAACGACAGTCGGAAACACCATCCTTCATGCCTTACCAAGTTGTACCGGATTCCACCGTCCCGACGGGGAGCTAGTGACAAGCTCGCGTCTACCCAAGACCGCGACTTTCACGACTTCCTTCCATTAGGCATGAGAGGCATACGGAGGGGATCACCACCATGCAAACAAATTATTCTCAGCAAGAGTTTTACCTCATGCCCTCATGAGTGTGATCATATCACCACATAGGAATTAAAAAAGTAAGCTTTCATATTAATGCAGACGTGTCAACAACAATCGTATGCGTTAACCCAGGGTTCAAAATGCTTGCCTTCAAGTAGAGGGGAGGAGAAGTGCATTCCAATACTTTTTTGGAAGTTTCTCCCTCTTCAAAAAATCCTATTTGAAATAATACGAAATCAATACATAGACTTAAAGCAGCACAAAAAAGTTGCTTGGAAAATTTTGAAATAAATATGAAAATAAACTAGACAATATTTGGGAAACAACAGAAAAAGAATCAAGTCATTTGGATTTATATTTAAAAAGATATTGCTAGTCAAAGTTTAGTCAATTCTGTTTTTAGAATAAAAACAGAAATAGGAAAACGTTTCGATAGGAATACGCTTTCGGAGTAGGGGAGACGTACTCTGGGATTTGCGCTTCCACTTATGCACGCGTGGGCTGGCGCTGGCTCTCTCTGACAGAGGGGCCCGGGGGCCCACTGGTCAGGTTTGACCAGTCGCCCCCGCCTCCTTCTTCCTCTGGCCGAACAGAGGCGCGGCTCCGGCGATCAACGCCGACGAACGGCGGCTCCTCGAGTGCGCCCGAGTGCAGGGATGGATCGGCCAGACTGGGGCGGTCCTCCCGGTGGTCGAGGGGGCGATGGAGGTGGAGGAAAATGCCGGCGACGAGCTTCGCGGCGGACGGTGACCTCGGGTGGGATTGGGGTTTCGCCCTACGGTGGTTCCCGAGCTGGTTTGAGACGTTGGGTGGCTCCGCAGGATCATAGGGAGTCGAATGGCGGCGCTGGCTGGAAGGGACGGGCTCGGGCTGCGACGTATTGAACTGGAGGGCGGCGGCGGCTGTACTCGCCGGAGTTGGAGAAGAAAACCTCCTCGGGGCGATTGGTTGCTATGGGGGCGCTCTGTGGGGGTGGCTAGGGGTTGTCTGAGACTGCGGAGGGGTTCGGGGCATCCTTAAATAGGCGGGCAATGGCGGTTCCGCGGCGCCCTGGATAAGGGCGCCGGCAACCGACGTTCTGTAGTTTAGGGCGACGTGGCAGCGACGTATGCTAGGGGACGAGCTTGCTGACGAACTGGAGCTGTTGTAGGGGGCAGGTGGCGAGCGCTGGTGGCCTGGGCGGCTCTGTCCATGGCAGGAGCTGCGGTGGCTACCCGCTAGCTGCCGCGGCCGACCTGACGGCGGCCCTGTGGAGCGCCGGAGCTGTCTCTGCGGCGAGGGGCAAAGGTGGGGTGCTGCCAGTGCGTGGGGAACGGCCAGAACGGGCATGGGGCGTCGGCAGAGGGACGCGGCGGCTCGATGCGCGCGCGTGCAAAACGTGCGCTCTGGGCGCGCCCAGAGCACGCACGTGAGCCGCTCGACGGAATGCCAATGCTAGCTACAGAGTTTGGATGAAGCTGGGATTTAGCTGGTCTGGTTTAGAGTCTAAAGGGAGGTTAGTGGACATGACATTAGGTACTGAGGGTCAAGATCACAGTGCAAGGCAAAACTCATACCAAAACTGGCC
Source organism: Secale cereale (assembly GCA_902687465.1). Taxonomy (NCBI): domain Eukaryota; kingdom Viridiplantae; phylum Streptophyta; class Magnoliopsida; order Poales; family Poaceae; genus Secale; species Secale cereale. The sequence continues at coordinate 311,341,295 of LR738715.1, read as the reverse complement.
ATGCACACCAAGTGCTCGACAGAATGCCATGAGCATGTGGGCATTTCTTCTGGTGGCCAAAATCTCCAGATCAGGGTCTCTTTAGGTGAAGGTGATGATGGCAAAGCTAGTTGAGCAAAACCAGAAACTTGCTAGTGCAAGTTTTGCAAATCTTCAGTTCTGGACAGAAAGTGGAGGGCATTGTTTCATGAACAAAAATTATCCCAATGGGTCCACTCTTCTGGACTTAAGGGTTTTGCAAGATGGGCTATAAGCAGGAGGAAGCTCAAAGGCACTAGAGCAATATAAAATAGGGCTGCAGTGCAAAATGCCAAACTGGACCAGAATGGAAATGAGGTTGATTGACTCAAAATTTCCAAAGGACCTAAATGGGGTTTTCCATAAAGTTGAATAACACACTCCTATGAACATCCCATAATTTTGGTGGAAGCATTAAAGAAATATTTAATGGGGTTGTAGTGCAATTTGGCCTACTCGACCAGATTGGAAATCATGTTGTGGGGCTCAAAATATTAAAAGGATGAGTTATATTCCTGCATAAAAGTGATCTAACAACATCACATGACATCTCCAAATTTTTGTTGGAATTTTAGATAAACCTATCAAAGGGTTGTAGTTCAAATGGGGCCTTATTTTAAGGGGAAACCATTTTTAGAGCGAAGGAGATTAGGGAGAACATTATATAATTAATTTTTTTATAGATAACATAAAAGTTTTATTAAGAGAGCAAGAGAGTCTAACAATAATTTGGAAAGCTATCACTTGAGGTAAAAACTCCAACATAAAAGGAAAAGAAGGTCCTGAAATCAAAAAGAGAATCTAGTAAGTGAAAATTTTAATTTCCTGGCAAAATTTTAATTAATAAAACATGGTTAAATTTTTGGGGTGTTACACCGGGGAACGAGACCGAGCCTCAGCCGCAGGAGGGTGAGTGCGTCCTCCTTGCCACCCATGTCGATCTTGGTTTCTCCCTGCCTCCGCATCCTTTTTTCCGGGGTTTCTTGAACTTCTACGGTGCTCAACTTCATCATTTCTCTTCCAACACAATCACATATCTCGCTGCATTTGTCTCGGTGTGTCAAAACTTCCTGGTTGTCGACCGCATTGGGGTCTGTTTAAGCACATCTTTACTTGCCGCTCCTAAGCTGTGAAGAAGGCAAATCCGACTGACGAGAAGACTCACGTGATCCAAATGTGCGGGGGTTTAGGGATTCACACGAGGGGTAGGAGCACTTTTCCCACTATGACCCTTCCTCAGTCGGTCAGAGGGTGGCAGTCGACCTGGTTCTACTACAAAGATATTTCGACTACGGGTCAGTCGATCGGTCTTCCCCCTTTCACCTTGGCTTGGATCAGCCAGCATCCTTCGTTGATCGTGACTCCGACAGAGAAAGTAGAGGTGGTCATGTTAGTCGACCGAGTAGTCCAACTAGTCCACGATGGTGTGACTGGCATGGATTTGCTGGAGGTGTTTCTCAGTCGACTGATCTAGCCTCTCCAAGCCCGTGATCATCCAATGTGGATGTACTCGGGCACCAATGATACCGCTCGGGTCCACCCGGAGGAGGTCACCGAAAAGACAGTGGAACAGTGGTTGTGGAGCATCACCGGAAACAAGGACAACCCCAGGGGGACTAGGAGAGTTCTTCCATTCGACGCAGCCCATGAGCCAGACAAGGTTTGACCTTCATTACCGAGTGACTTTTCTATTCTGATTTGTAGTTGTCTTTGAATTCGATTGATGTTTGTTCAATTCTTTGCCTTGCAGATTTATACTAAGATGTACTCGATGCCCATGGAGAGCGAGCCCAGGAGGGAGTGGAGGGCGGAGGCGTGGTCATCGACTGGAGATCTGACGATGAAAGTGAAGAAGAAAGTGAGGACTCAAGCAGCGGCGAGGAGTTCGAATCACCACCTCGTTCCGAGAGGCGCTCCAAGCAGACACACAATCCAGCAGGCGCACGCGGTAAAGCGGCCCCGCCAAGCACGCAGGTGCCAAAGCGCACTCGGTCATCCACACCCGATCCGACTGAGAAGGCCCCTAAGCAGCTCAAGGTTGCTCCTATAAAGCCTCGGAAGGCCCTGCCTAAGATCAAGGTGGACGTTCTGATTGCATCCACGTAAGTGTTACTCTCTTCTTCTCTTCTTTTATCCGAGAAATTCTATGCATGTTGTTGATTCATCTGCCTGTTTGACCGAGCGAATTCTGAAACTTCTAGTGCTGCTGCTTCTCGGACCTCCATGGACATTGACAAAGGCCACAATGGTGAGGAGAATGAAGACGCGGCCACTTCGAGCGCAGGTATAGCTCCACAACGATGTCCTTACTTCACTGATTGCTCCATCGGTCGAATGTTTTGTAGCACCACCCAATGTCATCGAACTGTTGGATGATGAGGATGAGTATGAAGAAGTGCCCCGAAGGAGCACAGGAAGGAGGGGCAGGAAGATGCCTGCTACTTCAGACGCCCAGCAACATGGTGACCCAACTCGGGCTTCTGTCTTCTTCGCTGTCCCTGCGTCGACTGCCCAAGTCCTTGCCCCGTCCGTGTAGCTCCAAGCATCAGATCCTCTGGCTTCTTCGACTGTTCCACCAACTTCGCTCTTCGTTACCCACCATGTCCCAGAGGACCCAGTGAGTCTGGCTAAGGAGGCTATACGCCAAGCAGGTCTGATGATGGAACAAATGAAGGTGGCGCACGAGACTAGCATGGCTGCCTACAATGCCAGCTCTGCCCTTCGAATCAATGTCCAGGTGAGCTCTTTTCCGACTGATCTTTACTCTGTTAGGATATTCTACCTGAAAATTGCTGCTTTGTTCACAGGATGGTGTCCATGGATGAGCGTTTGAACCCTTTATTGTGCATCTATCATGAGTCTACTCTTTGCTCTAGTCACCCACTGGGTGTTTTAGCTCTTGCTGTATAGTTCTTGTACTTGAGTTGACCAGATCATGTCGAATGTATCCTTGAATTAGTGGGGGCATGCAGAGTGCACCCACTGGGTGTAGTCACCGAGACCATGGTCGACCGTGGGCAGTCGACTGCGGTCTAAGAACGAATGTTGTTGTTGTTGTTGTTGTTGTTCTTGTTGTTGTTGTTGTTGTTGTTGTTGTTGTTGTTGTTGTTGTTGTTGTTGTTGTTGTTGTTGTTGTTGTTGTTGTTGTTGTTGTTGTTGTTGTTGTTGTTTCTTGAACCAGTGGGAGCACGCCAAGTGCACCCACTGGGTGTAGTCCCCGAGACCAAGGTCGACTACGGGTAGTCGGCTGTGGTATAAGAATAGTGCCAATTTTTTACTCTTTCCACTTGTACTGGACGGATTGCGTCGAGTGGGAAATCAAACCAGTTGGGGCACACCAAGTGCACCCACTGGGTGTAGTCCCCGAGACTACTATTGAATGTTTGATTTAGCAGTAGTCTTAGAACTCTTTTGACATAATAATAATTCAATCTCTGCACCTTATCACTCGGAAGCGACTGTTTCTTGCTTTTGTCAACTGACTTGTCTTATTTGTTGACTTTAGAAATCTTGTGAGTTCGGAGCTCAGTTTGCTGAATTTGAGAAGAAGCAGATCCAACTCAATCTCGACCTAGAGCTGGCCAAGGAGAATTTGCAGAAGGCCAAGGATGAAGCATCCGGTATGAAAGGTACATAACTTGTCGGCTATCTTTGAATAGGTGTGTATAGTGAAAACTGACAACTCCAAGCTCGTCTAACGAGCGTTATTTCTTGTAGATCAAATGAAGGAAGCTCTGGAGCAGAAGGACCTTGACTTGGCAGCAGCGCAACAGAAGACGGAGGAGAAAACATAACTTGCCGACCAGAAGCTGGCTTCAGTCGGCAAATTAGAAGAAGGAAACGTTAAGCTGAAGACTACCCTCGATGAAGCCAACAAAGAAGTGACGCGGCTGAAGAAGGACAAGTTGGCTCTGGACGACAAAGTTGGAGATCTGACCCAGAAGAGGGACGAGCTGGAGACTTATCTGGGAGGACTCGCCAAGAAGATGTTCCTTATGCTTGAAGGTATTTTCCTTTGTGCGACTGATTCGTAACTGTCGACTCGCCATCCAACTGTCGACTCACTATTTCTCTGTATGTGCAGAATTCTGCCAAAACTTCGAGGAAGAGACTTGGCGGATTGAGACGGGTCTGGATCCCATCAATTCCCCTGTCAAGGATGAGGTTGCGATGAACGTGCTGCGACTGGAATCTCGCCTCGCCAGCGTCATGGGCTATCTTGCACGACTGAAGGTGGCGGTGTCGCGGATCGACACGTTGCTCTGGTGGGGAGCGGTAATCCAAAATGACCTCGAGTGTTTGATGACTCGACTTAATGAGATCCTTGGTCGAGTGCGGGAATGGAAGAAGTCGTCTACTTGGTGCAGTGCTGATGTGGCTCTGTCTCAGGTCCGTGTTCATTGCAAGGAGGCTAAGGAAGAGAAGCTGGCATCTCTCATGGTCGCCAACACCAAGAAGCTTGAATTCTAGTCATTCATGGAGACTTTCATCGACGCTGCCACCCGCATTGCTGGCGGAATCGACCTAGATGAATTTCTTGAGCCTACAAGCCCTCCTCCCGCGGAGTGAACAAACTTTATGCCTTGATTCAATTTGTGTCGGAATGCCGAGTGATTTTGTAACCGTTAAACTCTTTTGGGCCTGATGCCCGAGTACTTTCGCCCGAATCTTGTGGGATTTATATGAACTTGGTTTTCCTTGGAATATGATTGCTTTGTTTTCACCACTTCCAGATCTTTTAATTTTGAGTGGATCTTGGTTCTTCATTCGGAACAGACATTGTACTTGTGGCACAGCTCGGAGTGCAACCACACGTTATACTTGTGGTGCAGCTCGGAGTACAGCCGTACATTGTACTTGTGGCCTAGCTCGGAGTGCAACCGTACGTTCTACTTGTGGCGTAGCTCGGAGTGCAACCATACGTTGTACTTGTGGCGCAACTCGGAGTGCGACCAAGTCCCCGAGTGAGAGGGCTGCTCTCCACTCGAAGTGTTTTTGAAACTTAGGCGAGTACGGGGTCGCAGCTAAGCCCCCGAGTGAGAGGGTTGCTCTTCACTCGGAGTGTTTTTGAAACTTAGGCGAGTACGGGGTCGCAGCTAAGCCCATGAGTGAGAGGGTTGCTCTTCACTCGGAGTGTTTTTTGAAACTTAGGTGAGTACGGGGTCGCAGCTAAGCCCCCGAGTGAGAGTGTTTCTCTTCACTCGAAGTGCTTTTGAAACTTAGGCGAATCGGATTCGCGGCTAAGCCACCCACTGGGGGATTTGAACACATGTGTTTTCGGAACAACAATCATTAAGATACTGCCAAAAACTTGTCTTTGATAAGCAAACTGAAGGATTCTTATTACAACTCGTCCATTCGAGTGTTTTAGGTATAGAAACGGTGGAGCATATCCGCATTCCATGAGCGTGGCTCGTCTATTTTCTTGGCCATGCTATAGAGGTGATACACCCCGTTGTGGAGCACCTTGGTGATGATGAAGGGGCCTTCCTAGGCCGGAGCGAGCTTGTGAGGTCGTTTCTGATGCACCCGGAGTACAAGGTCTCCATCTTGGAATGCTCGACCTCTGGAATTACGGGCATGGAATCGACGCAGGTCTTGTGCATAGATGGTCGACCGGATCAGAGCCATCTCACATTCTTCCACCAGGAGATCAACTACATCTCGGCGTGCTTGTTTTGCCTCAACTTCTGAGAAGAGTTCCACTCGGGGAGCGTTGTGTAGCATGTCACTCGGAAGTACAGCCTCAGCGCCATACACCATCAAGAAAGGAGTTCGGTCAGTCGACCAGTTTGGAGTTGTTCTCAGTCCCCACAAGACAGATGGCAATTCAGTCACCCAAGCTTCTGCATCATGCTTGAGATCGCGCATCAGTCGTGGATTCAGTCCTTTAAGGATCAAGCCATTCGCCCTTTCTACCTGTCCATTCGACTGCGGGTGCGCAAGAGATGTGTAGTCGACCCGAGTGCCTTGGGAAGCACAGAATGCCCTGAATTCGTCAGAATCAAAGTTGAAGCCATTATCTGTGATAATACTGTGAGGGACCCCGTATCTGAATATCAGTTCTCTGACAAAACAGATGGCAGTGCTTGAATCAAGATTCATAGGCTTGGCTTCGATCCATTTGGTGAACTTGTCGACTACCACAAGCAAATGAGTGAAACCGCTTCTGCCAGTCCTGAAGGGTCCAACCATGTCCAACCCCCAAACAACAAACGACCAGACCAGCGGAATAGTCTTCAAAGCAGACACAGACTTGTGAGACATGTTTGAATAGAACTGACAGCCTTCACACTTGTCAACTATATCTTTCGCCATCTCATTTGCTCGCCGCCAGTAGAATCCGGCTCGGTATGCTTTGGCCACGATGGTCTGAGAGGATGCATTGTGACCACAGGTCCCTGAGTGGATCTCATGTAGGATCATTTGACCTTCTTATGGGGAGATGCAACGCTGGGCTACTCCAGTAACACTCTCTCTGTAAAGTTGTCCACCTATCACCATGAAGGCCTTGGATCGACGAGCAATTTGGCGGGCCTCATCTTCATCTTCTGGGAGTTCCTGCCTGAGCACGTATGCGATATATGGCACTGTCCAGTCGGGGGTGATCACCAAAACTTCCATGACCAAGTCAACCATAGCTGGGACTTCAATTTCAGTCAGATTGGTTGATCTTATCGGTTGCGGGGGATCTTCTGTGAAGGGATCTTCCTTAACTGACGGGTGTGGAGATGCTCCAAGAACACATTACTGGGGATAGGCTTCCGAGTGGAACCTATCTACACCAGATCATCGACAGCTTGGTTCTTGATTCTAGGTATGTGGTGGAGCTCTAACACATCAAACTTCTTTTCTAATTTTCTTACTAGCGCTGAAATAACCAGTCATTGCTGGGCTCCTGATATCCCATTCCTTCATCACCTAATTGACCACCAGGTCTGAGTCTTCGTAGACCATCAGGCGACGGACACCGAGTGAGATGGCCATACACAACCCATACAGAAGTGCCTCGTACTCAGCTTCATTGTTTGAAGAATGAAAGTGAATTTGGAGAACATAGATGAGCTTCTAGCCTCTAGGGGACATCAAAACCACACCTACACCAGACCCATTCAGCATCTTGGATCCATCAAAGAACATAGTCTAATGTTCCGAGTGAACCTGAGTCGGTTGTTCCTGTTCAATCCACTCGGCAACGAAATCTGCTATTGCCTCAGACTTGATTGCTTTCTTTGCCTCGAATTTGATATCCAAAGGAAGGATTTCAATCCCCCATTTGGCCACTCAACCAATTGCGTCCCTGTTGTTCTGAATTTCGGATAACAGAGCATCGCTGACGATTGAAACTGAGTGATCTGCAAAGTAATGTGCAACATTCTTCGCTGTCAAGTAAATTCCATACACAAGCATCTGATAATTTGGATATCTCTGGTTGGACGGAGTCAAGACTTCAGAAATATAGTACACTGGGTGTTGAAATTTGTAGGCTTTGCCTTCTTCTTCCCGCTCGACCGTGAGCACTGTGCTGACAACTTGTCCAGTTGCTGCGATATACAATAACAAAGGCTCTTTGCTGATTGGAGCAGCAAGCACCGGCTGGGTGGAAAGCAGGGCTTTGAGCTCTTCAAACGCTGCTTCAGCTTCAGGATTCCACTCGAACTTGTTAGACTTCTTCATCAGTCGGTAAAGAGGTAATGCCTTTTCACCGAGACGCGAGATGAATGGACTCAATGCAGCCAAACAACCAGTAAGCTTCTGAACATCGTGCACACGCACGAGGCGTTTCATTTGGAGGATTGTGCTGACCTTTTCTGGCTTTGCATCGACCCCTCATTTGGAAACGAGGAAACCGAGTAACTTTCCACCTGGGACTCCGAATGTGCACTTTGACGGGTTAAGCTTGATATCATAACTTCTCAGGTCTGCAAATGTTTCAACGAGATCAGTCAGTAGGTCGGAACCTTTATGTGACTTGACCACGATGTCATCCATGTATGCTTCCACATTCCGACTGATCTGTTTGAGCAGACACTTCTGAATCATGTGCATGAATGTGGCGCCAGCATTCTTGAGGCCAAAAGGCAATGTAACATAACAAAAACACCTGAATGGGGTGATGGAGGCTGTTTTTATATAGTCAGGCCCATACAGTCGAATCTGATGGTACCCGGAATACGCGTCCAGAAAGGACAAACACTCACACCCCGCAGTCGAGTCGACAATTTGATCGATGCGGGGGAGAGGGAAGTGATCTTTCGGGCAGGCCCGATTAATATGTTTGAAATCAATGCACTTGCGGAGTGACTTGTCCTTCTTGGGGACCATGACAACGTTGGCGAGCCACTCGGAGTGGTATATCTTGTGGATGAACTTAGCTGCCAGAAGCCGAGCCACCTCTTCGCCAATTGCCTTTCTCTTTTCCGCTTCGGACCAACGGAGATGCTCTTTAACGGGTTTTGCTTCCGGGTCAACTCGCAAACGGTGTTCAGCCAGTCCCCTGGGTACACCCGACATGTTAGAGGGTTTCCATGCAAAGATGTCCTAGTTCTCACGGAGGAACTGGATGAGCACTTCTTCCTATTTGCCGTCGGGTGTTGTTGAGATGTGAGTCGAAGCAGCATTGGGATCAGTCGGATGAATATGCACAGGCTTCGTCTCTCCACACGATTGAAATGCAGACTCAGAAGCAGGTTTCTTGGCTCGTAACAAATCACTCAGATCTGCATTCTTATGATATTCTTCCATTTCCACTACAGCTATGTGTTCATCTGCAATCTTTGAGCCCTTCTGGAAGCACTCTTCTGCTTTCTGCCGATCTCCAGTGACTGTGATCACGCCTTTGGGACCAGACATCTTTAACTTGAGGTATACATAACATGGTCGAGCCATAAAATGGGCATATGCAGGCCTGCCCAGAATAGCGCGGTAAGCACTGTGAAAATCCACCACCTTAAACGTCAACTTTTCTTTGCGGTAATTGTTTGAATCACCAAAAACCACATCAAGAGTGATCTGACTGAGTGAGTCGGCTTTCTTCCCAGGGATGACACCGTGGAATCGCATGTTTCTCTCACTTGGCTTGGACATCGGAATGCCCATCCCTCAGAGGGTTTCAACATACATGATGTTCAAACCACTGCCGCCATCCATCAAAACCTTGGTCAGTCGAATGCCCTCAACAACTGGGTCGACCACCAACACTTGCCGCCCAGGGGTAGCAATGCACGCTGGATGATCAGACTGGTCAAATGTAATGGGAGTCTTTGACCACTTCAAGTACGTCGTTGTCGCCGGAGCAACCATGTTTACTTCCCCGTTGATGACTTTCAGTCGACTTTTCCTCTCGACGCTAGCAAAAATCATCAAAGTGGAATTGATATTGGGGTAACCACCATCCTCCTCCTTGTCTTCGTCCTTATCCAATTCTTTCTCATTGGGATGACCCTCTTGGATACTCTGAATAAGGAGTCGACACTGTCGAGTGGTATGCTTGGGGTAGATAAAATTATCCTCTTCATCCATCTTGGTGTGTACATGACATGGTAAATCAAGCACGTCATTTCCTGCTTGATCTTTCACTTTCTTGGGGATCCAAGGACCCTTAGGTTTTCCTTTATTTTTCCCCTGGTTCATGACTGCAGCCTCACCAGGAGCTGCGGGTTCGGCTTTGCGCTTCTTTTTTCGACTGGAATTTCCTCCCCCATCGTCCTGGGCGACTGGTTTGTTTTTCCACTGCGGAGTCGGTCTGCTTCTTTGCCGTTAGCGTACGGACCGACTATTTCCATCATCCGAGCCAGAGACATGTCTCCTGTCCGATCGAATTTTAGGTTAAGCTCTCTGTACCGAACGCCCTCCTTGAAGGCGCAGACTTCCTAATGTTTGGATACATTCTCCACAGTGTGATGAAGAGTGGTCCACCTATAGATGCAATCTCTCAAAGTTTCATTCGGCTTCTGGACACAATGCTGCAATTCAGCCAGCCCGGCAGGTCGTTTGCAAGTGCCTTCAAAAGTCCTGACAAACACTCGGGTCAATTCTTCCCAACTGAATATGCTACCAGGAGCCAACTGATTCAACCAAGCTCTGGCTAAGCCTTCCAGCATCTGAGGGAGGTGCTTCATGGCTACATCATCATTGCCACCACCAATCTGCACAGCCACTCGGTAATCCTCTAGCCAAGTATCCGGCTTCAACTCACCAGTGAACTTGCTGACTCCCGCTACCAACCTGAAGTTGGGAGGGATCTCAGCGGCCCTGATGGCTCTGCTGAAACATTCAGGCCCAGAAACATGTACTCTGCTGCCACTCGGACGATCTCTGTCCTGCCCTTCTCTGTGTGCCCGGTTTCTGTTGAGCATACCTTGCACAAGAATCGATCTTGCATCAAATCTAGGCTCTCTGGGGTCGACTGAGATCCTTCGCCCATCACCATGCAGGTGCCTTTCATCGTACTACCGGGGCGCATACGATCCGCTCCCCGGAGGTGGCGTAGGCACTCGACGGCGATCATCACGGCCGAGTCGTCGGTCATACTGATCATCGTTCTGACCTAGATACTACTCTTGGCGGTGCCCACGACCCTCACGCCACGAGGGAGATCTTGGGCTATGAGCCAACAGAACTGTGTCCGCCACCACGGACCTGCTGTGAATTCTGTTGCATGAATGGGAAACGGCTCAATTTTGCTCTCCTGCTGCTCGAAGCAGTGCTCAAATCTGCAACAAGCCTCTTCCAGCCTCCGATTGGGACGGCTAAATCGATTTTTCTATACGGGCTGCAGCTGTAAGATTTTGAATCGGAGTGCGGTATACCTGGGGTCCAGGGGGAAACAAACGTCGCTGTCGTCGACTGGATTCGGGAATCAATCGGCGGGCATGCTTATCGAGTGAACGCTGAAGGTTCTACAGACGCGCACGCTCAGCCAAGGTGGCTTGGCGCGCGGCCTCCAGGGCCCGAGCCTCAGAAATCTCTCCCACGATGGGGGGTCTGGAGCACTTCGATGTTACAGCGACGCAGCTCTTCCGTTTGCTCCGCGGTGAGGGCTTGAGGCACATACTCATAGTGACCATACGACGAACCTTCGTCGCTGTCGCCGCCACCTCCGCGAGCGTACCTAGGTGGGCTGCGACGAGATCCGACCATGAGGACCTCTACTGCGGGGTCGCTGCTCCTGCACTCGGAAAGTGTGTCCACGGAACCAGTCGATAGATCGACCGTCCCATAGAGGTATTCGTCGGGCTCGATTGATGTGACTTGGGGGGTGGCCGACTGGAGAGCCACCGCATGCTTCACCCATCGCTAGAGCCGTGATCGATCGGACCGCTTGCGACGGCGTGCAGCGGGAGAGCGGACGATGAAGGAGCCGACCGATACTGGGTCGATGGCTGTCGGAGAAGGACGCCACAAGCATTCGTGCGAAAGTGCGCCACCCCATGGACGGGAAGTGTCTCGACGTTGAGGGTGGCCTCCTGGAGCCAGGCGGAGTCGTCCGCAATGAAGATGAGCACGCCGAGTCGGATCTCGCGGCCCTAAACCAGACCACCGCCGGAAACCATGTTGATGAAGACCGTAAAAAACTACAACCTCACTGGAAGTCGCTAAGACACCTGCTCCACGGTGGGTGCCAACTATCGTGGTACTAAGCATGACAGTAAGAGTAGGGGGTACGTAGGAGATGGCAAGGTTGTACACACGAGTTTTACGAGTTCAGGCCCCTCTCGGAGGAGGTAAAAGCCCTACGTCTCGATGCCCGGAGGCTGTCGACTGGAATATTGGTGTGTGTGTGTTACAGGGGTTGCGAACCCTTGTACGAGAGGAGGGGGTGGCTTATATAGAGTGCGCCAGGACCCCAGCCATCCTCCGTTACAGAGGGTTCAGTGTACATAAAGGTAGTACATTACCGATAACACCTGTTATAAAGAGCTATAAATGACCTTTACGACTATGGAGTGAATGTGTAACCGTTGTCATCTTGAGAGACCTTAGATCTTCTATACTCCGAGTCATTTTCTTGTATAGTTGAGTGACTTCTTCCTGGTCGAATGGAATTGGGGTATCCGAGTGAGATATTGAGTCGAGTGGATTGTACTCCTTGGTTGCTTCAATCGGTATTCTTTGTCATCCTTTGAATGTCCTTGACTCTAGGGTAGCGACCTTGTGTAGGGCGTCTAGGTCAGGCCTATGACCCTACCCTAGGTCTATGGCATCGTCAATATGCTTGTAAAACTGAAAGCTGTGTATACCTTGGTTGAGCAGATATATACTGGCACGCAGCGGACCATAGTGGCTATCTCCCACAGCAAACAACCGCCCGTACTTATCAGCGATGTATTGGATAAGCTGTTTGTCATACCTGAAAGGCTGGAAGAAATAAAGGGAGCCTCTGCTAGAGCCGGTGCAATTACTTCTTTGAGCCGGGCTAAGGCATGGCAAGCCGAACTATACCAGGAGGAGATGGCAACTGCCTATCCAAGCTTAAAAGAGGATGGGTCTCCCTTTGATGAAAGTGAGTTTGCCAAATGCGTGAAGGAAATGCGACCTCCTGCGAGCAAGCTGGCCGAGGAAACTGATTTATCTAAGTATCGGGCGGCTTATACTATGAGAATGCAAAAGTGAAAGCACCGGCTTATGATATAGTGAACCTCATCCCTCCAACGCGTAACCATACTTTTTCTCCTGATGTTGATCCATCCACACTTATCGATGACGAAGCCATATTCAAGGCCTTAACTGGCATCAAGTGGGCATCACCTGACTTCTAGACGATGGAGGAAGAAGAAGAAGAACTGGCACATGATAACCCGGAGTCTTCAACTCGCCAAAACCAGAACAACTGATCCAAGGGGCGGCTCTCAGACCATGGCATAGAGCTTCTTTTGAATTTTTTTGAAACTTTTGGGCTTGAGACAGCCTTGTAATAGGCTAGTTGAAACAATGACCTGTCATTCCATCGTGCATGTTTATCCATTTTATTGCTAGCGAAAAACCTGATAAGACCTTGATGGACGTGCAGAAAATATTATCCTCTCTGCTAGTTATGATGTTATTTCCAATGCTCCTGCACACATGCTAGACAACATACACCCTGTCGGCTTAAGCCAGGGCGGGTCATTATTTCCAATATAGTGTGGTGACTTAACGTCTGAAACTAGGGCGGGTTAAAGAACCCTAAATATTTATTCAAAATATGAAAAATCATACCTGTAGATTGATATAATGATGTCGTAATAATTATAATCCAGCGTGGGTATGAACCCGTGAACACGAAAGATCATGACATGAACTGAATCATCCCGACGTCTTAAAGTCTGCTTATCAGGGCGGGCTATTAACCCAAAATGCTCAAGTATGAGCCATAGAATTAAGGCTACATGGCATGAATTATGACAACCATATGTTATCATGAAAGAAAGACATGAATCCAAAATTGTCAGAAAAGACAGAAATTCAGAAAACAAGGCTTTCATAGGCCACCAAGCCTAAAACTCAAGTGCTTTCATGGGCTGCACAACCCTAGAGTCGTCCTCGCTTACTGTAAGCCAACTCTCACATGACAAACCACCACTTTAACCTCAACGAGTTCAGGGTCTTGCTTAGAAGATTGACTGTTAAGAGTATGGAGGGTCATTCAGGTTCAACTGGTGGAGAAGCATCAAGCAGACAGGAAGGTCGAACTCAGTATTCCGCGTCAAGCCAGGTCACAATGCTCAAAAGGCTTAAACCCATGGGGTCATAAGCCGCCATGCAACCTTAAAGGTGGCATGTAAGCCGGATCAAGAGGGTAATCAAGGCTCTGCTCATTGTGCAGGTCGCCCCCAAGTGAACAATAAGATGGCATGTAGGTCGGATCAAGAGGGTAATCAAGGCTCTGCTCGTTGAGTAGGTCACCCCCAAGTGACCAATAAGATGCCATGTAAGCCGGATCAAGAGGGTAATCATGGCTCTGCTCATTGAGCAGGTCGCCCCCAAGTGACCAATAAGATGGCATGTAAGCCGGATCAAGAGGGTAATCAAGGCTCTGCTCATTGAGCAGGTCGCCCCCAAGTGATCTACAATAATTAATGCAATCTAAGATGCGTAAAACCAAAACGACAGAAGCCCTGAATTATCAGGGATGTCGGCTTTATTATAATGATCATAATGTATATACACTGAAGAATGTATGTACAACACAAGAGCCGGTGGCTCAAGTGTAATATGGCCGTAGATGAGCAATGTTCCACGGCCGACGGGTCTCCTCCTCCGCTGTGCGTGAATCCTTATATTCTCGAATATCAATGAGGTAGTATGACCCGTTATTTAGGTTCTTGCTGATCACAAAAGGTCCCTCCCAAGGTAGGGATAATTTATGCATGTCTGCTTGGTCTTGGATTAACCGGAGCACCAAGTCGCCTTCTTGAAAGGTTTCGGTCTTAACCCGGCGGCTATGGTAACGACGCATATCTTGCTGGTATATTGCTGAATGAGCCACCGTAAGTTCACGCTCCTCGTCTAACACATCCAGAGCATCCTGACGCGCTTCTTCATTAACTTCTTCAACGTAAGCCGCGACCCGGGGCGAGTCATGCCGGTTATCACTTGGAAGAACCGCCTGTGCCCCATAAACCATGAAGAAGGGCGTGTAACTCTTTGATCTATTGGGGGTGGTGTTGATACTCCAAAGTACCGAGGGACCATAAGCCGGGGTTTTATCCCTCTCAAGATTTCTTGATTGGCCCTTTCAGCTTGACCATTGGATTGAGGGTGAGCTACTGATGAAACATCATGATGAATATGCTCTCGTTGACAGAACTCTTTCATAGCACCCTTAGATAAATTAGTGCCATTATCAGTTATGATGCTGTGTGGGTAGTCAAAATGGAATATCACCTTTTTGACAAATTGAACCGCCGTTACCGCATCACACTTACTGACCGGCTCTGCCTCAATCCACTTAGTAAACTTGTCAACCGCCACCAAATGGTGGGTCTTCTTATCCTTAGACCTCTTGAAAGGTCCAACCATATCAACCCCCCAGACCGCAAAAGGCCAAGTAATTGCAATCATCCTTAATTCTTGAGCCGGCACATGAGCCTGTCGAGAAAATTTCTGACAGCCGTCACACTTACTAACCAGATCCTCTGCATCAGCATGAGCGTCAACCAGTAAAACCCATGAAGAAAATCTTTAGCCACAAGAGATTTAGAGCCGGCGTGATGGCCACAATCCCCTTCGTGTATTTCCCTTATAATTTCACAGCCATCTTATGGAGAAATAAAATGCTGAAATACACCTGTGACACTGCATCGGGGTAACTCGCCATTGACAATAGTCATAGATTTAGACCGCCGTGTTATTTTCCTGGCCAATGTTTCATCCTCTGGTGACTCGCCCCGGGTCATATAAACCAAGTATGGAATTGTCCAATCAGGAATAACATGGAGAGCCACCGCCAACTGTGCCTCCGGGTCAGGAATAGCAAGATCCTCCTACCTTGGCAATGTAACCAAATGATTATTCAACACATCAAGAAAGACATTAGGGGGCACCGGCTTACGTTGAGACCCCAGCCAGCTCAAAGCATCGGCTGCCTCATTCTTCCTGCGATCAATATGATCCACCTGGTAACCCATGAAGTGACCAACAATATTATCAACCGCCCGGCGATAAGCCGCCATGAGCGGGTCTTTGGAATCCCAAGTGTCGGAGACTTGTTGAGCCAACAAATCTGAGTCGCCAAAACATCTGACCCGGCTTAAATTCATCTCTTTGGCCACCCGAAGGCCATGGAGTAGGGCCTCATACTCAGCTGCATTGTTAGTACAAGGAAACATGAGTCATAAAACATAACAAAATTTGTCACCTCGTGGGGAAGTCAAAATAACTCCAGCCCCCGAGCCTCAAGCTGCCGAGACCCATCAAAGTGAATAGTCCAGTAAGTGTTATTCGGCTTCTCCTCAGGAGTTTGCAATTCTATCCAGTCATTGATGAAATCCACAAGGGCTTGCGACTTGATGGCAGTCCTTGGCATATATTTCAAACCATAAGGTCCAAGCTCAATGGCCCATTTAGCCACTCGTCATGTTTCCTCTCTATTCTTGATAATATCCCCCAAAGGAGCCGAGCTGACTACAGTAAGAAAATAATGCTTCAGCTTGGGACTGGCCATGGATACCCCATACACAAACTTCCGCCAATGTGGATATCACTGCTTGTACTCTGTTAAGACCTCACTAACATAATAGGCTGGCCTTTGAAACGGATATTCCTTCCCCGGTTCTTTCCTTTCCACTACAACTGCCACACTGACGGCTAGCCGCCACGTATAACAGCAGAGGTTCCTTCTCAATAGGAGCTGCAAGAACCGATGGCTCAACCAACTGTTTTCTAGGCGCCTCATTAGCAGCATTGCTCCAGACAAAACGATCTGTTTTCTTCATCATCTAGTACAGAGGAATAGCCTTCTCTCCTAGGCAGCTTATAAACCGGCTTAAAGTTGCAATACAACCCTCCAAGCACTGCACATCATTGATGCATGCCGACTTAGACAATGAAGTGATAGCCTTGATTTTCTCTGGGTTAGCTTCAATACCCCTCTCTAAGACCAGGAAACCTAAAAGTTTGACTGTAGGTACACCAAAAACGCACTTGGCCGGGTTAAGCATCATCTTATAGATTCCGAGATTATCAATCGTCTCTTTTAAGTCCTCCAACAAAGTTTCCTTCTTCTTGGACTCGACAACAATGTCATCCACATAAGCATGAAAATTACGCCCAATTTGGTCATGAAAACAATTTGTCACACAACGCTGGTAAGTCGCCTGGGCACTCTTGAGCCCGAAAGCCATGGACACATAGCAGACAGATCCAATACGCATGATGAAAGTTGTCTTCTCCTGGTCCTTGACTGCCATATTGATCTGATGATAACCAGAGTATGCATCCAAAAAGCACAAACGCTCATAACACGTTGTGGTGTCTATGATCTGATCAATGCGGAGAAGAGCAAAAGGATCTGCTGGACAAGATTTATTAAGGTCCGTATAGTCCACACACATGCGCCAGATGCCACTTTTCTTAAGTACCAGCACTGGGTTAGCCAACCAATCCGGGTGAAAAACCTCGACGATGAACCCGGCCGCCTAGAGCCAGGCCACCTCTTCTCCAATAGCCTTACGTCTTTCTTCGTTAAACCGTCGAAGGAACTTCTTGACAGGTTGATACCTAGGATCAATATTAAGCGTGTGCTCAGCGAGTTTTTTCGGTACACCCATCATGTCTGAAGGTTTCCATGCAAAGATGTCCCGATTCTCACGGATGAACTCGATGAGTGGGCTTTCCTATTTTGGATCCATATTAGCACTGATAGTGAACTGTTGAGATGAGTCGCCAGGAAAAAAAATCAACCTGCTTGGTATCGTTCGCTGATTTAAACTTCAACAAGGGGTCTTGCTCTGTGGTTGGCTTCTTCAAAGGAGTCATGTCAGCTGGGTCAACATTATCTTTATAAAACTTAAGCTCTTCTGTGGCACAAGCAGACTCAGCATAAGCAACATCACCTTCCTCACACTCCAAAATAATCTTTCTACTACCATGAATCGTGATGGTACCTTTACGCCCTGGCAGGTTAAGCTACAGATATACATAACAAGGTCGTGCCATAAATTTAGCGTAAGCTGGCCGGCCAAACAAGGCATGATAAGGGCTCTTAATTTTGACCACCTCAAACCACAATGTTTCTGCGCTATAATCATGATCATCGCCAAAAGCCACCTCCAAGGCAATCTTACCAACTGGGTATGCCGACTTACCAGGGACCACACCATGAAAAACTGTAGAAGACGGCTTAGGATTTTTGTTAGTTAAATTCATACGACAAAAGGTGTCATAATAAAGGATATTGATGCTGCTACCTCCATCCATAAGCACCTTAGTGAACTTATAACCCCCAACCTAAGGGGCCACCACTAACGCTAGCTGACCCGGATTATCAACCCGGGGCGGGTGATCCTCACGACTCCCTACAATTGGCAGCTTTGTCCATCGTAAGTATCGAGGCACAGACGAATCAACTGTATTCACCACACGTTTATGAATTTTCTGATCTCGCTTGCAAAGGCTTGTGGTAAAATCATGATACTGGTCACTATTAAGCTGCTTTGAATTACTCTGATATCCTGACTATAGCTGCTGGATACCCTGACCGTGTTGCTGATTACCCTGACCGTGGTGCTGGTTATAATTGCCATGATTGTTCTGGTTGCCCTGATTGCCCTGACCTTGATATCGGAAACTTGAGCCGCCATGCCTCGAACCCGGCCCATGCGGGCCATTATTGTTACCATAATACTGGTAATGGCCTGGATTTTTATACTCCTTCATAATAAAACAATCCTTCCACAAGTGGGTTGATGGACTGCCAGGAATGATATGCTTTGGGCAAGGTTCATTTAGCATGGCCTCCATACTGAATCTCGGCCCTCCAAACCACGGCCTACCCTTACTACTACGACGCTAGTTATCATGTTGTGTGCTAGTCTTAGCCACAAAGTCTGATCCACCATCAGGCTGCTTACGCTTGCCGCCACCGCTCTGGTTAGGCCCTGTCTTATTTAGCTGCTAGCCGTTCCCATTGCCGCTCTTCTTCCCCATATTGGACTTTTCCTCATCGAAGTATGGGTCCTTGGTATTGCTTGGGTCGGCATACTTAGTGAGAGCTGCCATGAGCTCTCCCATGTCATTGCAGTGATGTTTAAGCCGCCCCAGCTTCTGTCCGAGGGGGATGAACCGACAATTCTTCCCCAAAACTAGGACATAAGAGCCAGTGTTGATGCTATCCAATGAGTGGATAACAGTTGAATCCCGGTGGACCCAGCTGTTGGTTGACTCATCCTCGCGCTGGACACAAACTTCTAGGTCGATAATCGGCAGAGGCTGCTGATAACCCAAAAGTATAGGTGATCACAATAGTTTCTTAGGGTAGAGTATTCAACCCAAATGTATTGATTCGACACATGGGGAGCCAAAGAATATTCTCAAGTATTAGCAGCTGAGTTGTTAATTCAACCACACCTGGAAAACTTAATATCTGCAGCAAGGTATTCAGTAGCAAAGTAGTATGGAAGTAACGGTAACAGTAGTAGTTTTGTAGTGATGGTGACAGCAGCAGTAACGAAAGTGACAAAGCAAGTATCAATATGGAACGAACTCATAGGCAATGGATCGACAATGATAGGTGTTGGATAATATTCATCATGTAGCCATTATAACCTAGGGTGACACAGAACTAGCTCCAATTCATCAATGTAATGTAGGCATGTATTCCGAATATAGTCATACGTGCTTATGAAAAGAACTTGCATGACATCTTTTGTCCTACCCTCCCGTGGCAGCAGGGTCCTAATGGAAACCAGGGGCTATTAAGGCCTCCTTTTAATAGAGTACCAGACCAAAGCATTAACACTTAGTGAACACATGAACTCGTGAAACTATGGTTATCCCTGAAAAGTGTTCCGGTTATTGTCACTCCGGGGTTGCCGGATCATAACACATAGTAGGTGACTATTGACTTGCAAGATAGGATCAAGAACACAAATATATTCATGAAAACATAATAGGTTCAGAATGGAAATCATGGCACTCGGGCCCTAGTGACAAGCATAAAGCATAGCAAAGTCATAACAACATCAATCTCAGAACATAGTGGATACTAGAGAACATACCCTAACAAAACTAACTCGATTACATGATAAATCTCATCCAACCCATCACCGTCCAGCAAGCCTACGATGGGATTCCTCGCGCACGACGGTGAGCATCATGTAATTGGTGATGGAGGATGGTTGGTGATGAAGATGGCGACGATCTCCACTCTTCGGAGCCCCGAACGGACTCCAGATCAGCTCTACCGATGAAGATAAGGAGGTGGCGGCAGCTCCGTATCGTAAAACGTGATGGATCTTCTCTCTGAGTTTTTTCTCCCCGAAATAGATTATATGGAGTTGGAGTTGGTGTCGGTGGAGGTCCAGGGGGTCCACAAGGTAGGGGGCGCCCCCCACCCTTGTGGATAGGGTGTGCGCCCCCTCCGGTAGTTCTTTCCTTCAATATTTTTTATATATTCTGAAAATAATCTCCGTGAACTTTTATTTCCGCACAAAATAACACCAATGCCATTCTGTTGAAGACAACGTCAGTCTGGGTTCAATCCATTCAAATCATGCAAATTAGAGTCCAAAACAAGGGCAAAAAAGTTTGGAAAAAGTAGGTACGATGGAGACGTATCAACCCCCCCCCCCCAAGCTTAACCCATTGCTTGTCCTCAAGCAAATTAGTAGATAAACTGAAAGTGACAATTTTTTTTACAAACTCTATTTGATCTTGTTATTGTAAATACGTAAAGCCAGCATTCAAGTTTTCAGCAAAGATTATGAATTAACCACTTTCACAATAACATTTAGGTCTCATGTTTACTCATATCAATAATATAATCAACTAGCGAGCAATAATAAAAAATCTCGGATGACAACACTTTTTCAAAACAATCATGATATAATATGACAAAGTGGTATCTCGCTAGCCCTTTCTAAGACCACAAAACATAAATGAGAGCACCTAAGAAGATCAAGGACTGACTAGAAATTGTAATTCATGGTTAAAGAGATCCAATCACACTCATACTCAATATAAGTTAATAACAAAGCATATAAATGACAAAGGTGCTCTCCACCTGGTGCTTTTTATAAGAGGATGATGACTCAGCAATAAAAGTAAATAGATAGGCCCTTCACAGAGGGAAGCAGAGATTTGTAGAGGTGCCAGAGCTCAAGTTTTTAAATCAGAGATGAATATAATTTTGGGTGATATGCTTTCTTTGTCAACGCTACGACCAAGAGTCCTCAATATATTCCATGCTACATACATTATAGGCAATTCCCAAATAGAATGGTAAAGTTTTACTCCCCCTCCACCATCAAACACACTCCACGGCTTATCCTAAACAATGGGTACCATCCAAACCAACAACAGTCCCGGGGGATATTTGTTTAATTATAGTTTGATTTGATTTTTGATCTTTTGATCATGGGTCTGGGTATCCTGGTTACCGTCCATTTTCTCGTGAATGACAAGCGGAGTCCACTCATCGTGATAATAACCCACCTATAATGGAAGATAAAGACAGCCCCTAGTCACCACATGAGCGATTTGGGCATACAGAACAAAATTTTATTTGAAGGTTTAGAGTTTGGCACATGCAAGTTTACTTGGAACGGCAGGTAAATACCGCATGTAGGTAGGTATGGTGGACTCATATGGAACAACTTTGAGTTTATGGAACTGGGTGCACAAACAGTATTCCCGCTTAGTACTGGTGAAGGCTAGAAAGAGACTGGGAACCGACCAGCTAGAGAGAGACAACGGTCATAAACATGCCTTGAGATTAACCAACATTGAGTGCAAGCATGAGTTGGATATAAATTACCATGAACATAAATATCATGGAGGCTATGTTGATTTTGTTTCAACTACATGTGTGAACATGTGCCAAGTCGAGCCACTTAAATCATTCAAAGGAGGATACCATCCTATCATACTACATCACAACCATTTTAAAAGCATGTTGGCACGCAAGGTAAAGTATTATAAACTCCTAGCTAATTAAGCATGGCATGAGTAACTATAATCTCTAATTGTAATTGCGAACATGTTTCATTCAATGGGCTGAATAAGGAATGACAAGCTAATCATATTTACAAAAACAAAATAGGTCGAGTTCATACCAGCTTTTCTCCATCTCAATCATTTCATCATATATCGTCATTATTGCCTTTCACTTGCACGACTGAACAGTGTGGATAATAATAATAGTGCACGTGCATTGGACTAAGTTGGAATCTGCAACATTTATTCAAAGGAGAGGACAAGCTAATATGAGCTCTTTGTTAGTTCAACAATAATGCATATGAGAGCCACTCATCAATTTCATCGCGGTCTTCTCCTCTCGACACCCAAAGAAAAAGAAAAGAATTTCAAAGAAACACACTGAAATATTTTTGGAGTTTATTGGTTTTCTAAAAAAATAAACATGAACGAGAAAAACTAGTACATGGGAAAGCTCCCAACAAACAAAAGAAGAACAAGAAATCTTTTTGGATTTTCTTTTAATACTACAAACTACTAAGAAACTAAATAGAAAGAAAAGACAAAAAGAAGCAAGAAATATTTTTGGGTTTTCTAAAGTTTTTCTAATACACAAGAAGAAAGCGAGAGAAAAAAACTAACGTGGATAATACAATGAAAAAGTATGATCACCGACAACTGAAATGAATGTGTGAACATGAATATAATGTTGGTGAGAAATACGTACACCCCAAGATTAGGCTTTTGCCTAAGTTGGTCTAGGCCCATGGATCAAAGTATCCCTCTCCTGGGTACTGAGGTGGATCCTGAGGGTTCCACTGGTTTGCGAGCTCCTGCGGCTCCCACTGAAAGATAGGCTCGTGATATGGATCAGGTGACAGCTCTGGCTCAGGAACTGGGGACCATGTCCCATCCCAGTATGCATGAATGTCCTTGGGAAAAATGAAGTACCCGCTTGAATGAAGATCAAACAAAGTAGGTGGAGGCAAGGTAATAATCTGAAAAGTGTCCTCGCTAAATATCAAGTTATAAATAAGTCTCTTTTCTCGTCATAGCGAATAAACTTATGTGCTACCATGCTGTCATAATCTAAGTAAATGGTCGGTATCAATTTCTCCTCTTTTTCATAATGTATCTCGAAGTGCTCAGCAAGGCGAGAAGCAAAAATGCCTCCGAAAATAGGACCCTTCGAGTGGTTTAAACTCAAAGGTTTAGCAACCATAGCGCCCAAACTAAAAGTTCTACCGCGAAGCAAAGCATGGTGCAAAATGGCAAGGTCACGAGCACTAAGGCCTCCTCTCCCCACGACCAATCAAACATCTCCCAGCAAATAGTGAATAATAGCGTAAAACAGGAAAATGTACACAGGCAACTCTCGCTTCCGACACCCTTCTCCTTTCCCCTTCGATAATTTCATTAATGAAATCTTCCACATCTCTAGGACGGGGTTCATCGACGCTGCCTTCATAAGGTAATTTGCATACCTCACAAAAGTCATAAAGCGCCATCTCCTTATTCACATCATATAAATCAAATTCTACCATAGGTGGCGATTTTCTAGCATGAAAATGAAAATTTTGCACGGAAGTATTAGTTAGGAGGAGATACTGATCACACTGGTCGCGGAGGAAGTCGCTGATGCCTGCATTCTCGGCCAAATAATAGAAATCCTCATAAATTTCAGCCACCTATAAGAATGCATCACATGGCCATTCACCTGCCCGAATCTCCGTGGTACGAGGAAGATTGTAATTCGGCTTCTCCTTCTCCTCATTCTCCTTTACCTTCGAACCCCGGTTCGAGGAGCATCTCAACAGTCTCCTCATCATTTTCTTTCTCTGAAAAATTCTGAAATTTTTAGTGACTCAAAATAAAAATGAACCAAACTCAAAAAATTGATAGCAACTACTCCTACAAGTGTCTAGAGGCTATATCATGCATCAAAACTACTTTGGACCATATAAATTTGACATGCAAGCTCAAGAACAAGATCGCCACAACAACAAAAATTTCCAATAAATTAAGCACTAGAACAAAAACTAATTGGACTGGAGTCACATACCGGAGAACAATCCCCCAAAATAGTATTGCAAATGATGATTTGAGCAAGGAGATCGAAAATGGCAACAAGATGAGCTAGAACACGGGTTTGAGCTGGTGGATGATTTTTTCTGGAGGAAGAAGGAGAGGATGGATGCTGGAATAAGTGGAGGAGGGCACGTGGGGCCCACAAGGACAGGGGAGCGCCCTCCACCCTTGTGTCCCACTGGTGCAACCCCTGGTGCATTCTTAGTGCCAGAAATTCTTAAATATTTTAGAAAAAATTATATTAAATTTTCGCGGCATTTGGGGAACTTTTATTTTCGGGACATTTTTTATTGCACGGATAATTCAGAAGCAGGCAGATAATACTATTTTTGCTTTATTTAATCTAAATAACAGAAAGTAAAAGTTGGGTACAGCAGGTGGTGTTCTCTAAATTCATCCATCTCATGCTAATCAAAAGGAATCCGTCAACGAGGTTGATCAAGTCTCCACAACAAACTTCTATCGAATAACATAGAAGCTGAGAATTTCCGAATAACACTAGGATACTGATATGTCTCCAACGTATCTACTTTTCCTAACTCTTTTCCTCTTGTTTTGGGCTCTAATTTGCATGATTTGAATGAAACTAACCTCGGACTGACGCTGTTTTCAATAGAACTACCATGGTGTTGTTTTTGTGCAGAAATAAAAGTTCTCGGGATGGAACGAAACTTTGCATGGATTTTTTATATAATAAAAAAATAATACTGGAGCCAAGAATCACCGGAAGGGGGCACCTGGGTGGGCACAACCCACCAGGGCGCCCCCTCCTGGCGCGCCCATGTGGGTTGTCCCCACCTGGTGGCCCTGCAGACGCCAATCCTGAGACTATAAATTCATATTTGCGGAGAGGAAAATCAGGGAGAAAGAATTATCGTGATCTACGAGACGGAGCCGCCGCCACCTCTTGTTCTTCCTAAGGAGGCCAGATCTGGAGTCCGTTTGGGGCTCCGGAGAGGGGGATCTTCGTCCTTCATCATCACCAACCCTTCTCCATCGCCAATTCCATGACGCTCCCCATCGGGAGTGAGTAATTCCTTCGTAGGCTCGCTGGTCGGTGAGGAGTTGGATGAGATTCATCATGTAATCTAGTTAGTTTTGTTAGGGCCGATCCCTAGTATCCATTATGTTCCGAGATTGATGTTGCTATGACTTTGCCATGCCTAATGCTTGACACTTTGGGCCTGGGTGCTATGTATTCAGATCTGAACCGTTTATGTTATCATCATTATATTCATGTTCTAGATCCGATCTTGCAAGTTATAGTCACCTACTACATTTTATGATCCGGCAACCCAGGAGTGACAATAACCGGAACCACTCCCAGTGATGATCGTAGTTTGAGGAGTTCATGTATTCACTGTGTGTTAATGCTTTGTTCCGGTTCTCTATTAAAAAGAGGCATTAATATCCCATAGTTTCCAATATGGACACCGCTGCCACGGGAGGGTAGGACAAAAGATGTCATACAAGTTCTTTCCATAAGCACGTATAACTATTTACGGAATGCATGCCTACATTATATTTATAAACTAGAGCTAGTGTCGTATCACCCTAGGTTATGACTGTCACATGATGAATATCATCCAAAAAATCGGCGACCCAATGCCTACGAAGTTATCTTATATTGATCTCGCTAAGTTACTACTGCTATTGTTACTGCTGCACTTGCTACAAAACTATTGCTATCACTGTTACTGTTACTATTGCTGTTGCCACTACTATCAAAACTATAATATTACTGTGCTACTGATCACTTTGCTGCAGATAATTAATCTCCAGGTGTGGTTTAATTGACAACTCAGCTGCTAATACTTACAAATATTCTTTGGCTCCCCTTGTGTCGAATCTATAAATTTGGGTTGAATACTCTACCCTCGAAA
This sequence comes from Secale cereale, assembly GCA_902687465.1. NCBI lineage: Eukaryota > Viridiplantae > Streptophyta > Magnoliopsida > Poales > Poaceae > Secale > Secale cereale. The sequence continues at coordinate 311,315,691 of LR738715.1, read as the reverse complement.
ACTGTTGCGATCCCCTATACTTGTGGGTTATCAAGACCTTTTTCTGGCGCCGTTGCAGGGGAGCATAGCTATATTTGTTGAGTCACTTGGGATTATTATCAATTTATCACTATGAAGAATCTGAAGGATGCTAAGACTAAGATTTATCCCTCTAAGACGAGGGGAGGTAAGGAACTGCCATCCAGTTCTGCTTTAGATTCACCTTCTGTTATAAGTAAACTTGCAACACCACAACATGCTATTACTCCTGATATGTTGCAAGTTATTGATGATGTTACTTCTGCTATGAATGATACTTATGATGATGCTAGTACCTTGCATGATGATGATGTGCCACTTGGTGACTTTCTTGATGAACAAATTGCTAAAGTAAGACAACATGATGTTGTTGAATCTGATGATGAGCTTGATACTTAAAACTTTGAAACACCTGCTAGAACTAGCCTTCCTAGATATGAATTGCCTAAGGTACCTGAAGGTTATGTTATGAGTGAGGAAACAACTAGAGATAGTCTTGCTTGTAATGATAGAGATGATCCAGAAAAATTATTATGCAAGTATAAAGAAAAGTCTATGGATGCTAGAATGAAATATGATCCTAAGTTTGCTACGTCACCTATCTTTATTGATGATAAGGGTTATGAATTATCTGTCGACCCAGAGCGAATCACTTTGGTTGAATCTGATCCTTTCCATGGTTATGAAACTGAAACTGTTGTGGCACATCTCACTAAGTTAAATGACATAGTGTGACGCCCGAAGACCGACGTCCCAGAAGATTCCAGAAGATTCCAGATGTTCCGGGTTTTCCCGTGTGTTTCTTTTGTGCTTGCTTTATTTATTTCGCATTGCATCATGTCATCATGCCATCATGTCATTTTTCTTTTGCATCTCAACTTAAATAAATTGTGTGGACCTTCGGTCCATTTAAATCGAGGGAAGGTGACTTCTCTTCATAACATATCCTCCTAGTATTATGGAGCTATTATTAAAATTATTCCATTGCTTCGGAATCACCATAACACACTTGCATAATATTCTCCATGCCTTTTGTATCTCAATTCTTGCCCTCCAACCTTGCCCATATTTATTTCATCACTTTCCGGAATTCCACCAAAATTCTCATTATTTTTGGACTCTCCAAAGCCTCAATCTTGTTCAAATCATTTGAATTAAATTCAAATGAATTTTAATTTAAACTTTCTTTATTGCCTCTCCTATTTTTCATGGACCGTGGACATTTTTGCGAGTCTAGTTAAAATAACCTCTTGCCAAAAATCTTCCCCTAACCTTTCTTTTCTTTCCTCTTCTTTTATTTGTTTCTGCTGCGTTTTTATTTAAAAATCGTCGTAGAGGCCCAGCCTCCAGGCCTCCTACCCGCCTCCCTCCTTCGGCCTCCAGCCCTCCAGCCGCAGTGGGCCTTCTCCCCCTCCCCGCAGGCCTTCTGGCCATCTGGGCCCAGGCCTCCTGGCCCATCTGGCCTCCACAGCCGCAGCGCTCCCCAACCCTAGCGCGAGCCGACCAAACCCCTCGCACCGATCCCATTGCTCTCCCTCTCTTTCCGCACCCCGCCGCCAGCTCTCTCGCTCGCCCGACCCTGCCTTCTCTCTCCCTCGATCTCTTCTCCCTCGCGAACCCCATGGCCCCGCGAGCATGCCCGCCGCACCCGATTCCTCCCCATCCTCTCGATTCACGCAGCGCCTCCTCCTCCCTTCGATTCCCGTAGCTCTCCTCCTCCGCGCATCGAGCCCTGTGCCCAATCTTCCCTCGACCTCCCCCCTTGAGCCCCAGGCAGAGCGCTGCCCTGCCTGAGTCCTCATCATCCCGCGCCGCTGCGAAGGGGGCCTCTGCAACCTTCTGGCCAGCCCCTTCGGCGTCCTCCAGGCCTCTGCCTTGGTCCCTTCCTCGTCTGGCCCGAGCCAGGACCGGCCAGAAACAACCAGGGCCGGCCAGGTGCGCCCAAGCCACCGGCCCTCAGGCCCTCCGCCGCCAGGAGCTCCCGCACTCCAGCGAGCGCCCATCTCCCGAGCGCGCCTGGCTCCCTCCGCGACGCCTCCTCCCCTCCAGCGACGGAGTCCCGCGCGCCAGGCGCCCAGCGACCCTCGCCTTGCCGCGCCTCTCCCTCAACCTCCGCGCGCCTCCAGTGGCCAGGAGCCAAGGCCGAGCCTCGCCCGTGACCCCTCCTCGTCCGGATGCGCGTAGCTCCAGCACCTCGACGCAAGTACCTCGTCCAGCGCCGCTTCGAGCTCGTCCGCCCCGGCTTCTCCTTGTTGCCGTGACCGAGACCGTGCCTGTGTTTTTTTTCCTTTGTTGTTTGTTGCCTTGTGCTGTTGGGATTGTCCAGGAACCGCTTCTTTTGCCAAGTGTGAGACTAAAGACCTTGGATGCATCAAGTTCCTCTATGATCCGTGTACGGCTACCGTCATCGTGACCCCGAACAACTACGGATCATGTACGACGACCGTCGCCGAGACCAAGTACCACTACATAAAACGTGTACCCCGACGTCAACTTCGACGCGACAAGTACCCCTCCGATGACAAGTACATCTACAAACAAGTACCGCTACGATCGGCGACTCGACAAGTACCACGACGACCTCGTTGCCTTGTGAACAACTACTTCCCTCTACGACACGTGTACCACGACTCGCGAGAACGACTTCTTCCTCTACGACCCGTGTACCACTACGTTCCTCTACGATCTCGAGCCGCCCCGAAACGGTCGTTCCGAACGTATAACACCGAGACGTGCCCGTGAACGAATGCTTGCATGTGTTGTATGAGATGTTTCCCTTGTGTGCTCCGTGCCCGTTTCGTCCATTTGTCACGTTCCTCGGTTGCCTCGTCGCCGACTCGTGGGAAGCCGGTGACGGGATCACTCCACCTTTTCATCTTGTTCCTCGCTCTCGCCACCTTATCTTTGCACCGGTCTCTCGACGAGTTACCGGAACCGAGATGTTGCCGTTGCATCATTTTCGGTTTGTTGCCGTGGCACCCTTTCTTCCACCACGGTGACAATACTCCTTATCATCTTCGTGTCAACTTTTAATAATAATTGCATAAACTTGATCATGTCATCCGCATCATGTTAACAACATTAATTTGTGTGAATTGTTGTTTGCTTAAAATTACTAAACATGCATATGGGGATTTTTACCGTAATTGTTGTTGTTATTTTCCGGCCTCATTTAAAATGTCTAAATAGTGTAGTTTTATTATGCTTCACCTCTTGCCATGTTAAAAACATTTAATCTTGTCTTGTAAATAACGCGAGTCAACTAAATAATTAAAATGTGGTGTTTCGTCAATATGCAACTCGTTGCATATTGAGCTCCACTTAACTTGTAGTTTTGTTTGTGCACTTTACCATGCCATGCATATTTAAACCGGACATGCATCATACTTGGATGTGCATCGTATGCCATGCTTATGATTGTGTGTTTACAGTGTTGTTTGCTTCTTTCCGGTTGCTTCTCTTGTTAGCTTCGGTTTCGTTCCGGAGTTGTGAGGATTCGCTCGTCTGTTGCTCCGTCTACTTCATGGATCCGTTCTTCTTCCTTGCGGAATCCCAGGCAAGATGATCATACCCTTGGATACCTTTACTACCATTGCCATGCTTATTTGTCTCGATGCTATCGTTACATGTCGCGCTACCCATCTTTTATGTCAGCCTCTCCTTGTTGCCATGAAACCTCTAACCTTGAAACCTTCCTAGCAAAACCACTGTTTGGCTATGTTACCCGCTTGCTCAGCCCCTCTTATAGCGTTGTTAGTTGCAGGTGAAGATGAAGATCGTTCCAGGAGGGAACTTGTTGTTGGATATATCACAATATCTATTATTATTAATAACACACCTATATACTGGGCATGGGTGGAAGGCTTGGCCTTTTGCTCGGTGTTTTGTTCCACTCATGCCACCTTAGGCGCCGATAAACCGGCATTATGTTCCTTGATTTTGCGTTCCTTACACGATGGGTGGATGGGGACCCCTTGACAGTTCGACTTTGAATAAAACTCCTCCAGCAAGGCCCAACTTTGGTTTTAATTTTGCTCATAATAACAACTTAATTAATTAATTAAATTTGCATAGGGGGTCGCGTCCCCGGGTTCTTAATTCTACATAGCAGGGGGGCCAATGCTGATGGTGTTGGTCCCAAACGGGGGTCCTGCGGGGCCACCACGGGGAAACTCGAGGATTGGTTTTACCTGTAGCATCGCCCATCCGGTCGTGGCCTGAGACGAGATACGCGCGGCTACTATCAGGGTGTCGGCACGCCGGGAGGTCTTGCTGGACTTGTTTTACCATTGTCGAAATGTCTTGTGCTACCGGGAAGCCGAGCCTGATCGGATTTCCCTAAGATAAGGAGTGATGATATTATATTTATCACTTCAGCTAATCGTGAGAGCTTGTGATGGGCTAAGTTGGAACACCCCTGTAGGGTTATGATCTTTCGAAGGCTGTGCCCGCGGTTATGTGGCAGATTGGAATTTGTTAATGTCCGGTTGTAGAAAACTTGACAGAGGATCCGAAATAAAACACACAACTGTGTGAGTAACCGTGACTGTCTCTTTTCACTTTGAGAAGAGAACACGGTGGGGTTATGTTTGAATCGTATGTAGTTCAGGATCTTTAGCGATCACTTCTTTTGCGACCGCTTGCGTAGATGCTCATCTTATTCTTGTAGTCGTAAGTTAGCCACCATATTATGCTTAGCCGCTGTTGCAACCTCACCACTTTACCTCTTCCTACCCATAAAGCTTTGCTAGTCTTGATACCCATGGTTATGGGATTGCTGAGTCCTCGTGGCTCACAGATACTACAACACCAGATGCAGGTTCAGCCGAGAATGATGCAGGAGCTGGTTCAAGCTTCACTGGGAGCTCGATGAAGAGTACCCGTATGCTTGTGACATTTTCGACGATCAGTAGTGGTTTCTACTAGGATTCATTTCTGACCTGTGGCTTTATGTTGTTTGGTATCTTGTCTTTTGGATCTTACCCTTAGATGGGCTGTGATGTTTTGAATGACGTTCTGCTTATGTAATGTATTGTGTGAAGTGGCGAGTGTAAGCCAACTATCTCTCTTTTGCAATTTAATCCCTCTTTTACATGAGTCGTGCAAAGATACCAAACTTGAGATCATTCTAGGACGGGCTTATACCTTTAAGTCGTGCCTCGACACGTAGGAGGTATAGTCCCATCCTGGGCATTACAAGTTGGTATTCAGAGCCTTCTCCGACCTAGAAGCCCCCACTGATTGATCGAATCATTGACGGTCGAGTCTAGGCACACACTTGAAAATGTTTTGAGTCCTATATATATATATGGGAGAGTAGGATTTCTTTTGCTTCTCATCTCTTTTCATTCTGGTGAGGACACCTGACGACTACTCTTGCCTCTTCTACTTTCAAAAATTGCACCAAATTTTTTTTAGGATCTCGCGAGTATTGTTTGGATTGTTTCGATGTCTTTGTGACGAGAACATTGTTCTCGATGCCTCCTGTCATTAGGGGTTGTGGCAGTGTCCCGGGGAGTTGAGCTCCGAGGTGTTGTCGTCACAAATCCATCGCGGCAGTACTAGAATACTTAAAACGGCCGACATCGAAAACTCTCATATGCGGTTAGTGGCAAGATAACCCCGACATCACCCAGTACTAGGGAGGTAGTTCGGGAGTATTGCCATAGCTTGTATAGTGGATGCGTTTCAAAGGTCCGAGGTAAACGGTTTCCGAGAAAGACTGGTTATGTGTTGAAGGATGGATACTGCTGGATGTAGGATTAGAGTTGAGTGCGCGGTGCTTCCCCTGTATCCCCAACACCTGATTGCATAACTGGAAACTTTCGGAAATTAATAGGTGGGTTCATCCAGTAGTTCTAGGCATTCTTCCAACGAGTGCATGATATGAAGTTCGGGGTTCTACATTGAGTGAAGTGGTTTTATGGGCTTGTTCCGATCGGGAGTTGCATCTTAAAGGGTCCTTGGCTATGCTGATCCGGGGATTGCAAAACCCTTTTGTAACACGTTCCATGAGCTTTCAGCACGAATTTGTCGAACGAAGCTTCTATCTTGTATTTGTTCTATCTGCTCCTTGTTCCTTTTATTTACCTTTTCTTCTTCCAAGTCTCTTCTCGTCAAGTTGATGTACCTGCGGAATTCATTCGTTCAATTCTCTGTTCGGATAGATATGTTGCTACATAATCTTATTCATAAACATATCTATCCTTTGTTTCGTTTTGATTCTGGTATTCGAGTTGCTTCCATGTCAAGTGTTGATTCCATACCTTCCTAATCGGTGTTTTCATATTTCTATGGGAGTGCTAATTCTTATTGACCATCGAGATTTTCATGTTAATCCTTTTCAACCGGTGTGCCTTCTCTTCAAGTTATTCCATACGGACGCCATTGAGAAATCTGACGATTTGTCTGTTTCATTCATCCCAAGTTGTCCTTGTTTGCCCCACCCTCCCACCCTTCTTCTTCTTGGAGTCAGAAATTCTCAAATGAAATATCCATTTTATTCATGTGATATTTCTTCATTCTTTTCCTTCAATGCCCTTATCCGGTGATTCCTCATGAAGATGCTCAGGAAACTCCAAGTTCATCATTCTTTTGTTCTCAAATTCTGCCGGTGGATGTAATTCAAGATTTTGGTGTTGATCTCATCCTTTTTCCTCTTTTCACAATGCTTTCTTATTCCGGTGCACCAATTAATCATTCTCCTCTTGCTATTCATATCCGGAGTGCTCAAGATCCATAATTCCATTCTTATTCCGTTCAAATTATTTTTGAGGATTGTTATCTTATTCAAGCCATTTAATTCAACCGGTGCAATATCTCTTAAGCAACCTTTTTCAACGGTGTTTTCTTTGAGTGGGCCCTAACCCACACGTCTTTTCCCAGGATCTTACCTGACTCTTCCAATTTTTCTGGAGTTATACTCAAATTCTTTTCAAAGTGTGACGTAAGAATGATTTCCATCAGTCACATGCCTTCTCCAAGATCGCTTTCAAATTCTTTTTCATCATTGGTTCAACCTTTTTAATTCCTTCATTCCGGAGTGCTCAACAATTCTTCATGGCATTTCTCGTCTTCACTCTCAACATCTGAAGACCGGAGAAGTGTTTCTCTTAAATCTTGGCCCGTTCTCTTGAAGATTCGTGGTTCTAGCTTCTTGCCATCCTCATTATTGTTCCGATTGTGGGGAATTCTTTTATACCATCCGAAGCATTTCATGAATTCTTTTCTTTGTGATCCTCCGAAGGCCATCATTTCAGAATATTTCTTCGCTCTCTGTTTGCAACTTCGTCCTCCAAATATTCTTCATTGATGTCTCTTCGTTCATCTCCATATTCTTACAGTGGTTCATTCAAGTTTACCCTTCCGTTGTTATCATTTTAATTCATTTGTTCTTTTCATAATCCTACCGGTGCTTCGTTGAAGAATTACCCAAGCTGGTGTGAGATCTCTCTTAATTCTTTCCAACGAGAATAAGTAGTATGCCAATTCCTTTGGTTGTCATCAATTTAATTGGTGAAGGAGATGCATGACATAATTCTTATTCTTATTCCTTCAAGGTGATTTAATTCTTTTGTCTGGAGCTTGTTCATCATATCATATTCTTGGTCCTAAGTTGTTCATCTTGTTTTCCGGAGCTCCAAGTTATTTCAATTATATCATTTCAAAGCTCCATCTAATTCATCACAGGCCTTGAATCTTATTCTTTTCATCTTTCGCTTCTCATGCTTTCATTACCGGAGTTCTCATGGTGGTTCATCAAGATTTAATTCATCCTCGAAGTCTTCATCAAGATTTTTGTTGGAGCTCAAATATTCTTCTTCTTGCATTTTGAAGTGCAATTCTTTCTACCTTATCTTTTCAGATGGTGTTATGTCATTCTTGTCAATTCCTTCATGTTTTATGATTCAAGAGTTGTCAAGAATGAGATAATTAAAACCATCATTTTTTTCTCTTTAGGAGATCCTTTCAACCCCTCATTTTATCTCTTGGAGTTATCTTGGGTTGTATTTCACCAAAAATATTTCCCTAAGGATTGTTGCTAATTATGGTGCTTATAAATGACCCAAGTTCTTCATTTATCCTTCCGGGGAGATAAGTTTTTCATCTCCTTGTTGATCTCAATCCAATCAATTGTTTAAGTTAGTGGCAGAATTTCACCTCAAGTTTTGAGATGTTTTCCATAAGCCCACATCAAGCTTATTCGTTTTCGTTGTTGATTTTTCCAACAACTCCGTTCAACCCTTCTTCGTAAGGATGCTCTTTCAAATACAATTTTGAGAGAAGTTGGCATTTTCTTCTCCGTTCAAGTCTTTCATTGATTTATATGCTATTCTTTCATTCCAGAGGCATTGTGATGTTGCTCTCTTCGAACCATCATATCGTTTTATCGAGATCATGTTCTTTCCCTTGCTTATCATTTAACCGGAGTATTATGTCCTCTTTCCAAGTTCTCTCATCTTTTCATGTTTTGCCTCTCTTTTCAACCGAAGTGTTGTCTGAATCTTTCTTACCTCTTCTGCCATTCTTTCAATTGTTTCGGAGGCAATGTGTTGTTGATTTCTTCAAGTATCATCCCAACTTGGAAAGTTCTTGTTCATTTCCTTCCATTTTCAGTCGGAGTGCTGTCCGAATCATGTCATTCTTATTCCTTGGCTATACCATTGCAGTTTCATATTCTTTTGGTTCGTAAGCTCTTGTTTCATGTCTTTCAACCTTCAAGGTTCTCATAATGCTCCTTGTTCCTCTTTTCCAACGGAGTGTTTCATCTTCGTTCATCTCTGTTGTATTCTTCTTTCAATTTGGTCAACCTCTCAGGTTCTTTGGTTTCACTCGTTTGTCAAAGAAGCAACTTTGTCTTACCTCTTCCTCCTCCGTTTTTTTACCGGTGCCATCTCTAGGATCTCGGGTCGAGATCCTCTGTTAGTGTGGGAGAGTTGTGACGCCCGAAGACCGACGTCCCAGAAGATTCCAGAAGATTCCAGATGTTCCGGGTTTTCCTGTGTGTTTCTTTTGTGCTTGCTTTATTTATTTTGCATTGCATCATGTCATCATGCCATCATGTCATTTTTCTTTTGCATCTCAACTTAAATAAATTGTGTGGACCTTCGGTCCATTTAAATCGAGGGAAGGTGACTTCTCTTCATAACATATCCTCCTAGTATTATGGAGCTATTATTAAAATTATTCCATTGCTTCGGAATCACCATAACACACTTGCATAATATTCTCCATGCCTTTTGTATCTCAATTCTTGCCCTCCAACCTTGCCCATATTTATTTCATCACTTTCCGGAATTCCACCAAAATTCTCATTATTTTTGGACTCTCCAAAGCCTCAATCTTGTTCAAATCATTTGAATTAAATTCAAATGAATTTGAATTTAAACTTTCTTTATTGCCTCTCCTATTTTTCGTGGACCGTGGACATTTTTGCGAGTCTAGTTAAAATAACCTCTTGCCAAAAATCTCCCCCTAACCTTTCTTTTCTTTCCTCTTCTTTTATTTGTTTCTGCTGCGTTTTTATTTAAAAATCGTCGTAGAGGCCCAGCCTCCAGGCCTCCTACCCGCCTCCCTCCTTTGGCCTCCAGCCCTCCAGCCGCAGTGGGCCTTCTCCCCCTCCCCGCAGGCCTTCTG
>LR738715.1:311283550-311305825 GCA_902687465.1 Secale cereale | reverse complement strand
TGGCCTCCACAGCCGCAGCGCTCCCCAACCCTAGGGCGAGCCGACCGAACCCCTCGCACCGATCCCATCGCTCTCCCTCTCTTTCCGCACCCCGCCGCCAGCTCTCTCGCTCGCCCGACCCTGCCTTCTCTCTCCCTCGATCTCTTCTCCCTCGCGAACCCCATCGCCCCGCGAGCATGCCCGCCGCACCCGATTCCTCCCCATCCTCTCGATTCGCGCAGCGCCTCCTCCTCCCTTCGATTCCCGCGGCTCTCCTCCTCCGCGCATCGAGCCCCGTGCCCGATCTTCCCTCGAACTCCCCCCTTGCGCCCCAGGCAGAGCGCTGCCCTGCCTGAGTCCTCGTCATCCTGCGCCGCCGCGAAGGGGGCCTCTGCAACCTTCTGGCCAGCCCCTTCGGCGTCCTCCAGGCCTCTGCCTCGGCCCCTTCCTCGCCTGGCCCGAGCCAGGACTGGCCAAAAATAGCCAGGGCCGGCCAGGTGCGCCCAAGCCACCGGCCCTCAGGCCCTCCGCCGCCAGGAGCTCCCGCACTCCAGCGAGCGCCCATCTGCCGAGCGCGCCTGGCTCCCTCCGCGACACCTCCTCCCCTCCAGCGACGGAGTCCCGCGCGCCAGGCGCCCCGCGACCCTCGCCTTGCCGCGCCTCTCCCTCAACCTCCGCGCACCTCCAGCGGCCAGGAGCCAAGGCCGAGCCTCGCCCGCGACCCCTCCTCGTCCGGATGCGCGTAGCTCCAGCACCTCGACGCAAGTACCTCGTCCAGCGCCGCTTCGAGCTCGTCCGCCCCGGCTTCTCCTTGTTGCCATGACCGAGACTGTGCCTGTGTTTTTTTCCTTTGTTGTTTGTTGCCTTGTGCTGTTGGGATTGTCCAAGAGCCGCTTCTTTTGCCAAGTGTGAGACTGAAGACCTTGGATGCATCAAGTTCCTCTACGATCCGTGTACGGCTACCGTCATCGTGACCCCGAACAACTACGGATCATGTACGACGACCGTCGCCGAGACCAAGTACCACTACATAAAACGTGTACCCCGACGTCAACTTCGACGCGACAAGTACCCCTCCGATGACAAGTACATCTACAAACAAGTACCGCTACGATCGGCGACTCGACAAGTACCACGACGACCTCGTTGCCTCGTGGACAACTACTTCCCTCTACGACACATGTACCACGACTCGCGAGAACGACTTCTTCCTCTACGACCCATGTACCACTACGTCCCTCTACGATCTCGAGCCGCCCCGAAACGGTCGTTCTGAAGGTATAACACCGAGACGTGCCCGTGAACGAATGCTTGCATGTGTTGTATGAGATGTTTCCCTTGTGTGCTCCGTGCCCGTTTCGTCCATTTGTCATGTTCATCGGTTGCCTCGTCGCCGACTCGTGGGAACCCGGTGACGGGATCACCCCACCTTTTCATCTTGTTCCTCGCTCTCGCCACCTTATCTTTGCACCGGTCTCTTGACGAGTTACCGGAACCGAGATGTTGCCGTTGCATCATTTTCGGTTTGTTGCCGTGGCACCCTTTCTTCCACCACGGTGACAATACTCCTTATCATCTTCGTGTCAACTTTTAATAATAATTGCATAAAATTGATCATGTCATCCGCATCATGTTAACAACATTAATTTGTGTGAATTGTTGTTTGCTTAAAATTACTAAACATGCATATGGGGATTTTTACCGGAATTGTTGTTGTTATTTTCTGGCCTCATTTAAAATGTCTAAATAGTGTAGTTTTATTATGCTTCACCTCTTGCCATGTTAAAAACATTTAATCTTGTCTTGTAAATAACGAGAGTCAACTAAATAATTAAAATGTGGTGTTTCGTCAATATGCAACTCGTTGCATATTGAGCTCCACTTAACTTGTAGTTTTGTTTGTGCACTTTACCATGCCATGCATATTTAAACCGGACATGCATCATACTTGGATGTGCATCGTATGCCATGCTTATGATTGTGTGTTTACCGTGTTGTTTGCTTCTTTCCGGTTGCTTCTCTTGTTAGCTTCGGTTTCGTTCCGGAGTTGTGAGGATTCGCTCGTCTGTTGCTCCGTCTACTTCATGGATCCGTTCTTCTTCCTTGCGGAATCCCAGGCAAGATGATCATACCCTTAGATACCTTTAATAGCATTGCCATGCGTAGTTGTCTCGATGCTATCGTTACATGTCGCGCTACCCATCTTTTATGTCAGCCTCTCCTTGTTGCCATGAAACCTCTAACCTTGAAACCTTCCTAGCAAAACCACTGTTTGGCTATGTTACCCGCTTGCTCAGCCCCTCTTATAGCGTTGTTAGTTGCAGGTGAAGATGAAGATCGTTCCAGGAGGGAATTTGTTGTTGGATATATCACAATATCTATTATTATTAATAACACACCTATATACTGGGCATGGGTGGAAGGCTTGGCCTTTTGCTCGGTGTTTTGTTCCACTCATGCCACCTTAGGCGCCGATAAACCGGCATTATGTTCCTTGATTTTGCGTTCCTTACACGATGGGTGGATGGGGACCCCTTGACAGTTCGACTTTGAATAAAACTCCTCCAGCAAGGCCCAACTTTGGTTTTAATTTTGCTCATAATAACAACTTAATTAATTAATTAAATTTGCATAGGGGGTCGCGTCCCCGGGTTCTTAATTCTACATAGCAGGTGGGCCAGTGCTGATGGTGTTGGTCCCAAACGGGGGTCCTGCGGGGCCACCACGGGGAAACTCAAGGATTGGTTTTACCTGTAGCATCGCCCATCCGGTCGTGGCCTGAGACGAGATACGCGCGGCTACTATCAGGGTGTCGGCACGCCAGGAGGTCTTGCTGGACTTGTTTTACCATTGTCGAAATGTCTTGTGCTACCGGGAAGCCGAGCCTGATCGGATTTCCCTAAGATAAGGAGTGATGATATTATATTTATCACTTCAGCTAATCGTGAGAGCTTGTGATGGGCTAAGTTGGAACAACCCTGCAGGGTTATGATCTTTCGAAAGCCGTGCCCGCGGTTATGTGGCAGATTGGAATTTGTTAATGTCTGGTTGTAGAAAACTTGACAGAGGATCCGAAATAAAACACACAACTGTGTGAGTAACCGTGACTGTCTCTTTTCACTTTGAGAAGAGAACACGGTGGGGTTATGTTTGAATCGTATGTAGTTCAGGATCTTTAGCGATCACTTCTTTTGCGTCCGCTTGCGTAGATGCTCATCTTATTCTTGTAGTCGTAAGTTAGCCACCATATTATGCTTAGCCGCTGCTGCAACCTCACCACTTTACCTCTTCCTACCAATAAAGCTTTGCTAGTCTTGATACCCATGGTTATGGGATTGTTGAGTCCTCGTGGCTCACAGATACTACAACACCAGATGCAGGTTCAGTCGAGAATGATGCAGGAGCTGGTTCAAGCTTCACTGGGAGCTCGATGAAGAGTAGCCGTATGCTTGTGACGTTTTCGACGATCAGTAGTGGTTTCTACTAGGATTCGTTTCTGACCTTTGGCTTTATGTTGTTTGGTATCTTGTCTTTTGGATCTAACCCTTAGATGGGCTGTGATGTTTTGAATGATGTTCTGCTTATGTAATGTATTGTGTGAAGTGGTGAGTGTAAGCCAACTATCTCTCTTTTGCAATTTAATCCCTCTTTTACATGAGTCGTGCTAAGATACCAAACTTGAGATCATTCTAGGATGGGCTTATACCTTTAAGTCGTGCCTCGACACGTAGGAGGTATAGTCCCATCCTGGGCATTACACATAGCCACCCTTTTTACTCATGATGAGAAAACCCGTAACTACTATATTCTCAAATTATTTCTGTTCTCATTAAAGGGTGATGCTAAAGCTTGGTACAATACTCTTACTCCTGGTTGTGTGCGTAGTCCCCAGGATATGATTTATTACTTCTCTGAAAAATATTTTCCTGCTCATAAGACACAAGCTGCCTTACATGAAATATTTAACTTTGTGCAAAATAAAGAAGAGAGTATCCCACAAGCTTGGGGAGGCTTTGCCAGTTACTTAATGCTTTGCCTAATCATACTCTCAAGGAAAATGAAATACTTGATATCTTTACCTAATATTAAAGGACGGATTATTTCTCCACTTTATTTAGTCCATCGGTGCCTTTTGTACGTCGTTCCTTTTTCCGTACGTCTTTTGCGTTTGTCGGATTTCGGGTTCCACAAACCCTTGAGAGGTTCGAACTCTAGGGTGCGCACGAAGAACACTCCCTCCCCAACGCGCTCACCTTGCGATTCCATGGCCTAGCTCGACATGCTCAGAGAACAGGGGACACAAAGAATTATACTGGTTCGGGCCACCTTGTGGTGTAATACCCTACTCCAGTGTGTGTGGTGGATTGCCTTTGTATGGCTGAGGATGAACTAGTACAAGGGATGAATAGCCTCCGGAGGAGCGGTGTTCTTGGGCTCGGATGAGCTTGTGGTGTGTGTAGGGTGGAATGGATCCGATCCTTCCTATGTGGTGGTGGTAGGTCCTATTTATAGTGGCCTTGGTCCTCTTCCCAAATATCGACATGAAGGGATCCCACAACGGCCAAATTTGAAGGGGAACAGCTAGTACGTTATCCTGACAAAAGTAGTCTTCGCCTGCCAAAGGCTCTGGTGGTGACGCCGCATCGGGCTCCATGATGACCTCTGTTCTGCAGCCTTGACGGTGCTTCGTCTTGTTTCACGGACATGGAAACATTTGCCTCATCCCTCGGGACTCCACGCATGCGCTTGCCCTCTTAGCACCAAAGAGGAAACTGGTACACTACGCCCGCTGGTGCCCACCTGGCCTTGGTCGTCATGGCTCACGCCACGTGAACCTCGCGAGGTACTCCTTGCATAGATATCTCCGCTCCTCGGGAGCCAGCCTAGAGAGGCTACCCCCGTCCGCTTGGCTAGGGTGAAGTGCCGCGGGCCCCAAATGCCCGCGTCCTTGATCGACGCATGGCGACTTGATTGGATGTGGATCTCTCCGTTTCCCCACGCTGCCTCGGCAACCGCTCGACTTGACGAGACCCTGCTACATGCATAGAAGAGACGTCATTACGTGAGATCATGGGAGCCGATGGTTGGCCTCCTTATGGCTATAAATGGGGAAGGGGTGAAGCCTCCATTGCCCATCTCCTTCTTCTTGTCGCCCGCTCCTTCCTCTTCCTCCTTCCTTCGCCCTCTTGTTGCAACTCCCATGGCGCCACCCAAGAGGTCCTCTGCAATGGAGAAGGGAAAGGCCCGCCAGGAAGAGTCCGATTTGCCGCCGCTCAAGTGCGGGCGGGGCCGCCCTTGTAAGCATCTCGCTACCCCTACAGCAGTGCTCCAGGGTCACAGGCGTACTCCTTCCGGGGTTGATGACGCCTTGGGCGATCATGACGGCACCTCTTCCCGTGGCAGGGGCTGCCCTCGTCCGGCAGCCCTTCGCCGCAGGAAGGCGCGCCGCGGTCTCTCGTCCTCCTCGGTCGGACTCCCATTCGTCGGAGGCACTCCTGGAGTTTGTCGTGTGGCCGGAGAATCCGGCCGGCGCCTAGCTCCAGCTGCCGCGCTTTTTCTCCTACCAGCTGCCGGCCGAGGGTCTTGACGGCCTCTGGCTACAAGCCGACGGCTGCTGCAGCAAGGCATCTTGGGTTGCGGTGGAGATCTCTGCTGCGGGCAACGTGGCCCTGGCCCGAGGTTGGCAGACATTTTCCCGCGCACGCGGCTTGGGCAGGCGATGCACCCTCCACTTCAAGTGCGATGGCGCTGCGACCCTTTTCGTGAGGGTGTTTGGGGCGGACGGCTGCCGCGCTGGGTGCTGTTCTGAAGACGGCAGCGGTGACGACAGTCCAGCCGCGACGAGGCCACATGCAGGCTCGCCATTGGTCATGGCCGCGACTCCTCCAGCGGCAGCGGCTCTTCCGCCAGCGAGAGCTCGAGCAGCAGTGGCTACGACCAGCCATCGCGCCGTCGGTCTCGGTTCGAGGTCGGTGACGGCTCGTCCCACCGCCATGCGGTGGTGAAGCGCGAGGAGGGATCAGACTGAGCTGAACCCCAGAGGCCCCTAGGGCCAGGTCTCGTGAGCTGCTGTGGCCGTGCGACCTGCTTTTGTTTAGCTTTTCTTATTTCATGCGTTTCAAAAAAGGGCAAGTGGCTCGACTGGGGCATGTACTGAACTATGACGCCTATGCTGCCGTGTTATGTTATGATATTCAAGTGCCTTACGAGGGTAGAGGGGTAACTTAGCTGGGTATGCTTGAGATTGCGTCTTCCAGCATCCGGAGAGGCTTCCTCGCTGCCGGCACGGGCACTGCAGGCCTCGGAGGGGCATCTGCAATTTTTTTAGGCAATCCGCAAGATGCCTTGTTCCTTCTTGCGCGAGCACTCAGGCGTGGGCTGATCATGGCCTGACGCACCGTGTTGCGGTACCCGGGGGCACAGACTTGAGTGGGGTGCGCCGCTCACGAGTTCAAACGAGAGCGCCTCGCGAAGATTAAGGAGGCCGAAGCCCTGGGGCGAGAGGGTTCTGGCGAGGCATGCCCGTGACGGGAGCTGGCCAGCGCGCGGACATGGACACCCCTACCTAGCCCCCTAGGGTGTGCTCGAGGGAGAACGTCGAACAGTTGCCATCCTCCCCGAGGCGAGAAAAGAGGGCGAATAAAGCGAGAGAATAGGAAAACTCAACCAAGGAACTGAAGGGCGGAAAACTCCAAATTCATTAAAGACCACAACCAGATGCAAAAAGCAAATGAACAGCCACGTCCGGCACCTAGTCTAGTCTTCTCTCCAGCGCGGAGCTAAGTGTTGCCACTAGGACGTGGGAGGGAGCCCCCGAGGCCCGAGGGCGGCACTCCGGAGACTACGGGGTGTGTACAGCCCCACTCATTATTACGTGAGAGTGTCACGGGCAAATACCTTCACAGGCGCGAGCCTTGCTTCACAGGCACCAGGCCTTTGCTTCACAGGCACTGGGCCTTGCTTCATGGGTAGAACTTCCGGAGGTGGTGGATGTTCTAGGCATTCTGGATGGGGACGCCGTCCCCCGTCTCGAGGCGCATGGCGCCAGGCCTGGAGATGTGGGCAATCCTGAACGGGCCCTCCCACATGGGTGAGAGCTTGTGCAGCGCTTCCCTAGAGAGTACCCGTCTCAGGACCATATCACCTACCTCGAGCGTCCTAGAACGGATGTTGCGGCAGTGGTACCGCCGCAACTCTTGCTGGTACCTTGCCGCTCGGAGCGAGGCTTGTCGGCGGCGCTCCTCTCCCAGCACGAGATCCATCCCCCGCGCAGCATCCTGGCATGCCTCATCAAACGCCAAGACCGCGCGGAGAGATGTTTGACCTTTGAGGGAGAACTGCTTCAGCTCCGTAGATGGGGAAGAACGGGGTCTCGCATGTTGGCTTGGTGGCGGTGGTGCGAATGGACCACACCATGGACTGGAGCTCGTCGTACCAGCCCCTGCCGCAGGCCTCGAGCTTCATCTTGAAGGTCCTCGCCTTGACGCCCCTCAGGACCTCCGCGTTGGCGCGCTCAGCTTGCCCGTTGCTCCTAGGGTGTGCCATTGAGGCGTAGCATATCTGCGTTCCAAGGTTAGCTCAATATGTTTTGAAGAGGTTGCTAGTGAATTGCGAGAGGTTGTCGGTGATGATGCGATTAGGGACCCCAAACCGGCTCACGATGCCCCTGATGAACTTTACAGCCGAGCCGGCAGGGATGGTGCGTACTGGCTCCACCTCAGCCCACTTGGTGAACTTGTCGATGGCGATGTAGAGGTAGCAGTAGACCCCGAGCGCTCAAGGAAAGGGCCCCAAGATGTCCAGCCCCCAGACCGCGAACCGCCATGAGAGTGGGATAGTCTAAAGGCCCTGAGCTGGCTGGTGGATCTGCTTGGCATGGAACTGGGAGGCTTTGCAGGATTTCACCAGCTCGGCAGCATCACTGAGTGTTGTAGGCCAATAAAATCCACTACGGAACACCTTGCCCGCCAGGGTGCACGGGGACGAGTGATGCCCGCAGTCCCTGCTATGTATGTCAGTTAGCAACTCGCGTTCCTGCTCCCTGGAGATGCATCTCAAAGAAACGGCATTGGGTCATTTTCCGTACAACCCACCATCCTCGAGGTAGTAAGCCGTGACCTACCGGGCCACGCGCTCTGTGTCCTCCTCCTTCCCTAGCAGGGTTCCATGCAGCAGTTAGGTCTTGAACTCCTGAGTCTAACACCCCTCCTAGGGCTCGAGAGCAAGGAGCAAGCACGCTCCCGAGGTCGGGCCACAGGCAGGAGCTCCCGAGGTTGGCGGAGGGGGGAGCTCCTCCTGAGGCAATATCGACTCTGCAACCGGTGGGACGGTCGAGGGCTTGAAGAGACGTTCCTCAAAGATGTCGGGCTCCTGCGGCTAGCTCCTGGACGCCCTCTTGGCGATGTCGTCTACCTCCTTGTTCGTGCCGCGCGGTACTTGCTGCAGTTCCAGGCCCAGGAATTGTTTCTCCATTTTGCGCACCTCCACTAGGTATGACTCCATGTGCTCATCCCTGGGCTCGTAGACCTTGTTGGAGAAGTTGACGAGAAGCTGAGAGGCGCCCTTGATAGTGAGGCACTTTACACCAAGGGCGGCTGCAGCTTTTAGGCCAGCGATCGGGCCTTCGTACTCTGCGATGTTGTTTGAGACCTTCTCACCATGCTGGAAGCAGAGCTGCACGGTGTAGCAGAGCTTGTCCTTGGTGGGCGAGATGAGCACGACGCCTGCCCCTGCGCCCTAGCGTGCAAAGGCGCCGTCAAAGTACATGACCCAACCATCTGGTGCTTCACTCCCTGGCAAGAGGGACCGGTCCTCACCCGCTCCGAGCTCTTGGGTGTCGGTCCATTCTGCTACGAAGCCGACAAGCGCGGTGCCCTTGACGACCCTAGTGGTGCTAAACTCCAGTTGAAACGCCTTCAGCTTGATGTTCCATTTGGCGACCCTTCCCGCAGCATTGGGGCTCCTCAACACCCTCTTTAATGGGTACATAGACACAACCTTGATGGGATGGCCTTGGAAGTAGAGGCGCAGCTTGCACGAAGCGACGAGGAGCGCGAGCAGAAGCTTCTGCGGCATGGGGTAGCGTGCCCGAGCGTCGCGGAGGACCGTGCTGACGAAGTACACCGGGTGCTCGGCGAGGGCGGGGGCTAGGCTCCCCTGAGGCTGTGGTGCCTCCCGAAGTGAGAGGGCCTCAGGAGCTTGGTCACCGGATGTAGCGGTCGGGGCTTCAGGAACGTCATTTCATGGAACTTAGTCGTCGGCTGGCCCAGGCGGAGCCTCATGAGTGTTGCTGTGGGGCTGTGTGGTCTTTTCCTGGTGCTCCTCCTGGACTACCACCAGCGCCGCGCTGGTGGAGTGTGGTGTCGTGGCTAGGTAAAGCACCAAGGGTTCTTGGGGTTTCAGCGCCACCATTACCGGCGGGCTAGTGAGGTACTTCTTGAGGTCTTCGAATGCTGCATCGGCCTCTGGGGTCCACTCAAACGGGCCTTTCCTTTTCTTCAGTTTGAAGAAGGGAAGGGCACGCTCCCCCAGCTTGGAGATAAAACACCCGAGCGAAGTTACACAATCGGCTAGCTTCTGCATCTCCTTGAGGGTCTTCGGTGGACTCATCTTCTCTATGGCCCTTACTTTCTCTGGGTTTGCCTCGATTCCCCTGCTTGCCCGACGGGACGCTGAGCACTCATTTTTCTGGGTTGATCCGCGGGTATACCTTGTGCAAGTTGGCGAAGGTCTCCTCCAGACCTTTAATGAGGGTCTTGGCCTCCCGAGATTTTACCATGATGTCATCAACGTAGGCTTCATCGTTTCTCCTGAGTTGCTCTCCTAGGGCGATATGCATAAGACGTTGGAAAGTTGCTCCTGCATTCCGCAACCTGAACGACATACAAGTGTAGCAGTATACTCCACACGGGGTGAGGAAGGCGGTCTTCTCGACGTCTAATACCGCCATCTTGATCTGATGGTAGCCCGAAAAGGCATCCAGGAAGCACAGCAGGTCACACTCAGTGATGGAGTCGACAATCTGGTCGATGCGTGGCAGTGGGAACGGGTCTTGCTGACAGGCCTTGTTGATGTTGGTGAAGTCGACACACATGCGCTCCTTCCCACCTTTCTTGGGCACGACCACCGGATTTGCCAACCACTCTGGATATCGCACCTCGCGGATCACGCCAGCTTCTTGCAACTTGCGAGTCTCTTGTATGATGAAAGACTGCTTCTCAGCTGACTGGCACCTGGCCTTCTGCTTCACGGGGCGCACGCTGGGACATACGTTTAGGTGATGCTCAATCACCCTCCCCTTGGGACTCTTGCCAGGTCCTTGGGTTCCCATGCGAAAACCTCCTTGCTAGCGTGCTGGAATCCGACCAGCGCCTTTTCTTGAGCTGGGGGAAGGCCAGCGCCTATGATGAAGGTGGCTCTTGACACCCCGTCTTCATCCACCAGCACCTGCTTCGTCTCGGCCCGGTCTTGAGAGAAAAGCTGCTTCTTTTTGGCTGGCGCAACCCCCACTGCCTCTGGAGCTGCTTCGCTGGCCGAGCGTTCCACCGCTGTGGCCCTGAAGGAGAGCCTGAGGGCCCCTAGGGCCTCCTTGGTATCCTCGGCCATAGTGAGGATGCCGTTGCTTCCCGGCATCTTCATGAGGTTGTAGGCTGGGTGAGTTGCCGCCATGAACTTGGATAAGGCTGGGTACCCGAGGATGGCATTGGAGGGGAGACTAATGTGCGCGATGTCGAAGTTGATGAGCTCGGTGCGGTAGTTGTTGCGGGTGCCGAAGGTGACGGGGAGCCGTATCTGCCCGAGGGGGCTGGTAGTGCCACTAACGACCCCGGAGAACGGCCTGGAGGGGCGGAGCCGCTCGGGAGACACATGGAGCATGCCAAATGCTTCTGGGGAGAGCATGTTGAGTCCGGCCCCGCCGTCGACGAGGTTCTTGGTTAGCGCCACATGGCAGATAGTGGGGGTGCAGAGCATTGGGAGCACGCCCGCGCCCGCGGTGACCACTGGGTGGTCTCTGGAGTCGAAGGAGAGGTCGGCCTCAGGCGCAGCCCATCCTAGAGGGGCTCCCTGTGAGGCTCGGGTGGAGCCCACTTGACGGAAGAACTGCTTGATGTGGCGATCTGAGGGTGGCGCCTGAGAGCCGCAGAGAAGGGCTGCGACAACATGGGGTGCCGGCGCCGCAAACCGTGCGGTGAAGAGGCTGCGGAGCTCCTCCCAGGATGCCATAGATGACTCTGGCAAGCTGAGAAACCAGGCGCATGGTACGCCGGTGAGTGCCATGGGGAGCCAGCTGTCCATGACCTTGTTGTCGTCGCCGGCTTCCGAAACGGCCTCCTCGTAGGCCTAAATGAAAGCAGCTAGATCTGCCATTTTGTCGTAACGGGGTGGCAGCTCCGGCGTATATCTGAGTGGCCCCTACACCTGTCGCAAGGCGGGGGCGAAGGCTCGGTGGCCCCCATCGCCGCCGCGTGCGCCCACCGAGCCGGTCGGAGAAGAGGCGCCCGCCATAAGAGCCCGGCGGATGGAGAGCGGGGTGGACGGAGAGGCGGAACTTCGGCGCACCCCTACCTGGCGCGCCAACTGTCGGATTTCGGGTTCGGCAAACCCTTGAGAGGTTCGAACTCTGGGGTGCACACGAAGAACACTCCCTCCCCAGCGTGCTCACCCTGCGATTCCGCGGCCTAGCTCTACGTGCTCAAAGAACAGGGACATAGAGAATTATACTGGTTCGGGCCACCTTGTGGTGTAATACCCTACTCTAGTGTGTGTGGTGGATTGCCTTTGTATGGCTGAGGATGAACTAGTACAAGGGATGAACATCCTCCGATGGAGAGGTGGTCTTGGGCTCGGATGAGCTTGTGGTGTGTGTAGGGTGGAATGGATCCGATCCTTCCTGTGTGGTGGTGGCTAGGTCCCATTTAGTTTGTCCTCGGTCCTCTTCCCAAATATCGGCGGGAAGGGATCCCACAATGGCCAAATTTGAAGGGGAACAACTAGTACAAGTTATGCTGGCAAAAGTAGTCTTCGCATGCCAAAGGCTCTGGTGGTGACGCCGCACCGGGCTCCACGACTACCTCCATTCTGCAGCCTTGACGGTCCTTGGTCTCGTTGCATAGATATGGAAACCTTTGCCTGATCCCTCGGGACTCCGCGCCTGCGCTTGCCCTCTTAGCACCAAAGAGGAAACTGGTACACTAAGCCCGCTGGCGCCCGCCTGGACTTTGTCGTCATGGCTCACGTCACGTGAACCTCGCGAGGTACTCCTTGCATAGATATCTCTGCTCCTCGGGAGCCAGCCTAGAGAGACTGCCCCGAGGGAGGTCTTGCTGTCGCCCGCCTCGCGAGGCTTGGCCCCTCGCGAGGGTCTTGAGTAGCAGTTGATGAAGTTGGGCCGCACTAGGCCGCTGATGGAGCCACGTCACGGGCCGTAGGCAGGCAAGTCTGGGTACCCCCGTTCCCTGGACGCCAATAGTGTTGGCCGGAGCCTTTTTCGTACGTCTTTACGATGACTGGAGGCCGAAATAATAATTGCAATCCTTAGGTTTTGAACCTGGGTCGCTCAAAAATAGTCATAGCGCCACTAGCCAACTCAACTAGCGGATATTGCTTGTGTATTTCAAGACACTTAACGTATTGAACATTATTCTCTCCAAGTCCGGGCCAAGATGGACCGAACGAGTTTATAATCATGTACAAAACATGGTTTGCTGCCAACTGAAAAACAAAACTAATTAGTCCCACATCGCCTCTTTCAATCAAATTCCATCAATTTATCGAGGCATATGGTTGTAGGATAATCAATATGGAGCCTCCGTGTTGTGGTTGTACGACACAAGAAAATAGAGGCGAAACGAAAGAGAGAGGCAGAAAAATAAGAAAGGAAAGGTCTCTCCATGAAGGAAGTAGAAAGGAAAGAGAGGAAGGAGAAATGGATAAGGAAAGAGAGAGAAAGGAAATATACACTAATTGCGTGAGAATTAAAGAAGGACGGAGAAAAGGAAAGAGAGAGAAATGAAATATACGCTAATTGCATGAAAAATAAACAAGAAAAGAAAAGCAACATGATGACGTAGAATACAGAGATGGACATGTAACGTGTGAGCATCCAACTGGATGGATCGACCTTACATGCCATATATTGACAAGATCTTCTATATATGTACGTGATCATTGAACTACAACAACTCATTAACGTAAAAAAGTAGCTATTTTAATTGGTGCATTTTGTGTTACCTTTGCACCCAGTCATCCATATTTTCCAATCCCGATGCGGCTACAATTTGATAGTGCCCCAATGGCATCCATCATCTGTTGACGAGGTGATCTAAATGACTTAAATGACGGTGGCCTGACTACCACTACAATATGATCGTGGGGAGCTCAATTTGGCCGCCCTCCATTGTGCCAAAGTAGGATGAAAAGCACATCGCCCTGTGATTGATCATGTTCGTCATGAATCGGACAAATGACAACAAATTAAATGGGTACCTAGGAGTGTGCAAGGTTTTTTTTCTCCTGTTGCAACGCACAGGCACATTTCCTAGTCTTCTATAATGGACTAATCGATGCTTCTAGGGACTTCCTAGATAGTTGTGCCGGTTGTGTTTTCAGGGAACGAACTATTGGACAAGATGAAGAACTATTGAATAACATATTGAAAAATTATGATGATTGGACTCTTCCTGACCACCACCTAAGCCTACTCCAAAGAAGAGGGGTATATTATATCTCAGTCCCGAAGATATGCAAGAGGCAAAGATATCCATGAAGGAAAAGGGTATTAAAGCTGAGGATGTAAAAAATTTACCTCCTTTTGAAGAAATACACGGGCTTGATGCACCACCACTGCCTAAGGTGGTAGAGGTAAATTCTCTAATGAAATTCAATGACAATGATAATCCTCACAATATGCACCCTAGCCAATGCCTTCATGAGTTTGAAAAATACGTTAGGAAACAAGATCACTTCAATGCAAGTGTTATGAAACAACTGAAATATAATTCTGATATGATTGCCCGCTTGAGTGACTAGTTATTTAGAATTTCAAATGATGTTAGAGGTGTGGGGAAACATGCTTCTATGGTTCAAACTCAGTTAGAACAAGTTGCTAAATCTCAAAGAGAATTACTTGATGAAATAAATAGCAATATACATGACTTTGCTGTTAGAGTTGCAACTAGAGGAGGAAAAATGACTCAGGAACCACTCTATCCTGAGGGACACCCAAAAAGAATTGAACATGATTCACAGAGAAACAACACCACTACACCTAGCCCCTCTAAAAAGAAAAAGAAAAATGATAGGACTTTGCATGCTACTAGTGTGCCTGAAGTAGAAAAACTTCCTGATAATGATAATGATGTTTCTATCTCTGATGCTGAAACTCAATCTGGTAATGAACATTCACCTAGTGATAATGAAAAAGATAATGCTGATGTTCATGAAGACACTCAACCAAACAATGAAAACGAACCAAATAATGATGTTGAAATAGAACCACCAGTTGATCCTGATAACCCACAAACTAAGAATAAAAGATATGATAAAAGAGACTTTGTGGCTAGGAAACACGGTAAAGAAAGAGAACCATGGGTACAAAAACCTATGCCTTTTTCCACCCAAGTCAACTAAAAAGAAAGATGAAGAAGAATTTGAACGCTTTGCTGAAATGTCGAGGCCAGTATTTTGACTCGTTTAACTGATATCTTAAAAATGTCTCCTTATGCAAAGTACATGAAAGACATCATCACTAATAATATAAAAATACCACAAGCTAAAATATCCACCATGCTTGCTCATTATACTTTTAAGGGTGGAGTACCTAAAAAAATCGGAGATCCAGGAATACCAACTATACCTTGCTCCATTAAAAAGAATTGTGTGAAAACTACTTTATGTGATTTAGGAGCTGGTGTTAGTGTTATGCCTTTCTATTTATATAAAAGACATGATTTGAATAAACTCACACCTACTCAAATATCTTTGCAAATGGCTGACAAATCAACTACCATACCTATCAGTATTCGTGAGGATGTGCCCGTTGTTGTTGCTAATGTTACTATTTTGACTGACTTTGTTATACTTGAGATGCCCGAGGACGACAATATGTATATTATTCTTGGTAGACCGTTCTTGAATACTGCAGGGGCTGTTATTGATTGTAATAAAAGCAAGGTCACTTTTAAAATTAATGGTAATGATCACACGGTGCATTTTCTGAAGAAACAATTCCAAGTGAATGGTATTCATGTTATCGAAAAATCTCCGACAATCACTATTGGAAGTTTTCAAATACCTCTACCTACTGTTGAAAAGAAATATGAGATGCTTATTGTTGGACTTTCATATCCCCGTTGAGGTAACTTAGTGATTTACGAAAGTTCTTCGGTTTCATGTTAATCGAAAGTGGTTGTTAATAAGACTTGATCAACCTTATTAATGAATCATTTTTGAACGGTATGAAGTTGATGAATTTAGTAAGCACTACCTTATGACCCTACCTTTTGTTTTCTATCTTTATTAGTTAAATAAAATAAAATGCCATGTTTTGCCTGTTTTCTGAATTTCCCGTACAATAAAAAAATGGCCCAAAAAAAAGTTCTCAGAATGTCCTAAAAATTTAACATGATTTTTTTCCAAATATTTATGAATTTCTGGTGCAAATAATAACAGAGGGGAGGCGGTGCACCAGGGGGCCCAACCCAGCTGGGCGCGCCCTGGTGATTTGTGGTCCCCACATGGGCCCTCTCCCTTATCTTTTTACACCACCTCATCACCTATCTCCAGAAAGAAAATTACCATTGCTCTGTCTCTCTCTCTCTTGTGTTGTTGCTCTCAAACCCGCGGATTTTGATCTCTTTGCTCGAAGCTCCATTTCCAAAACTGTTTCGGGGGATTGTTGCTTGGTATGTGACTCCACCACTTGTCAAATTAGTTTTTGTATTAGTGGTTTATATCTTGAATAATTAGCTACTCTTGGTGCTGCTATATATGAGCTTGCATGTTGAATTCTTAGGGTTCTAAGTAGTTTGAATGCTTGCTATGGCTTTTATGTATCCCTATGAGTAGTTGCTACCAGTTTTAGAAATATTTGTTGACAAACTCTTGTGGACCAATTTTTTTAGAAATTGTACGCAGACATGATGAGCCTCTTTGGAAGAAGTTCTTCGGGGAGGAGATCCTCGGGAGCATCCTCTAGTGACAGCTCCACTCGCCGCTCTTATGTTGAACCATGTGAAAGTTCGATTCACGATGCCACCACCAAACCATGCTTATGGCCTTGCGATGATTATATGATGCATGTGCGCATTAAGGAGGAATTTGAGCAATTGGTTCACAATGCCGGTCTCGGTCCCTATATTTCAAGTAAGTGTGAAAAACACCACATTCTCACCGAATATTTTGTCAAAGGATTTAAATTCCATCCTCGTGAGTCTAGGGTGTCATTTAAACTTTATGAAAATCCTTTTACCATATCACTAGAGAGTTTTTCCCGTCAATGTAAAATTCCATTTTGGGGTTTGCTTGACAAACCATGAAGGGCCGAGATTCAATTATTTTTGACTAGTCTTTGCTGTGGCGAAACGAGGGGAGTGACGCAAGGTAGAATAAAGAGCATTCATTTTCCAGCAATTCAGTACTTTGCTTTATTCAATTGGAAATGTATTATAGGCAAACAATATTGTAGTACACTCTGTGCTCCAGACTTGAGCCTTATTCGCACCGCTCTCACTGGTGATAGAATTTATAATCTTGGGGCGATAATTGCACGCAGGTTACAATACAATGCTAATAGTGGTTGGTTCTATGGCGGAATCTATGCCACGCGTTTTGCAAGAGAGCTGGGTGTTTCACCTTTACCCTTTGACCCTATCCTATCCATGTAGTATTTAGATTTTGATGCTATGAAAAATCATAAGATCCTCAAAGAAGACATTCATAACTTCACTTATAAATTGTTATTTAACCAATCGACTGTTGTGTACACATATTTTCCTGCGCCTGCTCGTTTTGATTATCACAGCAAGGGAAGATATTTCGTTCTTGAGAGCGAGGCCCGAGCCCACAATGCTGCTGTCGAGGCAGCACGGCATCCGCACTGAGAGCCTCCGTGAGCTACCACGCCGACTACTATCGAGGCTACTAACTGCATACCATGTTAGGCCAAAAGCCTAAGCTTGGGGGAGTACGTGCTTCTCATCGACTTTACATTTATGTTCACTCATCTCAGTTGTCGGTGTTCACACTTTTTCATTGTATTATCAATGCTCAGTTTTATTGTCTTGCTTTCTTCTTGTGTGTTTGAAAAACTTGGGAAAATACAAAAATATTTCCTTCTTCCTTTTGCTTTTTTTTCTAGAATAGTAACCCAAAAAGATTTTCCTATTCTTCTTTTGCTTTTTGGGAGCTTTCCCGTGTAAATAGTTTTTCTCGTTTTCGCTTTCCCTCTTTATTTGTTTGTTGTCGAAAACCAAAAACTCCAAAAATATTTCAGTGTGTTCCTCTGAATTTCTTTTATGTTTATTGAGTCATACCAAGGAGAAGACCATGATGAAAATGTTGAGTGGCTCTCATATGCATAATTGTTAATCTAACAAGAGCCCATTTTTACCTTGTCTTCTCCTGTTGCATAAAATGTTTGCAGATTCCAGCTTAGTACACCGCACTCTTGCACCTATATTATTATTTCACATCATTCGATCGTGCAAGTGAAAAGCAATAATGACGATATTCGATGAACTAGCCGTGGCAAAGAGAAACTGGTATGAACTCGACTTGCTTTGTTTTTGTAAATATGTTTAACCTAGTATCCATGATTCAACCCATTATGATTAAACATGTTTGCAATGACAATTAGAGATTATAGTTTCACATGCCATGCATAAGTAGCTAAGAGTTAGTAATGATTTATCTTGGATATCAACATTGCGTTAAAATGATTGAGATGTAGTATGATGATATGGTATCCTCCTCTGAATGTTCGAGTGGCTTGACTTGGCACATGTTTATGCATGTAGTTGAATCAAAACCAACATAGCCTTTATGATATTTATGTTCATGGTGTCCATATCCTACTCAAGCGGGTGTCCAATGTTTGTTATGCATGATGCATGTTCATGACCATTGTTGCTCTCTAGCTGGCCGCTCCCCAACCTATTTGCTAGCCTTCACCTGTACTAAGCGGGAATACTGCTTGTGCATCAAATTATAAAACTCAAAGTGTTTCCAGATGAGTCCACCATACCTATCTATATGCGGTATTACCCTGCCGTCCTAAGTAAATTTGCATGTGCCACCTCTAAAAACTTCAAATAAATACCCTTTTTGTGTGTCTGGATTGTTCATGGAACGACAAGAAGTGGTTGGTATTTTCCATGCTAAGCGGGTTATTCTCAGGTTGAGTGTTTATTCATACGCCATTGCACGAGAAAAGGGCGGTAACAGGGATTCCCAGTCCCAAATTGCAAAAAGAAAAAGCTTACAAATAAACCAACAAAAACTCCCAATTGAGTTCAAACATTTACTTTTCTGCAAGGGAACCGCCACTAGCTTTTTTAACATGGGAGATATCGATAGCTTGTAGTCGTGAAGTGAATGAGAAGGGTGCACCTCTAAAAAATGTCACTAACCACTGTTTTAAAAACTTGAGCTCTCGCACCTATGCAAATAACTGCTTCCCTCTGTGAAGGGACTATCTATTTTTTTTATGTTGAGTCATCACCTTTTCTAATAAGCTCCAGATCTGAGAGCACTTTTGTGATGCCTATGCATTGTGTGTAGAGAATGTTGCGTGTTATCATGACTGGATCTTTTCTACCATGAATTACAATATTTAGTCGCTGCTCAGACTTTGGAGGTGCTCCGCATTTATGTTTTGCGGTCTTAGAAAGGGATATCGAGATACCACTATTGTCATATTATATCATGGTTGTTTTGATAACGTGTTGCTGTTTGAGATATCTTATTATTTCTTGCTAGCTGATTATGTCATTGATATGAGTCATTATAGTCTTTAAGGTTTATTGTCGACATGGTTAGTGATGACCCAGAAGTATAGGGGATCAATTTTAGCTCTTTTTGGTAAGTAAGAGTGTCGAACCCAACGAGGAGTAGAAGGAAATGACACATAGTTTTCAATAAGGTAATGTCTGCAAGTGCTGAAACTGTAAGTAGCGACTTGTTTGATGGCAAGATAATTTGTAAC
This sequence comes from Secale cereale, assembly GCA_902687465.1. Classification (NCBI taxonomy): domain Eukaryota; kingdom Viridiplantae; phylum Streptophyta; class Magnoliopsida; order Poales; family Poaceae; genus Secale; species Secale cereale. The sequence continues at coordinate 311,286,645 of LR738715.1, read as the reverse complement.
AAGCAAGTAACGATAATAGTAACAAGTATGCAGCAAGGTAGCCCAATCCTTTTGAGGCAAAGGACATCACAAAGCGGTCTCTTATGATAAGCAAAGCATTCTTGAGGGTACACGGGAATTTCATCTAGCCACTTTCATCATGTTGGTTTGATTCGTGTTCGCTACTTTGATAATTTGATATGTGGGTGGATCGGTGCTTAGGTGCTTTTCTTACTTGAACAACCCTCCTACTTCTGATTAACCCTCCCGCGAGCATCCGCAACTGTGAGAAAAGTATTAGGAATAAATTCTAACCATAGCATTAAAGTTTTGGATCCAATCGGTCCCTTACGGAATAGTGCATAAAATGGGGTTTAAGTTTCTATCACTCTCGCAACCCACCATCAAATTACTACTCCACAATGCATTCCCTTAGGCCCAAATATGGTGAAGTGTCATGTAGTCGACGTTCACATGACACCACTAAGGGAATCACAACATACATACTATCAAAATATCGAACACATATCAAATTCACATGATTACTTGCAACATGATTTCTCCCGTGACCTCAAGAACAAGGGTAACTACTCACAAGTGATGAACATGCTCAAGATCAGAGGGGTAATATATAGCATAATGGATCTGAACATATAATCTTCCACCAAATAAACCATATAGTAATCAACTTCAAGATGTAATCAACACTACTAGTTACCCACAAGCACCAATCTATAGTTCCGGTAACAAGATTGAATACAAGATATGAAGTAGGGTTTGAGATGAGAAGGTGTTGTTGAAGATGTTGATGGTGATTGCCCTCCCCAAGATGCGAGAGTGGTTGGTGATGATGATGATGATGATTTCCCCCTCCGGGAGGGAAGTTCCCCCGGCGGAATCGCTCCGCCAGAGGGCAAAAGTGCTCCTGCCCAAGTTTTGCCTTGAGACGGCGGCGTTCCATCTCGAAAGCCTTCTCCTTATTTTTTCTAGGTCAAAATGAATTATATACCAGAAGATGGGCACCGGAGGTGGGCAGAGGAGGCTACAACCCACCAGGGCGCCCCTGGTGGGCCTGGCGAACTCAGGTGGGTTGTGCCCACCTAGTACCCCCCCTCTAGTGTTTATTGACTCCAATATTTATTAAATAATCCATAAAAATTCTCCGTGAAGTTTCAGCTTGTTTGGAGTTGTGCAGAATAAGTGGCTTAACGTAGCTTTTCCAGGTCCAGATTTCCAACTGCCAGAATTCTACCTCTTGATGTGTTCCTTGCAAATTATGAGTGAAAAGGCACTAGAATTACTCCAAAAAGCATTATTATGGATAAAAACATTATAAATAACAGTAAGAAAACATGATGCAAAATGTACGTATCAACTCCCCCAAGCTTAGACCTCGCTTGTCCTCAAGCGAAAACCGAAAACAAAAAACATGTCCACATGCTTTGAGAGAGAGGTCTCGATAAAAACAAAATACGGACATAGAAGCATCATGTTGAATATTATAACAACAATAAAATTAAACATAGGACTTTTATCATTAAGCTTGCATCATATACTTCCCATGAATAAGTAACAGTTCATCACACAGCTGAAGTATAAAGCATAAACTCTATTAGAAACCAACAAAATATGTCTTTAGTCAACTTTTGCAACTACAATTTATCATATTTTCAGGAAGGGTCACGTATCGGAGCCTTTAGGCAAGTCCACATACTCAACCATGATATAGTCTTCTATGATTGCTAACACTCACCTCATACACATGAGCAAAACATTTCAATCGGACAAATAGAAAGATAGGGGCTTATAGTTTCGCCTCCCAACATACTCACCTCAAGGTTGATGTCAACAATAATAACTCATGTCACCCATATTCAGGTTGACATATGTGCCTAGATCTTTGCTCACCACATGTTGCTTGCCAAAGGATAAAAATAAAAGAGGAAAGAGGGAAAACTTTGACTCTCTGCATAAAAGTAAAAGATAGGCCCTTTACAGAGGGAAGCAGAGGTTTCCATGCGCTTATTTGTTTGTATGTACAATCCCTTAGTGCAAGAGAACGTCACGTTGTATTTCCCCTTAAGATGACAAACTTTATTATGCAGTCTGTTGCTTTTACTCTTTGTCATCCAAGTTCGTACAACGCTCAATTTTCTCTTACACTAAATGATTTCACATATTTAGAAGCAATTTGTATTGCCTTTTTGCACTAATGACAACTTAATTGAAGGATCTTACTCAATCCATATGTATGTATGGTGGACTCTCGAAAAGGTTTGGGTTTTAAGGGTTTTTGGATGCACAAGTAGTATCTCTACTTAGTGCGGAATTTTTGGCTAGAAAAGATATTGGGCAAGCACCACATGTTAAAGGATCTATGACAATATGACTTCTATGTGAATATGAACAAACATAAATCATTAAGTTGTCTTCCTTGTCCAGCGTCAACAATTTTGGCATATAATATTTTGATGGGGGCTCAAAATCACCAAAGATTTCTAGGATAGTATATTTATATGTGAATCTTCTCTTCCTTTATTAATTCTTTCATGAGTTGCATCATTAACCAATGCTATGTTTGTCAATCTCTAATAAAATTTTCTACTTATACTTTTCCTTATGTGGTGCTATCACCTACCATATGATTAGTATATGATCTTATTGATTTATTTCTTTCATTTATTTCTTTTATTTCTTTTATTTATTTGCAGCATGAAAGTAAAGAAAGCAAAAACTCAAACTAAACTTTATTATATAACTTGCAAACTATTACAAGGATAGATCACTAAGCAAACTCTCGAAAAGAAAGGATCGAACTAAACTCAATTTCATCTAAAGCAAAAAAAAAGATTGAACTAAAATAAGTAAAAGAAAAAAGATAGTGGGATGATACGATACCGGGGCACCTCCCCCAAGCCTGGCGGAAGCCAATGGGAGTGCCCATACCCGATATTCAATTCTCTTTTAGTGGTGAAGAAGATGGTGGTGGTGAGGAAATCGTGTGCTCTTCCAACTTGCATCGTAGGCTAAAGTTTTCGTACCTTGGGTCTTCGTTCTCCTGCTCGAGCTACAATATTTTCTTGCCCAATGATTCTTTGGTCTCTCGTTGGAAGCGG